>SJYO01034137.1:69906359-70069688 GCA_006410555.1 Capra ibex | reverse complement strand
CCCTTTGTCACCTTTGTCACAGTCTGAAATAAAAACCCCCGAGGTTTTAGTGACGTCTACCACTAACGTCGGTACTTTAATTTTCTGCGAAAGAGGAACCTTCCTTTCAATACTGGTTGGATCTATCATATAAGTTTTCGTCTCTGTAATGAAACGGCTGATTCCAGACAGATCAGTTCCGATACCTAAAAGGTCACCAGTGCATACCTACACTCTCAACCTGACACTTCTTTCGACTCGTGGCTTCTTAACTACGAAAACTTGACACCACAACCTCTTCTGAGAACTCTCAGGGAACCTGACGTTCCTCTAGGTTGGTCAGGTAGGATTTCCTCTAGTCAGGACCCACAAGTGACCTTCCTGACTACGATTTCGACTTTGAGGTCATGAAAGCGGTGGAGTACACTTCTCGACTGAGTAATCTTTACTGAGACTACGACCCTCCCTAACCCCCGTTCTCCTCTTCCCCTGCTGTCTCCTAATCTCCCGACCTACCGTAGTGGCTGAGTTACCTGTACTTAAACTCACTTGAGGCCCTCAACCACTACCTGTCTCTCCGGACCGCACGACGTTAAGTACCTCAGTGTCTCAGCCTGTGCTGACTCGCTTACTTGACTTGACTTGATTTCCGATGTACACTTCTCTCTCTTCCTAGGGAGTGGCTAGTAAGAGACCTTTGTCTGGACGTTCACCAGTGAGCTAGAACCAGTTTAATTCCCTTTACATGTCACTTCTTCAGTCTCCTAAGTCTACGGTTAGTGCTGTTTGTGTTGGAGTCCTTTCCAGATTCTCAGACCCGGCAGACGTGAATGGTACACAGTGGGGGAGCCGACCGACGACGGAAGGTAATAAGTTTGAAAGTCCGTTTAAAAAGTTTTGACTTTATTCGAAATTTTTTTTTTTTCCTCCTCTCTTTATATAAGTTCTACTTTTCTTGTTTTTGTCTTTTGTAATGTTCAGTCATGGCACTTTGACCCCAGTCCGCTATTTACCCGAATTCGGTACTTCTCGGTAGCTGAACCACCTCAGATCCCCTCGACAGCGAAGAGACGTCTGATGTCCAGTGTCCAAAGGAAAGACTCTTACGACTCGGGACTGACCGGCAATCTTGTCGGACTCGAGTCGGTCGGTGTGAGAGTGAGACATACTTCCTTTCGACACCTCTGAATTTCTCTCACATGAGACCTCAGTGTGTCAAGACCTAAGTTTAGGGTCAAGGTGACGGATGATCGACACAGAGACACCTTTTCGATAAAATGAACAGACACTGGAAGTTCCAGTAGAAGATATTTTCTCAACTTTTTCCAAACAACCTTTCCAATTTTTTTTTTTTTTTCCTATATTCTCGGAGATATTATCATATGATATTGTCATAGATTATGTCAGGAACCCGTGTGTTCGGTCACGAGGTATTTGCTGTCTATGATAGTATCGTCGTAAAGGCTCCACTCACGGATGTTACCTTTCGTGGCAGATATTTGGACCCCTCCTGCAAAAGGAGATGTCTTTCCAATCAAGTCTACTTTTAGTGATTAACCCGGTAATTCGTCAATGAGTCTGTCTGACTTACTTTTTCAGTCTCAAGTAGATGTCGTTCCCCCAGTCGTCTTAAGGTTTCATGTACCGACGTCTGCTGACCTTGCATCCATGTTTTCACCCTCCTTTCGACACTGAATGAATCCTTTACGAGGACCAGGCCAAACTGTCCCTACTTACCATACAGGGACTCTAATTCTCACTTTAACCTTCTTATCAGATTTTCGGAGGGGGACCTTACGCCATCTAGTATGTTTTAGTGTATAAAGTAAGTTTTCGGAACTCATTCATGGAGGAGACACATTTAAGAGTTTCTGAAGGTTCGACTAAAAATCCTTCGGTCCCTATCTTTAGTAAATTTTAATATATAGTATTTTACAAGAAAAGTAGTATTTGTGAGACCTTTGTTCGTCCCCCTATAACCTTTTCACATGGTACAACCGTGGGTCAGAACTGTCGTGACGAAGGTTAAGGAAGCTCCACCAGAACCCACCGTGTCCTTGGCAAAGGACAAACTCCTAACCTGGATGTAGTTTGGATGGTTCTTTTAGTTTTCGTTTATCATTGTACTAGTGACTGACAAAGAATACTAGTTATACAAACAGATGTACTTACAAATGTATGGTGTTCCTATCAAAAACAAATAAAAAATCCGGTGTACATACTGAACACCCTGGAATCAAGGGACTGGTCCCTAACTTGGACCCGGGGGACACCACCTGCGCGTCTTGGGATTGGTGACCTGAGGGTCCCTTAAGGGGTTATTCCCGTCAAATTGGTACCGGTACTTATGCTGACGATCGGCAGCCGTTCCCTCTTTACAGTCAAAGTTTCTTCCTACTCGTTGTAATCGTACAAAGATTATAGTGGACTCAAATAATTGATCTCTCAAATTCGGATAATTGAAAAGTGGTAAAAGACGCAAAAGTAGACGAAATGAGAATTCATGGTAAAAGACCAGTATATCCGGTATATGTCTCAGTTATAAACTCGAATTGTTTTAATTTAAGGTTATGTCAGTAAAATGATTTGATAATTTTAAGTATTTTAAATTTTTTCTTTCTTTCTTCCTTCTCGTTTAGACCGGATATAAATCTAAAATTCAAATAAAAAAGAGTTTCCTTTGTTCATATTTCAACGTGTAGTCCCTAAATGAATTTTGGTGTTTATTAAGATGGTAATCATTATTTGTCATACTCTTTCACCGATATATTACTTTCGTGTTTCGTTTCTTAAATAAAAGGTTCCTTCATGTTAATTCCTTAAATATTAGTAAGGAAAGTTATAAAGGAAAGAGTTTCCTATTCTCAAAACGGACTTAATATTGGTTATTATCACCCACGTTTACATAAACGTAACGGTGTTCAGAACTTAAAATATAGTTCGAGACGTTTATAACCGATAGTTGAAGATAATGTTTATATGAAACAAAATTTATACGTTGAGACACCAGACAATTGAGATAAAAAATGGATATTCGTAATCATGTTACGAATAATACTTTTCAATGTTTGTAAGGTTTTTGTCTCACTTGTCAGATTCCTTAGGGGTATATGTGTAGTGAGTCTAAACTCTTGATGGTTTCAAAGTGGTGAGAAC
Source organism: Capra ibex (assembly GCA_006410555.1). Lineage (NCBI taxonomy): Eukaryota > Metazoa > Chordata > Mammalia > Artiodactyla > Bovidae > Capra > Capra ibex. Next base: position 70,066,553 of record SJYO01034137.1, on the reverse strand, counting down.
AAAGTAGACTGAGAGAAGAGAGAAAAAAAAAAAAAAAGGACTTCAATTTCGTTTAGGGTCTATAACTGAATAAGACCACTTGAACACTTAAAAAGAAAAGAGACCTCTGTAATCCACTATTGTCCGTCTCATAATACTATGAGAGGACTATGTTAAATTTTATTGACAAAAAATCTAACATCCATACTAAACTCTTTAATTTATAATTTCTGTTAATATATCGTGTAACCATATGTTACGTGATGAAGTCCAAGGTTTTTTTAAAACTGGTGTCTTTGGTTCCAGTCGTCTTTTGGTTCTAATACTGTTGAATATACGTTTTTAGGTAGAGAGTGAATATTTACAGTAAATGTCTTTAGGTCGACAATTATTGTGATAAAGTAATTGTTCATATTTCTCTGTAACGCATTTAAGATTTTGTGCACAAAATACAATGTTTGGTCCTTCTTTGTCTTCTTTTTTTCGTGGGACCTCAATCTCTTTAATCACTAATCGTGGGTGAATAGGTGGAGGGGAAAGCGAGTCCGTCTGACTGTAGTTCTAAGTTTTTAGTGTTTTTCAGAGTCCTGTTCTTTTATACGAGATGGAAAATCCAAATTAAACGTATTAGCAATGAGGTCGTTAACACAGAGGTACGTCCTACCACACCTAATATCCCCGACCTGGTGCGGTGGAGCCTTCCGTTGACCCTACCTGCAAGTTCTACGGCGACTCAATCTTTTCTGCCTTTAATCATACTTTCACCCGAAAAAGTGGTAAATCAAATGACGACGTATATACACCCGACTTAGCGAAGTCACACAGCCTGAGGTACTCTGGGGTACCTGACATCGGGTAGTCCGAGGAGACAGGTGCCCTAAGAGGTGTATTCTTATGACCTCACCCAACGGCACGGGAGGAGGTCCCCTAGAAGGACTGGGTCCCTAGTTTGGACGTCGAAGACGTGACGTCCACTTAAGAAATGGCGACCCGGTGGCCCCTTCGGGGAATCGAATGACGATGGATTTGATTATACGATAAAAAGTAGTAATTTGTAACGGTCTTTAAAACTTTTTGCCAATTTAGATCAGAGTTTGGTTGATTTCCTCCTCAGTCTCGATTCATGTGAGAGAACTGTATTCTCTGGGTACTTTGAGTTATTGTCTGGTTCTTGATCAGTAACAAGGTTTCTACAAGGTGTTGTCGAACACTATCGACCCTCAAGAGTTTATTTGTGTATATTACACAAAAAAATGATATACTCTCCTTGGTGCGTTTGGGTTAGTACGTAGAGTGCCTGTTACATTTTAATATAAAAATCAGTTTAATGTATTAATGGGAGTTGAATGATTTAAAAATATATCTCAAGGATTTTGTTCGAACAATCTAGGGGTGACTTACTAAATAAGTGGGGACCACACATAGGGTCATACAAAAAGTGGGTATTTATTCGTTAATATTATTAAATAGTTAGACGATAATTACTATAAAGGTAGTCGTTCTCATACGTGAACTGTCATACACACACATATATATATATATTTCACTTTCACTTGTAGTGAGCCGACACAGCCTGAGAAACACTGGTGTCCCTTATCAGGTACCTTAAGAGGTTCGGTCTTATGATCTCGCCTATCGGTAAGGCAAGAGGTCCCCTAGAAGGGTTGGGTCCCTAGTTTGGGTCCAGAGGGCGTCACGTCCGCCTGAGAAATGGTTGACTCGGTGGTCCCTTCGGGGATATATATACTCGGAGGATATAAGATTTAAGGTGACAAGTCGGATCAGAGTAAGTAGATAGTTTGTAAATGATTCATGTCGAGTGTAGGACCGTGATTCATGACCCCTATATTCGTTATTACTTAGGTTGTCCTTCTTTTTTTTTTTTTTCCTGCCCTAAAAATGATACTCGCTCTACCTTTTGGTGGTCTCTTGAAACTCGTCTCACTGTACTGACTGAATGTGAAATTTTCCTAGCACACCACAACCCCCCATTTTCTGACTCTCCCGGTTTCTGTCTCGCTTCTGGTGAATCCTCCAATACGTCGCACTCTCGGTTCTCACCTCCGGTGTCTTCACTACTCTTCGGCAGTAAGGTCCGTCTAAAGTTTCCGTCTCGACCGTCTTGAAGGACTACCTGACCTACACGCCACACTCTGTTCCTTAATTGTTGTCACGGTTCCAAACCCCAGAACTTCCGACCTCAACGGTACACGACTTTCCTTCTAAACCCCTTCCTAGTCCGAAACCCCACTTTCCAAGTCCTATAGAATTTACATTCCACGGAGAGTCTGTAGGTCGTCTCGACGTCTCCTCCGTCACACACGGTCCCCGGAACTCAAGTCTGTCTCTAGACTTGACCTCCCTGTTTAAACCCTTGACCGTCGTATATATGATCTTGAATTTACTCCCACCCACCGTCGAGTATCTATCACTATTTCCCGTAGTATATAAAATTGTTAAGTACGGTTATTACAATTAGAAGGGTACACTGAACTTTACAGTCATACTCTTGACTGTACATTCTGTTAAATCTAATGATACCGTACAAAAAGTAAAAGTCGACACGTAAACTGAACGAAAAAACGGTAAACCGAAACACGTTTATAACTTTAGAGTTACTGACGTATGAAGTATTAACTCTACCTGTGTTGACTCGTTGACTTGACTTGACCGGTACCTTACCTGACCAAGGTTTATCCCTTTCCTCATACTGTTCCGACATATGACAGTGGGACGAATAAATCGAATATACGTCTCATGTAGTACTCTTTACGGTCCGACCTACTTCGTGTTCGACCTTAATTCTAACGACCCTCTTTATAGTTATTGGACTATACGTCTACTGTGGTGGAAATACCGTCTTTCACTTCTGCTTGATTTCTCGAAGAACTACTTTCACTTTCTCCTCTCACTTTTCAACCGAATTTTGAGCTGTAAGTATTTTGCTTCTAGTACTGTAGGTCAGGGTAGTGAAGTACCGTTTATCCACCCCTTTGTTACCTTTTAGTGACGTTTACCACTCACGTCGGTACTTTAAGTTTCTGTGGAGGAGGAACCTTCTTTTCGATACTGGTTGGATTTGTCGTATAATTGTTCGTCTGTGTAATGAAACGGTTGTTTCCAGACAGATCAGTTTCGATACCGAAAAGTCGTCAGTGCATACATACACTCTCAACCTGGTATTACTTTCGACTCGTGACTTCTTAACTACGAAGAAACTTGACACCACAACCTCTTCTGAGAACTGTCAGGGAACCTGACTTTCCTCTATGTTGGTCAGGTAGGATTTCCTTTAGTCAGGACTTATAAGTAACCTTCCTGACTACGATTTTGACTTTGAGGTTATGAAACCGGTAGATTACCTTTCTTGACTGAGTAACCTTTTCTGGGACTACGACCCTTTCTGACTTCCACCCTCTTCCCCTGTTGTCTCCTACTCTACCAACCTACCGTAGTGGTTTAGTTACCTGTACTCAGACTCGTTTGAGACTCTCTGTCACTTCCTGTCTCTTTGGATCACACGACGTCAGGTACCCCAGCGTTTCTCAACCTGTGTTGACTCGCTGACTTGACTTGACTAGTTTAATGACACGTTACATAGAATTTTTATACCCTTGTAAGTTCTCACAAACCTCGGTCACGAATGACTGAGTACTTTGGTTGGGATCGTAGAGGAGGTCACAACCGACTTATTACCTAGAGGTTCCTACAAATACAGGATTAGGGGTCTTGGACACTTATACAATGAAATGCGTAAAACATCTATGTCAATTCCATTTTCTGGGGCTCTATCTCTAATAGGACCTAATAGGTCACCCAGGTTAGATTAGTGTACTTAAGAATTTTCGTCCCCTGGAAGGGAACGACTTCCAGTCTTTCACTATTACCTTACCTCTCTACACTTCATTTTTTCTGAACTAGGAGGTAGCGACCGAGACTTCTATCTCCTTCCCGTGGTACCCGGTTTCTTTCAACCACCGGAGATCTTCGACCTTTCCCGTTTCCTCACCTAAGAGGGGATCTCTAAGGTCTTTTCTTACTTCGGGACGATTGTGAGACTAAAATTGGAGCACTCGGTATCCATCTGAGGGTTGGATGTCTTGATATTCCGTTATTTGAACACAGCAAAAATCGGTGTTTTGTTTGTTTTGTTAAGTCCGGTGATTACTTTAGAAAATGAAATATTCTTTTATGACTTGGTTCGTCTTAATCTCAAGTTCAGTGTGACATGACGTGAAATCTATGGTCCAGGTTATGTATTTCTGGTTCCAGACACGTGACATAAAGGAATGTTTATTTTGAATGATCCCTTTAAATTCTTATTCTCGGAGTGAGTTTTCAGCCGGTTTACTACGATGGTGCGGTTGTAGTATAAGAGGTCTAGGGTGTAGACCGGTGAGTATATGACCTTCGACTCTGACCTGGCGTATAACGAAGCGACCGTCAGGAAAACCACTACCCCTCCCGTGACACTGGTGGAGGTTGAAGAGTTAATTGAGAAGGAGAAACAAAAGGGATTCCACCTTTCTAATTCTCTTTTATACTGTCCCAATTCTATTACTGTCTTACAATTTGATGAAGTATGTAAAACTTCCGTAAAAAGACTAATTAAGTGTTTCGTAAATTCCCATTTACAATTTTGATCACGTTGACTTTCTGATTTCAAACCAAATAAATAAATTAAAATTAACAAATTTAAGTTTCTCGGCGTTCACCGATGACCGATGAGAAGCCTGACAATGCCAAGATCTTTAAGGGACGCGTGTGACTTTGTGTATGTCATCTGTAAAATATGTTGACCTTATAATATATATGACAGGACGTAGACCAAAAAAAGAGATTGTGACATACTATAATACACTCAGAAATTTTTTTTACCAATTTGTATGTAAGCGAATACATACGTAGTTTGTAAAGATCTTATTCTTTAACTTCTCTTAACCCTTGACTCTCTTGCTCTTCCTTCCGGGACTGAAAAGTAACAGATAGAAGATTTAAAAAACTTAAAAGAAAAAAAATGATATTGGTGCAATAAGTTTGTTATAAAATATTTATATATACATACACATATATATATAAAGATACATGTATGTGTGTGTAGGGTACCCGTAGTAAGGTACTGTGACATACATTGTGATAGAGTTAAAAAGTGGACGACGTGTCATAAGGTCACGGTCCCCGACAAGTAAATGAACCGTCCATAACGTAGTTTACAACTCCTCAATACTCTTTTCCTCGTCTGTCCTCCCGGGGTTTGTCTTTCACGTCCTCATGACCCCGACGGTTCACTTCGTGGTCGTCTTCGTGGTCCTGTACGTCAGTCTCTACGCTCTCTGGTGTGTCCCTTTCGTCGTACGTCTCTCGCGCAATGTCTGTCACAGGTTTCCCTCGTGCACCCTTCCCTCACACAGTCCCACGCATTGTCTCGTCTCACACTCCTGGCGCTTATGTTCCCGTAAGCATTTCCTGAGTTGTACTCCCAGACGACCCTTCATGAACGTCCCTTCTGCACTACCTCCCTCTACTGTCTTGACTCAGACCCACGTACCCCTTTTGTTCCTTACCCCTTTGTTTTTTTCGTCTGATCCCCTTTCCTCCGTCTCGTCACACACACCCCTGTCGGTGGTGTATGGTGCCTGGAAGGACTGTCCGATCTGGAGTTTATTAAGAGGGGGGATCCTTCGTGTTAAACAACTTAAAATCTTTATGATTTCCATCCCTTAAAGGACCACCAGGTCACCAACCCTGAGGTGTGAAGGTGAATACCCTCGGGTCCGAACTAAGGACCGGTCCCTTGATCCTAGGGGGACGCCTTATTTATAATTTACATATGGATTCTCAAGACCAAATATTCAAATAAGTAACCTTTTCGTCAAGCGAAAACCTGACACAGAAGCAAAGTCAGGGACTTTTGACCTAGGCCAACATGTGTCCCTCCTCTATCCATCAGTTTCACATTCTATTCGCACACGTCTCTCTACGGCCACAGATCATTCTTCGGGTTTCCTAATCTCCCATGTTTAGTACGACTCATCCTCCGTCATCCTCGCTGACCTTTCCCCTCCAGAAACTTCGGCCTGGGGTAGAATCAGGGTTGGACGAGTCGACTACTGGAACCCGTTAGAGAATTGGAGAGACCCAGTGCCAAAGGTACGTTTCCCCCGTCCCTCCACCACCCTGTTCAGTCTTCACTACGTACTTTTCGTCCGCCGTTCCAGAGTTGTCGTACCCCACGGTATCTCGGGTCTCGCGCAATTCTCAGCCCCCGCACATCTGGCCGGCCCGCCCTGGTCCGCCCGTGGGTTCCTGACGGCTCCCCCCGCCGCGTGGAAGGCCCGCGGGCTCTGCGGCCCTAGACCCGGGTGCGAGGAGGGCGAGTAGACGAAAAGGGCTGCTCTTCGGGTTTAGGAGCTCCGGCCGGAGTCTCAAAGGTGTCGACGCGGGAGTTGTGGGCCCGGAGGGTTAGGGGCCGGGGCCATGGACCGCCGCACGTCGCGGGCGTCGCAAAGCGCCCGCTTGACCAGTCACGGCTTTTTCTCGTGGGAGGTTCCGCCGAAGAGCGCCTGAACTCGCGGGACCGGCAGGAGGGTCGGTCCCCTGCGCGAGTCGGACCGGTCGCGGGCGGTCGCACCCGAGCCGGAAGCCGGGCGCGGCGGGGGCTGACCGTCCACGGGCGTCGTCGTGGCGTGGTCGTGGGAGTAGAGAAGGCGCCCGCCGGATGGGACGCGTCCGCGCCTCGCCACGCCCGCGGCCGCGGTCCGGCCTCCCCGCCCCGGCCTCCCCGCCCCGGCCTCCCGGCCCCGGCCTCCCCGCCCCGGCCTCCCCGCCCCGGCCCCCCTGAGCAGGCCGCTCCGGAAAGGGGTCGACCCCGCACCGAACGGACTAACCTCCGCACGGGGTAGACACAACCTCTACCTTTTTCTTAAACGTCCAAGTTTTCACGAAACAACGTAAACAAACGTTCTAAATCGGTTAGAGGGGTTTGTTGAGAAAAATCTTTGTTTAGTATAAAAATCTTTGTTTAGCAGTAAAAAGTCTACTGCTTTAGAGATAAATAAAGACATGGTAAAATAGTCGGTAATATTGATTATAAATGATCTAGGGTAAATAAATTAGAAGTATAGTGGGTATGGTCCATCTATAATAATGTCGGTAAAATGACTTCTCCTAGACTCTGAGGCACTTCAATCCCCTCAATGGATACATTCCAGGAGAGTCGATCGGGGTGCACCGAGGTTTCAGACATTAGGATTGGAAGTGTCGTTAGGGTTCATGATCCCTTCAGTCACAGGGGTTAAGAACGAACATCAGTGAGATCACTGAGTTTCCGGGTGAAAAGGGGTATGTAACACCCATGGAAAGGCGTGTCTCCCTATTGTGTCTTCTCTAAGAGTCCCTGATACCCGTCCCCTTCGACAGGAGTCTTCTTAGATTTTCGAAAATCACGAATCTAAGACATAACGACTCCAGGAACTCACCGGATACGTTGAACTGACATCTCGCCTCTGGTCTAAGGAAGGATCTGAATGACAGTGGTGGAAAGGGGTAATGTGTTGGAGTCCGAGTTACTGGGACCCGGTCAGGAAAAAGGATTTAATACTTGAGACGTGTAGGGACGAAGTCACGGGATCGAATACGAGGGGAGGGGTGAAGGAGAGACTTATGATAGGTAAGAAATTGCAGTTCCAGTCTGCAGGAGGAACTTCGGAACTCACGGACGGACGTACCTAAATCACAAAAAGAAATACATGGGAAAAATTATCATAAAAAAATTATAGAACCGGATTAAATAAATAAAAATAAAAAACCAGTACACTGTAAAATAAAGGAGTTGATTCCTAACTTGGTCACAGGGGACCTCATCTTCCCACCTTAGAATTGATGACCTGGGGTCCCTTCATGGAGATACATAGGAAAATTACGAGACACCCCTGGAGACGAAGAGTGTCAAACCTTAATGACTCCCTTAGACTAACATATACTCTTCCCCTACCTCTATGCTAGAGTTGGTAGATAAAGAAGGCAGTTCAATAGAAGATTGTAGGAGAGTACATTCACCTTATACTAAAAAAAAAAAAGAAAAACCGGTGTGACGTCCCGAACGTCCTAGATTCAAGAGGTTGGTCCTTAACTTAGACGTAAGACCCGTCACTTTCGTGTCTCAGTATCGGTGACCTGGGGGTCCCTTAAAGGAGATTATAATAAATTACCAGAGGAACGGACCTCTTAGGGTACCTGCCTCCTCGAACCACCCGATGTCAGGTGCCCAGCGTTTCTCAGCCTGTGCTGACTCGCTGAAGTGAAAGTGAAAGTGAAAGGGTATGTTGTCCTGGATATTTAGGTTCAGTTTATCAGTAAACCCAAAAGTGGAGTCTCCGACGACAGATTTCACACTGAGGAGTATAAACACAAATACATTAAAAAGAGGAACTTACTCGCTCTGACGTAATACTAGGTCAATTAAAAGTCGTTGGGTCTAAGTGGAGACTATCGGGGAAGTTGTGACAGTTCTCGTCGTAACTGACAGCTTCGTGTGAGGTAGGTGCACTACGAAATTGACGTCGAAGTCCTCAACTCCCGAGTCCCAAGCCCAATTTCTCTGTGACAGTTGAATGATACTTTTACATTGAATCCAAAAAAAAAAAGGAAAAAGATGAACTTTCCCTAGTCTAAAAAATTTTTTGATTGGTATATATTTAAATTTGTAAACTTAAGTTTCGTCTCTTTTAATGAAAATCTTTGATTTTTACATCAAATTAAGACAGATCAAATTTTTGTTTCGTCTGTCGTCCTCGTTTTCGGGAAGATGTTCCACGACTTTTGAAAGATTTCACCAATATACATACGTAGGGAAACCCCAATGGCGTCTGACTCAGAAGAGTACATGTCTAGCATACTAAAGTCAAATCTAAATGATGGAATGTTACGTCACAACACATTTTATGTAGAACAAACACGAGGTGTACTTCATAAAAGAATTTTCCGAAACACATGTTAATTTTACACATATAAAAGGATGTCTAGAGGTAACACTGAAAGTCTCTATATCGGAATTTTTTTTTAACCAGGACTCTTTAAATAAGTCACAAAAAGGTCCACTGGAGACATGTAACTCCAATAATCCAGAGGTGATCTGGGTCACCGTGGGGTGCGGTCATGAGAACGGACCTTTTAGGGTACCTGCCTCCTCGGACCATCCGACGTCAGGTACCCCAGCGGTTCTCAACCTGTGCTGACTCACTGAACTGAAAGTGAAAAGTGAAAGTACGTAACCTCTTCCTTTACCGTTGGGTGAGGTTACAAGAACGGATCTCTTAGGGTCCCTGCCCCCTCGGACGACCCGACGGCAGAGACCCCAGCGTGTCTCAGCCTGTGCTGACTTCGCTGAATCGTCGTCGTCGGGGCGGGGTGGCTCGACGGAACTCAGCGAGTGTCGCGGGAGACGGCTAGTGTATCGCTGACGAGTCAGACTTCTCAGCAAAGGTTAGGGAACCGAAAGGAGGTGTCTCAATTTGTCCTCTTTCATCCCTTTTGATGGCGAAGAACTGGACGGAGAACTCTTTAGACATACGCCCAGTCCTTCGTTGTCAATCTTGACCTATCCCTTGTTGTCTGACCAAGGTTTATCCTTTTCCTCATGCAGTTCCGACATATAACAGTGGGACGAATAAATTGAAGATACGTCTCATGTAGTACTCTTTGCGACCCGACCTACTTCGTGTTCCACCTTAGTCCTACCGACCCTCTTTATAGTTATTCGAGTCTATACGTCTACTATGGTGGGAATACCGTCTTTCACTTCTTCTTGATTTCTCGGAGAACTACTTTTACTTTCTCCTCTCACTTTTTCGACCGAATTTTGAGTTGTAAGTTTTTTAATTCTAGTACCGTAGACCAGGGTAGTGAAGTACCGTTTGTCTACCCCTTTGTCACCTTTGTCACAGTCTGAAATAAAACCCCCCGAGGTTTTAGTGACGTCTACCACTGACGTCGGTACTTCATTTTTCTGTGGCCGAGGAACCTTCTTTTCAATACTGGTTGGATCTGTCGTATAATTTTTCGTCTCTGTAAAGAACCGGTTGTTTCCAGGTAGATCAGTTCCGATACCAAAAAGGTCACCAGTACATACCTACACTCTCAACCTGATATTTCTTTCGACTCGTGGCTTCTTAACTACGAAAACTTGACACCACAACCTCTTCCGAGAACTCTCAGGGAACCTGACGTTCCTCTAGGTTGGTTAGGTAGGATTTCCTTTAGTCAGGACTTATAAGTGACCTTCCTGACTACAACTTCGACTTTGAGGTTATGAAACCGGTGGACTACGCTTCTCGACTGAGTAACCTCTTCTGGGACTACGACCCTTTTTACCTTCCGTCCTCCTCTTCCTCTGTTGTCTCCTACTCCATCAACCTACCGTAGTGACTGAGTTACCTGTACTCAAACTCATTTGAGACCTTCAACCACTACCTGTCCCTTCGGACCGCACGACGTCAGGTACCCCAAAGTTTCTCAGCCTGTGCTGACTCGCTGACTTGACTTGACTTCCTTTTGATGATCTGGTAAGTCCATACTGTATTTAGTTTAGGGAATATTAATATGTCACCTTTACTGTTTATCTAAGTTCCCTAATCTAGACTATCTCACGGACTTCTTGATACCTACCTCCAAACACTGTAACATGTCCTTCGTGACTAGTTTTGGTAGGGGTTCTTTCTCTTTACATTTTTTCGTTTTACCAACAAACTCCTCCGGAATGTCTGTCGATTCCCCGAAGGGACTACCGAATCTCCAATTTCGCAGACGGAGGTTACGCCCTCTGGGCCCAAGCTAGGGACCCAGCCCTTCTAGGGGACCTCTTCCTTTACCGTTAGGTGAGGTCATAAGAACGGACCTCTTAGGGTACCTGTCTCTTCGGATCATCCAATGTCAGGTGCCCCAGCGTTTCTCAGCCTGTGCTGACTCGCTGAAGTGGAGTGGAAGTGGAGTGGAATGTCTGTCGACTCTTTTCTTCTCTTCGCTTTTCGTTTCCTCTTTTCCTTTCCACATGAGTAAACCCACGTCTCAAGGTTTCTTATCGTTCTTCTCTATTCTTTCGGAAGGAGTCCCTAGTTACGTTTATTTATCTCCTTTTGTTATCTTACTCTTTCTGATCTCTAGGGATATTCTTTTAACCTCTATGGCTCCCTTACAAAGTACGTTTTTACCCGTGTTACTTCCTGTCTTTGCCATACCCGGATTGTCTTCGTCGTCTATTAATTCTTCTCCACCGTTCTTATGTGTCTTGATACGTTTTTTCGAGGATTACTGGTCTATCGGCGTTACCACACTAGTGAGTGGATCTCGGTGTGTAGGACCTTACACTTCAGTTCACCCGGAATCTTTCGTAGTGATGGTTGTTTCGATATCTTAAGGTCGACTCGATAAAGTTTAGGATTTTCTACTACGTGAGTTATTCAGTCGTTTAAACCTTTCGAGTCGTCACCGGTGTCCGACCTTTTCCAGTCAAAAGTTAGGGTTTCTTTCCGTTACGGTTTCTTACAAGTTTGATGACGTGTTAACGTGAGTAGAGTGTGTAATCATTTCATTACGAGTTTTAAGAGGTTCAATCCGAAGTTGTCATACACTTGTCTCTTCAAGGTCTACAAGTTTGACCTAAATCTTTTCCGTCTCCTTGGTCTCTGGTTTAACGGTTGTAGACAACCTAGCATCTTTTTCGTTCTCTTAAAGTCTTTTTGTAGACGAAAGTAACTGATACGATTTCGGAAACTGTCACACCTAGTGTTATTTGACACCCTTTAAGAATTTCTCTACCCTTATGGTCTGGTGGACTGGACGGAGGACTCTTTACGTCCAGTTCTTCGTTCTTGACCTGTACCCTGTTGTCTGACCAAGGTTTAACCCTTTCCTCATGTAGTTCCGACATATAACAGTGGGACGAATAAATTGAATATACGTCTCATGTAGTACTCTTTAAGACCCGACCTACTTCGTGTTCGACCTTAGTCCTAACGGTCCTCTTTGTAGTTATTGGAGTCTATCCGTCTACTATGGTGGGAATACCGTCTTTCGCTTCTTGGTTTCTCGGAGAACTACTTTCACTTTCTCCTCTCACTTTTTCAACCGAATTTTGAGTTGTAAGTCTTTTGATTCTAGTACCGTAGACCAGGGTAGTGAAGTACCGTTTATGTACCCCTTTGTCACCTTTGTCACTCTGGAATAAACCCCCGAGGTTTTAGTGACGTCTAACACTTTAAGTTTCTGAAAACGAAGAACCTGTTTTTCGATACTGGTTGGATCTGGCGTATAATTTTTCGTCTCTGTAATGAAACGGTTATTTCAACGCAGATCAGTTTCGATACCGAAAAGGTCGTCAGTATATACCTACACTCTCAACCGGATATTTCTTTCGACTCACGGTTTCTTAACTACGAAAACTTAACAACACAACCTCTTCTGAGAACTCTTAGGGAACCTGACTTTCCTCTAGGTTGGTCAGTTAGAATTTCTTTCAGTTAGGACTTATAAGTCACCTTCCTGACCACGATTTCGACTTTGAGGTTATGAAACCGGTGGACTACGTTTCTTGACTGAGTAACCTTTTCTGGGACTACCTTTCTAACTTCCGTCCTCCTCTTCTCCTACTGTCTCCTACTCTACCAACTTACCGTAGTGGTTGAGTTACCTGTACTCAAACTCGTTCGAGGTCCTCAACCACTACCTCTTCCTTCGGACCACACGACGTCAGGTACCCCAGTGTTTCTCAGTTTGTGTTGATTCGTTGACTTAACTTGGCTTGACTTGACTTGACTTGGTGACTGTAGATTCAAAGATCGTCCCCAAGAAAAGTAAAAATCGTTTAAAGAATTTTTTTTTTTTTTTTTTGGACTTGTACTACAATAACATTGTTGACTGTAAAAGGGTCCTACGATTGTACCTTTGGAAAGACTTTCAGAACTATCATTTGACCCCTACATACCTCCACCGTCACCCCACTTTAGATAAAGGTTGGGGTCTGTTTAGGTATCGACCTCGTGTGTTTCTTCTTCTGTAGTCGGCGACTACCGTTCCTCAAAATCCATTATTTAATTCTGCAAGTCTTTCGTATAGGTTCTCCTGACCCGATAATATCTTGGGTCTATCACGATTAAACCGACCACGAAGTCAAAGGTCTTTAAAGAGAGAGGACCACTTACCTCATACACACGTAAACTTAGTTACTTTAATGAGGTTCAAGACTCAGACCCACTGTTCTGTCGTCGTCACACCAACTGTCTCCTGTCACGAATGACGGACGACCATTGGTACTGTTGTAAAGTCGAAACTTACGAAACTTTGGCTTCACTACTCTGTTCGTTCGTCTCCACAAACCATCTTTAGATCTTACACCCTGACCGAAGGTACTTTTCGACCACTCTCTCCACTAGGTCAAATTCCTTTACAGGGAACAAGGGGTAGTAGGGTGGATTTGGATACGCATGTACTAAAAACTCCTCAGTCCTCTGGACGGTGTCTGAGACACACACACACACACACACACACACACACACACACACACACACACATTTTAATCGGGCAACCGTAACTCTCAAATTGCTCCTTGTCAGTTTCGGGACCCTTTCTACTTTGACTCCGTGTTCTCCTTTTACCAGTCTCGAGACCAATCGTTCCACCGACTACGAAATCAAGTGTTCTTAGACACCGGGCCCTCCGGCACGGCGTACATTGCTCCCCCTCCAAACGGTGTACATTCGTAGCGCGGTGACAGTCGCCGCCCTTGACTTGGTTCCCTGCGTCGGGTCGCCACGGAAAACCCTACGTCGGAGGAATCTCGCTTCTAAGCATGGGATGGTAGATGACGGACACCAACGTAGTCTTCAGGCGCTCCGCCGCGACGCGTGATTAAAGGGCAGGGACTTGCACGAAGGCTGCGGGAAAGCCGAAACAAGAATTGACGGTAGGCACGGGAGTCATCTACGGTGAAGGATTAGACAGATCGGCGAGACATTTCGTCCCAACCCGACGTTCCGGTGGGCGACCCCTTCCTGGCCCTGGACGACTGGTGGGGTGTAGGGATGTCGGCGGCGTCGAGAATGTTCACAATCCGAGAGCCAACACAGGGTGAGACACGCTGGGGTACCTGACATCGGGCGGTCCGAGGAGACAGGTACCTTAAGAGGTCCGTTCTTATGACCTCACCCATCGGTAAGGGAAGAGGTCCCATAAAAGGGCTCGGTCCCTAGCTTGGGTCCAGGGGACTTGACGTCGGTTTAAGAAATGGTAGACTCGGTGGTCCCTTCCGGAGTCGAGAATGTCTACTATGTGTTTATAACTTCTCCGATAAGATACGTTGTAGACACACGGAAAGGTGGAGCCCTCTCTCGAATTCTTCGTAGCACCTGGGTGTCCTGACTCAAGGGACCTCCTCTCTCTGACCTCCCCAGTGTACTGTCGACCTCTTACAGAGTCAGGGTCCCTCCCTTCGGTCTACTCCATGATGTCCTTACTCTGCGTCGAATCCCTATTCTCTCTCCCGCTTCTTTCACAGAGACACGACGGGTGTCAGTTGGGTCCTTTGGTTCTCTTTATAACTTTGTCCGAATTTCTCTAGTATTTTAGAAACCAAACAAAGAGTCGGGGAAGGGGGATATTACAGAAAAGTATTTGATGGGAACGGATCGGTGTCCCTGTGACTGTTCAGTCATCTCGGCAAAGTCAAGTCAAGTCAACGAGTCGGCACAGGCTGAGAAACGGCGGGGTACCACAATCTTCGTCCTATCAACACTTTAAGAGTCCGCCAGCACCTGTGGCAAGGTCACGTTCCCTGCGGTCAAGTTAGGGACCAGGTCCTTTATCCTAAGGGTGTACGGTTCCCCGTTGACTCCGGGACACGGATCTCGTCACTCTCTTTGGTGGTGACACTCGTCGGGGGTGAGTGGGGTTACTCTCTTTCGGGTGTTCGTAGTGTCTTCTGAGTCACGTTGGTTTCTGATTCGAACCTCTGATTTCGACCGGTTCGCGTACGAGTTAATTTTTTTTTCTTTTTTCTGAGTTCTGTCAACAATGGGAACCTCCCCCAAACCACCACCACTGACCCCTTCCTCGTGTCTCGTCGAAGATCCACAAACCAGTCCGAGGTAAAGAAATAGACCCCTGACTACTGCGTCCACCCTAACCAAACACTTTTAAGTAGTTCAAGATAAAAATACTAATTACCCAAGACACACACCACATTAAGTTAAAAAAATTTCTGAGTCTAAACTAGTGTTACACCCATTTTATAGTTGTATCGTAAAATTAAGTACCCTCCGAACCCAAATATAAGACTATTCGGATTAATTAACCTTAAAAGATTCAAGGATTGTGAATAGAATATCTAATGTATTGATTAATAAGAAATGTTGTTCTTGTATTTTAATACATCTGTATTTGTACCGGAGAGTTGACTTACGGTACTGATACACTATACATTTTAAATCCGTTGTGACGTTTGGTACCCCTTGGTGTCTTAACGAGACGAACGTTATGGAGTCATTTTCAAACCCACACATAAAGTATAGTTGTCATTAACTTAAGTAATAAGTTACAGTCAAATTTATCATTAAGGGTCTAGTGATCAATTGAAATTCTTGAATCTGTATAATTTCATTAATTATTTAATAAAACCAATAGACTTTATTTGATTTCTTTAATTTTTCTTATCTGTCGTAGGTTCAAGAACTTCCAATGTGTTAGGGAAAATGCTGGTCAGTGTTTTTTTTTAGTGTTTTCTGGTTTCTTCACATGTTAAGGTATATGTGTGTACAGGTTTTATCCGTCTACACATCTCTGTCTTTACCACTGTGTCAAGAAACTTGCATGATTTTCAGTAACTGAACGTGTGTAAAATTTACTTACTTAGTACACCACGTAGTTAATATAAAGTTATTTTAATAATTTTGCACAAAAAATGTATGAGACCAGACATACCTTACATGAAAAAGTAATCTAAGTTTAACAATCTTATTTTAGTTTCGTCATTTTTTTTACAGGACTTCATACAAATAATCCGATTAAAATAAAAATTTCGGTTTTAAAATTTGAAATTTATTGTAACATGGATAGTAAATCCGACGTGTGAGTTTTATATCCACATATCTCGATATAATTTTCGAATATAACCATTCGAATACATATGATTTACCCGAAGGGATTACCGAGTCGCCATTTCTTAGACGGACGTTACGGCGTCTACGCCCTCTACACCCAACCTAGGGACCCGGTCTTTCTAGGGGACCTCCTCCTTCATCGTTGTGTTATGTTATAAGAACGGACCCTTTAGGGTGCCTCTCTCCTCGGACCACCCGGTCTCAGGTGTCCCAGCGTTTCTCAACCTACTCCGGCTCACGCACGTGCACGTGTGTGTGTGCATATTATTTCATGAGTTTTTAGATCGAACTATATCCTTAGTGTATGGACTAGTACTCATATACCAGACAGGAACTGTACTTCATCACTTTAGCTAAACGTAAAAAGAAAACGCATCCAAAATCTTCCAAAAACGACATTGAAGGGTTTACATATGATAATTTTCTCAGATAAAAATTTTTCATAAACAAATACCGAAGGGACCCAGAAACAACGAGTCAAGTCAGTGAATCAGTACAGGTTGAGAAACTTTGGGGTACCTGACGTCGTGCGGTCCGAAGGGACTGACAGTGGTTGAGGGCCTCGAACGAGTTTGAGTACAGGTCACTCAGTCACTACGGTAGGTTGGTAGAGTAGGAGACAGCAGGGGAAAAGGAGGACGGAAGTTAGAAAGGGTCGTAGTCCAAGAAGAGGTTTCTCAGTCAAGAACCGTAGTCTACCGGTTTCATAACCTCAAAGTGGAAGTCGTAGTCAGGAAGGTTACTTATAAGTCCTGACTAAAGGAAATCCAATCTGACCAACCTAGAGGAACGTCGGGTTCCCTGAGAGTTCTCGGAAGAGGTTGTGGTGTCAAGTTTTCGTCGTTAAGAAGTCACGAGTCGGAAGAAATATCAGGTCGAGAGTGTAGGTATGTACTGATGACCCTTTTGGTACCGAAACTGATCTGTCTGGAAACAACCGTTTCATTACACAGACGAAAATTATACGATTCAACCAGTATCGAAAAGAAGGTTCCTCGTTCGTAGAAAATTAAAGTACCGACGTCAGTGGTAGACGTCACTAAAACCTCGGGTTTTTTTATTTGAGACAAAGGTAACAAAGGGGTAGATAAACGGTACTTCACTACCCTGGCCTACGGTACTAGCAAAAAACTTACAACTCAAAATTCGGTTGAAAAAGTGAGAGGAGAAAGTGAAAGTGGTTCTCCGAGAAATCAAGAAGTGAAAGACGGTATTCCCACCACAGTAGACGTGTAGACTTCAATAACTATAAAGAACGCCGTTAGAACTAAGGTCGAACATAAAGAAGGTCAGGTCGCAAAGAGTACTACATGAGACGTATATTCAATTTATTCGTGTCACTGTTATATGTCGGAACTGCATGAGGAAAGGGTTAAACCTTGGTCAGATAACAAGGTACAGGTCAAGATTGACAACGAAGAACTGGACGTATGTCTAAAGAGTCCTCCGTCCAGTCCACCAGACCATAAGGGTAGAGAAATTCTTAAAAGGTGTCAAATAACACTAGGTGAGTCAGTTTCCGAAATCGTATCAGTTATTTCGTCTTCATCTACAAAAAGACCTTGAGAGAACGAAAAAGCTACTAGGTTGTCTACAACAGTTAAACTAGAGACCAAGGAGCCGGAAAAGATTTAGGTCGAACTTGTAAACGTTCAAGAACCAAGTGCAAGACAACTTCGGACCGAACCTCTTAAACAAGGAAACAAAGACGGGAAAAAGATCAGCGTCGTTCATCCCCGATGTGAAATCAACGGAACTAGTCCGGAGACTAACACCATCGAAGAGAACAATGTGTCGTACCTGAGATCCGTGCGTCCGAACCAACAAGGCACCGTACACCTCAGACGGACCTGGGTCTTAGTTTGGACACAGGGGAAGGAACCGTCCTCCTGAGGGTAGGTGCCGTGGTGACCCCTTTAGACTTTCCTCAGATAATTGAAAGTGCTTTGAAAACCTTTATTTTATTTATTTTAGATACTTACTGATTCGTTTGTTTGCCTTGACACCTCCTGCGGAACGAAGAACTCGACGACCCTAAGGACAAACAACACAACGGAAGACGACATCACAGGTTTCGGAACGTTTTGAGACCAATCATTTACTCGATTTCGTTACCGGTAAAGAACAAGAACCTGTGGACCCAAGAAAAACTGTAACGGGAAGGGACTTTAACCCGGGGTGTAGACTTCATTATTTTATCGATCGGACTAAAATGTGGGTTTGGGTAGAAAAAATAAAGGATCTGTCGATGATCTGTCGTGGTTTCGGAGAAAGAGGAAAATGGGAGTCTATAGTGCGTGTCTCTTCTCTCTACGATCTTTATTCAACGTATGCCTCAATGTGAGGTATCAAAAGTCAATGGAGTTATCGTACGAAGAGATAATAACCTAAGTCTTATACCTCTTTCGACGGATTAATTTTTCTCTTCGTGTTCGATGATGGGATAATCAAAGATGTCCATTTCATAGTGACACCGATATAATAATATCTGGGACACAACCTATCATCGTATAAAGACAAGTACTTATTTTCAACAGTTATTTAAATAAAGATTCTTCCAAAGAGAATCTTACTATTATTGAAACAGTCAACCTCCACTAACACTATAGGTGAGATGTGAAATGTCTGTCTCCCAGTATAGGATCTCTAAACAGTTTTGAAGGTGACAGACATTATGTAGAAAGGGAGACCCTGACTACTAGTTAATTCAGAAATAAATTCTCAATACCAAGCTCTTCCTTTACCGTTGGGTGAGGTCATAAGAACGGACCTTTTAGGGTACCTACCTCCTCGGACCATCCGATGTCAAGTACCCCAGCGTTTCTCAGCCTGTGATGACTCACTGAATTGAAAGACACAAAATGAACCGAAACACGGACGGGACTTATGGACATTACAGAAGTCTTTTTGGGTGCTTTTAGTACGACTGTCTCTGTACTAGAGTTTTACATGAAGAAAGATGTAAAACGACAAGTCTAGTGAGAGGATTAAAGAAGACCGGAGTATAAAGTGACTCTTTTTATAATTATCTTCGTTAGTTTTCTTATGGAGGTGTATATTTGTGATCGACTCAGGTGGTGGACATAGATTTACAAGGGGGGTGATAGCACTTATTTAACAGGAACGAGTTTTTTTTTTTTTTTTTTTTCCGCAATACCTTGTCGGGGAACGAACATAGGATGAGAGGTCATCCCTTAAGGTGAGAGAAAACAAGACTCCATAAATCAACTGTGACATTATTATTCACTTTCGTCTCGATAATTATGCATCCGAACAGTAGTTGTACACCCAAAACGAGAGAGAAGCGTAAAGAGATTTACGGGACATGTATTCAGTCTCTAAAAGACGTTCTTTACAGTTTCCTTTTAGATTATTGGAACCAGCATTCCTGAGATGTGGTACGTATGCACGAGTCAACGATCCAACACAGACTGAGCAACGTTGGGTACCTGACATCGGGTGCTCCGAGGAGACAGGTACCCTAAGAGGTCCGTTCTTATGACGTCATCCAACGGTAAAGGAAGAGTCTCCCAGAAGGACTGGGTCCCAAGCTTGGACACAGAGGACGGAACCGTCCGTCTAAGAAATGGTGACTCGGTGTTTCCCTTCGGGTTCCTGACATAGTCTATGAGTAATAAAAATTGTCAAAATAAGTGTATAATAAGTTAAGTGAGTAAGTTTTACATGTTCAACCACCGAAAACCATATAAATGTCTCAACACGTGGTTGATGAAGTCAGTTAAAATCTTGTAAAATCAATGAAGGGTATATTTAGGATAAGGTAATGGGGATAAGTTGGAGAGGTAACGGGGATCCGTTCATGATTAACTAAAAGACAGAGGTATACAAACGGACAAGACCTGTAAAGTACATTTACCTTAGTATAGTCTACATCAGAAGACACTGACCGAAGAAAGTGATATATCAAAATTTCCAAGTAGACAACATTTATAGTCATGAAGTAACGAAAAATATCGACCACTTACAAGGTAACGAGTGAGTAAGTAGTCGACTCCCTGTAAACCCAACAAAGATGAACAATTAATAATACTTATTATGACGACACTTGTAAGCACAAGTGCGTTTAAAACCACACTTGCATACAAAAGTCAAAAGATCCAGATATCTGGATCCGCACCTTAACGACCCAGTATACTCTCAAAGTGTAATAAGAAAATCTTATTGACAGTCCACAAAGGATTTCGTCGACGTGACAAAATATAAAGGTGGTCGTGACATGTTGCCACACGGTCGTTAAAATTGATAATTATGATGTCTCTTAATTGAGTACTCGAGACCGGAAAACCACACTCAACTGAAACGGACCGTCCTACATGGTCTCGTGAATTTAGGGTTTTGAAGACTTTGAGGAAATAGATCTTCGTCTATTTAGACATCTAAACCTGTCGACTAGGGTATAAACGGATGTCTCTTAAGTAGGACATCCTGACTTACTTTGGCCACTACCTTACACCTACCGTAACAGAACCTTACAAAGACCATAAAAACAAGACAAGATATGAGACGATATGTATACTGACTAATTTCCGTAAAAATAACGTAGAGATTGGAAGTCAAATCGTCCGAAATTGACAAGTTTGACATTTCATATAAGATAACAAAAAGTCTAACGTGGTGCGTCCTAGAATTAAGAGACTTGTCCCGATCTTAGACATGAGGGACGTAATCCCCGTGTCAGAATTGGTGACCTGATTGGTCCTTCAGGTCCTTACGAGAGGGAATTGTGTGTATCAAACCTCTTCCGTTACCGTGGGGTGAGGTCCTGAGAACGGATCTTTTAGGGTACCTGCCTCCTCGGACCACCCGACGTCAGGTACGATTGTACTGACTCGCTGAAGTGAAAGTGAAAGGTGAAAGTACGTAATCTCTTCCTTTACCGTTGGGTGAGGTCACAAGAACGGACCTCTTAGGGTCCCTGCCCCCTCGGACCACCCGACGGCAGATACCCCAGTGTGTCTCAGCCTGTGCTGACTTCACTGAATCGTCGTCGTTGTATCAATTTCCTTTATAATGGGATTTAGAGGGACTAATAATCGAAACACTTAGGAAGGGCATTCAAACACAAAATAAAATCAGTTAAAATCTTGTAAAATTAATGAAGGGTCTATTTAGGATAAGGATAAAACTGGGTAGTTTTAAGTACTTTCTTTATTATAACATATGAAGTCTAGTAGGTCAAAAGTCTTCGGTCCCTGACCAACGGAGTCTTATGCACGGGGTTGTAGTGTGACGTAATCTCTGATCCGACATGTTTCACAGGAAGAGTCGTCGTGGTAAGTCTTCTCTCCAGACTTTCCGGGAACGAAAGGTCAGCATTCAAGTTAATCTTAACCAAGAGGAAGAGTAGTTTCATACTAACCTTCTAGGCGTGTACATTTAGGTCAGTCCTCCCAGTATAAATCTCTAATTAAAGAAAAATACTCAAAATTTCGAAGGGTACCTATTCTTTGTTCGTGACGTAAAATATATACCTTTACTACGATGTTTTGGAAAGTCCCTTTACTGAATGTCTCAGTGTTTGAATGTACAGTATGTCCGACGGTGATGATCCGTCCGGTCTTTGTAGCTGTTTGAACTCGACGTCTTCTCTACACCCTTGACTACTGGCTTGGACCACTCCCCTTAATCTCCCACGAATCAAAGACAAGAGTCTCGTTTGTGTGACTCTTCCAGTCATAGTTCGGGAAGACCACCTTCTTTGCCCTTGAGTCGAGATGTCGGACCATTGGTACATGTCCGTTTTCAATTGAAAGACGACGGTTAGAATACCGAGACTAAAACAAATGGTGAGTCGTTCCTCCGAAACGGGTAAATATCTACGGAGAACAGCGTGAGGACTAAATTTTGTACTGTGCATCTCATCTTGAATGTAGTAAGTCCAAGTATTTGACGTAATCTGTCGATGGCGGTCTGACTACTTTGTGGTATGGTATAGACAAATCTTTAAGGAGGGTTGGAAGGATGTGACAACCACGTCAGTAATTCCTTTGTCACCTGTAAGAAGTTGTTAAATTTTTATCTCAAAGGTATACTAGGTCGTTAGGGTGAGGACCCGTATAGACATATGGGTCTGTTTTGATCTTAAGTTTTTCTATGTGCTTGGGGACACAAGTATCTTCGTGATACTTGTTATCGGTTTTATACCTTTGTTAAATTCACAGACGGTTGTCTCCTTACCTACTCCTTCTACATGTTTATACGTTACCTTTTGATAAGTCGGTACTTTTTCTTGATTTACCTACAACGTAGGTAAACGTTGTTATACCTACCTGGATCTCTAAAAGTGTGATTCACTTCATTCAGTCTCTCTCTCTGTTTACAGTATATTATAGTGAATGTACACCCTAGATTATATACTGGGTCTGCTTGACTAGATACTTTGTCTTTGTCGGAGTGTCTGTATCTCCTGTGAACCTAAGGGTTCGGTCCCTCTCCTAACCCTCTCCCTAGTTCACCCTCAAATCCCAATAGTCGACGTTTGATCACAGTGCACTACCTATTCGTTACTCCAGGATGCCGTATTCGTGTTCCTTAATATAAGTCATGAGACATTATTCGATATTACCTTTTCTTATACTTTTTCTTATATATATATATATATATATATTAGTGACACGATATGTCGTCTTTAATTGTGTTGTAACATTTAGTTGATGTAAAGTTCTTTTGTTAATTTTTATTTTTCTTTAAGGAAGGTTTATATCCTTCGACCAAATTTCCTTATTACAATTACACCTATGTTTATAAAGGTAGTTACTAATATAAAAATATACTGATGAACGGAGGTAAAAGAGTTTTTTCATTTTTCACTAGTTGATCCATTCTTTGAATTACCTGTATGTCAGAAAAAATAAAAAAATTGGTTCCGTCTAGAAATTTTGAATAGACTCGGGTTTCCTCCTCAACACGTCCTCTTTTTAACAAGGTTTATACCAGACCCTATCTTAAAAAAGAAAAACTTACTAAATTAAGTATTGAAGGAAGACCTTTCTTTAATTTTAAAGGCTATTTTTTTTAATTTTTAAAAAGACTATTTGAATTCCCCTAATTCTGAATAAGACCTTTGGAATCAGTGAATGAGTGTGTTGACTGTAGTCAGTTTTCAGAATCACTGAAAGATCAACTTGTACCAAAACCAAAACCAAAATTTAGATTAGAGTGTTACCAATAGATTAGTGACTGGTTTTCATGTGTAGATTTGACCCCGACGACGACGATTCAGCGAAGTCAGTATAAGCTGAGACACGCTGGGGTATCTGTCGTCGGGTGGTCCGAGGGGGTAGGGACCCTAAGAGGTCCGTTCTCGTGACCTCACCCAACGGTAAAGGAAGAGGTTACGTACGTTCACTTTTCACTTTCGCTTCAGCGAGTCAGCGCAGGCTGAGAATCGCTGGGGTACCTGACGTCGGGTGGTCCGAGGAAGTGGGTACCCTAAAAGGTCCGTTCTCATGACCTCACCCCACGGTAACGGAAGAGGTTTGACCCTGATGGTCTGCGGAGAGGGGACTGTCGTTCTACCACTATTTTGAAATTGATATCAGGATTGATTCGTCAGAGTTCTCAAGAGTTGATATAAGATGAATCAAAGGACTTTCTTACGAATGGACGAACACTTCCACTCTTGGTGTTTTAAGTCTGTTTCATTGTGTGTTACGAATAACTGGTTCAACAATCTGTAAAAAGCTAGTCTAATAACTCGTGGAAAGAGGTTCTATTTTGATAAGTCACAAGACACGTCCCCTTACTAATTTGAAGTTCATGGAGTATACTAATTTTACTTTCCGACTATCTGAAACCGAAATAAGATGAGAACCTGAAACTAAATCAGTCTCTGACTTCTTCTATAAACCAATATGATATTGGTCCTCGTTCCCCAGTTACTGTATCTTAATTCCCAGTTACTGTATAATTCAAAGGTCACAATATCGATTCCATTTTCACGACCGATGTCTTACATGAAAGAACCTCTTTCGTATTTGAGACACGGTAACAAAGTGTGGTCAAAGACGGGTTTGAAGGTTATAAAGCGTTTACAGGGACTTTATGAAGGTCGTTTTGGATACAGACAACTTTTTCGTAAATTAGTGACTCTACTAAAGTAAAGTCACATTACCGCCGAAGGGAAACCTATGACTAGAAGAAAGAGTTAGTGGGATAACGTCTACCTCCGTAGTCCAGTCACTAATTCGTGGTTATCAAAACCTGTGAATTAACGACACAGAAAAGTCTTTTAGAGGAGTGATTTAGATGATGCCCAAAGGGAGGAGACTCAAATTATATTTTTAACCGAGAATCTTCTTTATAACAAAGGTTAACGTGGTATTAAATTGGAGGGGGAACAAGAACCTGTAAATCTAAAATTTTTCGGAGAAACTTGTTACGACGTCACTTGTAGAAATACGTACATAGAGATGACGTAATAGAACACACAATAGTAAAGGGAGACCTAAAGTAAAGTAAAAGACACTTCAAATGACTCTTCTCTTACACGACGAAACCCCCTGAACCTTTTTAATAACAAAATTACTGATTTAACCGAAGACTCACATTCACTACAAACACTTTTACTTCCTTTCTTGTTTGTCGATCAGTTCCCGCACTGGTAGAGAAAACCGAAGTCGACTATTACTTACCGAGTGGGGGGTTTTGCCTTGTCAGACTAGACTTTTATATCTCGTTAGAGGTGGTGGAACTTCGGAAACGACCGAAAGTCGGAACCGTTCGTAGTGCAGAAAAACACGCCTCCTTCTTCCTTCCTCCAACTTTTCGTCTTTCTACAAGTGGGGATTCAGGGACCTCGAGTCCCCTCCTGGGATGGACCGTGAAATTAGGACCCGAGTATAACTTCACGGGACTTGACTCCCTAGTCCTGGGACCTGTCGAGTCAACCACACTGGGATGGAAGTGATGGGAGCAAGAATCCGTTTCCCAAGTGGAGAAATATAACCCAAAATGGACAAATAAATAATTCGTCTTTTCGATTGACCAATCGGGGTCCAATTTTTGGAGGACTCAAATTTCCCGGACCCAAAACAGTGCCATTATTACAGATTTTATGGAAAGGAAAAATGAGGAGAGACTTCAAATATACCAAACTATTCTTTTTCTTCAGGTTCCAGGTTCCTACATACTAACCAGTATCATTTTCACTTGACCTGATCATGACTTAAGAAGACTACGGTGACGTAAGTGATTAATTCGTCAATGACTCGTATTTATCACATACATAATCAATGTCATATCCGATTCTAAGACATTGTTTTTCTAGAGTTTGTGTCACGGAGTTTAGTATGGTTTCACACGGAGAGAGTGTGTATTGTGAGGTCTCCACCTGTCGACTGGGTCCCGTCCATCCGACGAGAAAAGGTACTCCAGTAGGTCCCTGGGTCCAGGAGGATTGAAGAACAGACCCAGGTGTTTGTAAAGGACATTTCTAGGTTTCTCATTTATAAAATCCGAAACGTCCGACACGTCAGAAACAGTGTTGACGGGTTAAGACGATTACATTACGTTTTCGTAATGTGACCTGTGTTTTCCAACACAGGTGGAGAAAACACTGGGGTACATGACATCGGGTGGTCCGAGGAGACAGGTACCCTAAAAGGTCCGTTCTTATGACCTCCCCAAACGGTAAAGCAAGGGGTCCCCTAGAAGGGTTGGGTGTCTAGGATTCAGAGGACGTAACGTCTACCTAAGAAATGGTGACTCGGTGGACCTTTCGGGTTTTTATCGGTATCCGTAATGTATTCGTTTACCCCTACCGGTACAAGGTTACTTTGACATAAATGTTTTCGTCCAATCTGAACTGGGTACCCAACATTAAATTACTGAGGACGGAAATCTACAAGAAAGGTGGTAGTATAAGTACAAGGTCTGTCTCTTTCCTTCACCTACCCGACTTTGAAGAGGATATCTTTGTTTTAGGTATCTAGTTTTTATCACACCGTATCAGTGTGTTACCTTATAGGACTTTTATTCTTATTTGGTGTTGATGTGTGTTGAACCTTATGATGTTATATTGCAATTCGTTTTCTTCGGTCTGTGTTTTCTAATGTATAACTAGCTAAGATAAATACCTTTTATATTTTTGTCCGTTCGATTGTATACCATAATTTTCAGTTCTATCACCAACGGAAGCTCCCCTACTCCAGTCCTTGGTCTTCACCTGTGGTCTTCCGAAGATCGAAGACTGTTATAAGACTAGGCCTCCTACATTCAAGGGTGTGCACCCATCCAAGTGTGTACTTTTGGATGATTTGGTGTCGAATTATAAACAAATGGAAAGACACGTATCCAATGTGTAGTTAATCTTCCAAATGTATTCAACGTTTTTTTCTCATTAAGTTTTCATGATGTGACAACAGAGAGTAGAGAACAGGTTTTGGCTTAGTTTCCTCGTGGGGTTTGACGTTCCCTAGACCCTTTACACCAGAGATCGATCCACCGGTATACTGAGACTTTAAGTCTCCCAAGAAAATACTTTTCCTTCTTCCATTCTTACATAAGATCTCTGTCAATCTTCCGAGACAACGTCAGACACGTCGGTAGTGACCAGCGACCCGTACTGGGCACTCCAAGGGGACCGTTATTCCAAGGGACCAATCGGACGATACCCTTACGGTAGTAGCAGACATTAAGAGAGACAACAGACCTAAATGAGAGACAGTCCAATAAACAGGTGCTATGAACTATCCGTGAAAAAAAAAAAGAAAAAGGGGAAAAAGAAAAAGAGGAACCTTGAACTTGTAGTATCCTTCCCGACGTAATCGGTACTCCCTTTAGAGTCTTTAGATTCGTGACTAAAGAAACTCGAAAACTCGTCAATTTAATCATTAACCGATGGAAAGTTTAAGATATACTTTTTTATTCGGGAATACATAAATTTGGTAACTTTAACCCAGAAACAATGGGCCTCGGTTAGTGTTAAGAATTAACTATACCTTTCGAGGGGATTGTTCTAGTACAAGTTCGACTCTGATCTGTCTACTACTCCACCGTCTTTCTCATCGTCCCTGTCAGGTTTCGGGAAGGATAGCGGAAGGTGGTGATTAACGGGTGGCAGAAGGTCCGTCCCTCTGATACCCGACCTCTCCAGTTCTCTCAAGTTCCATTCTAACCAAATAGGTCTCCACTGTAAACTGCGATACGCCTTCCCTCCCGAACCATTACTTGAGTGTAGAGACACTCAAGTGTCTCACCTGAAGTACCGTGAATAGTGTGTCGGTAGTTAACGTACTAGGGACCACACTGGCGTTCTGACGTCAGAGGTACTCCAGTCCCTGTTACGGACACTAACAAGTAATCATCGTATTTAGGACCGTGTCCCGTCTGTACCTTATTGTCAATAGCCTATTCAATATCGTCTTTCTTGACTTACTCTCCTCCTTCTTTTCTCTGTGTCCGGCCTCTCACCCTTCGGAACCGACCCCGTCCGTGGAGGACTTCCCCTGTGTTAGGGTCACTGTGAGGGGGTCCCGTCTAAGTCTGCTGACACCAGTGCCCGGTGAAATCCCTGGGTGTGACTGTACGGATAGGTCGAGTGTCGGAAAGAGAGAACCGATGAGCTACTCGTACTCTAAACTCGGTCGTAAGTATCATGAAGTGGGAACTGGTGTTATTGACTAGGTTTTACACCCAAACACTGGGTCTGGACCTATTAATCCCAGGACAGGGTCCTTGACTTTGACCTCAACTCTTTTCTCTGAGGAAGGGGGAGACCGACACTCCCACACTCGAACCTAAAGGGTGTCAGACCAGGTCGACGGTCCTCTACCGGACGGACATCCTTTCTTGGACTATAGGTCTCTCTTGTCTCTCTCTGGTTCTCTCTTTTTCTCGTTTCTTAGAAGTCCGAGGACTAAGGTCGATAGGGATTCAAACTGAGGTGAGACGAGAAGGGTTAATATGCTCGGTTACTTAAGGAAAATTTAAGGAAAACACGAATTCTTTCAATCTCAACGCCAGGAAAAAAGTTTTAGATACTCGACGGAAAGAGAGGTTTTATGTAGGACTTAGACTCGTGAAGAGTGGTAGAGGCGACGTAATTGGACCAGGTTTGGTGGTGACAGAGAACGGACCTACTTACGTTGTCCGAGGGTGGAGGAGAGAAGGAGGGACTGTTTGGTGACAGGTGGGTCGTCCGGTTGACTAGGACCTACTTACAGTCAGGTTACTACAGTGGAGGTCACTAAAGAGAGATGTAGGTATAAGGAATAGGACAAAACGCCGTACTAGACGCAGACAGATGGGACATCGATGAGACACGGTGGAGGGTAGTAGTGACACGAAGTCGACACAACGGGAAACAACACACAAAGAGTCTGTACACTTGGAGTAATAAAGAAGTCGTGGAAACGTGGACGACGGGGTTCAGAAACGTAGTAATTAAGAAGTAGTAAGTCAAAAATCATTGCATTATGTCAATAGTATCGAGGGGTAGATAAAGACATAGTAAAACGACAACTTTAATAAGTGTCTTTAACTGTGATCAACTTTAATAAATACAAAATGAATGAAAACACACCCGACAGACAGGGGATCTCATACTCGAAGTCCTCTGATCTCTGGAACGGACAGAACGAATGGAACACAGGTGTCATCCACAAACTCATTATAAATAACTTACTTACTCACTGTCTTACTCCTCCTCGACCTTAAGGTAAGTCCTGGATCCAGGGGTAACGTGGTGGAAAAGAGACAACAGGTGTGGCGACCGGTCATGATTGAGCATCTCCTCGAACGTGGACAGTACACTGAAGAAAGTTGGAGAAAACAGTAAACCCTTTACTCTTGGGATGAGGAACGATTCGGTCGAGATTTCCAAAGACCTCTACGTTCCTCGACCATCCATCTTTTCGGGTGACTACTAGTCTTAACTTACACAGACCGAACCACCCTCCTGTGGAGCGAGAACGGAGGGGTGGTTCGGGAACGATGAGTCGTGACAAGTTGGGCTGGACGAAGGAGGAGAGACCCAGTGGGTGTGTCGGAGTGCACAGAACGGAGGGGTGGGGGTCGGGAGGTTTCCAGAATAAAATATCGAAGGACACTCCGATAGTGTACTCCGGTACTGGGAGTGACACTCTTTCGTCTCCGACATTTTCCGGTCGGAACCGAGGGACGAGTCACCAATTTATAACTATTGTGGTCCTTTATCTCCGGGTCTCACCCGTATGGTGTGTAGGGGGACGTTACTACCGCGAGGTCTGTCTCCCAGGAGGGGTCGGGCAAGGAGACCCGACCGTCCTCCCAAACCTACAAAAGGACAATGAACTCCGGTTCTCTATTCTTCCTTTCATAGCCCGAGGACCAAGAACGACTGACACTTTCAGTCTACCCCGGACAAACGGTAGTCGTCGGTGAGTAAGTTCTCCAGTCAGTGGGGCCTCACTGTTTCCTCCGAGGTCCGGACCCGCACACGATTTACGTCTCGAGGGTTTACCCGGGCCGACGGTCTCCGAGACGGCGTGACGGGGGGTCCACTGTCGACACGTCCTTCGAATCCACGTTTCTGGTCGGTCACATGGGACTTTCCTCCTCCTTCTCTCTTTAGTCACGACGAGGGCGGTCGTCTGGTCTGCTCAGGAACCTTGGGCCCTGGGTCCCACTCACAGAAGTCGGACGACGCCCTTACCCCACCGCCCACCGTCCAGAAACCGTCCTTAGTACAGGTCCTCGTCCACCATTTCGAGACTAATTTTACGTCCGTAGAGTATGACTCACTTCGTTCAGTCTGTCCTCTTTATAGGACACTGTGGGGAATAGACACCTTAGACTTTTCTTTACTAAGTTTACTTGAATGTTTTGTCTTTGTCCGAGTGTCTGACTCCCTTGTCTCGAATACCGACGGGTCCCCTCCCCAGCAGTCCCCCAAACCCTATCTGTGGCATGCGTGACGATACAGATTACGTATTGGTCGTTTCGGGACGACATACCGTGTCCCTTGAGACGAGTTACAAGACACCGTCGGCCCTACAGACCCCCTCTCACCTACGTACATCTACATACCGACTCAAGGAAGAGACAAGTGGACTTTGGCAGTGTTGTAACAAGTAGTCGATATGAGGTTATGTTTTAATTTTCAAGTTTTCTTTCTATTTTTTCTTTTCTATTTTTATATTTATTTCGTCCTTAGAGGACCTCCCCAGATTCTCGTGTACTACTGATTTACGTTATACTATAGGACCTACCCTTGGTCTTCGTCCTTTTTCTGTTATTGTCTTTTCACTTTACGTTCACTTAGTATTACAAATCGATTATTAAAAAAATTTTTAAGTCTCTATAATGACGATACGAGAGACATCTTCTTTTGACCTATTCACGAAACTCCCCTTACATAGGAAACAAAGACATCATAATTGTATCTCTCCCGGTTGTACATAGGTGGAAGAGTAAAACAAAGTAAACAACGATATAAAAATAATATTGTTATAATACGTACAAATTTTATATGTAAGGTCACACCCGTAGTCAGGTGTGCGTCTACACATACGAAAAACTAATCAAGGTCATGGTGTGACAGAACTAATGACCTCAAAATTTCACTGAGACCTTCAACCCCTCGTAGTCAGGAGATTGAAACAAGAAGAGGAAGTCATGACACAACTCATAGGACCCGGAAAACGAAGAGTAATATTTGAACTTTAAGTCAAACAGTTATAGGTATTTTATTGAACGACCCTAAAACTAAACCCAACGGACATAGATATCTAGTGCAACCCTTCTTGACTGTACAACTAATCAAGGTGATTAATTTGTAAGTCTTAACCTTAAAAACAGGTCTTTCCATATTTATGTTAACTATGTATGAAAAAAATAACTCCATATCAACTAAATGTTATAATATACAAAGTCCATATATTGTATCACTAAATGTCAAAAATTTACAATATGAGACAAATATCAATAATATTTGATAACGGACATAAGGAATACGACATGTTATATAGGAACATCGAATAAATAAAATATGCATCATCAGACATAGAGACTTAGGGGATGGGGAGAGAACAGGGAGGGGCAAGGGAGAAGGGTGATCATTGGCGATCAAACAAGAGATCTATGGACACTCAGACAAAGAAAAGACAATATAAGTCATCAAATAAAAAATCTAAGGTACATATTCGCTATGTATGTCATAAACAGAAAGAAACGGACCGAATAGAGTGAATCGGATTATGGAGGTTCAGGTAGGTACACCAACGTTTACCGTTATAAAGTAAGAAAAAATACTGACTGAGGTAACATACCCACGTGGTGTAGAAATAGGTAAAGAGACAGTCACCTGTAAATCCACCGAAGGTATAGAACCGATAGCATTTATTACGATGATACTTGTAGTCTCCCTTACATAGAAAACTTAACCACAAAAGTAAAAGAAACCGATTATATACGTATGTAAAGTTTATGTGTGTTTATGTTTTTTATGCACAAATCTTATATGTATGTTTTATATATGTAAATTTTTACATTAATGTACATAGCAAAAGTGTTTCCATCATCCATGAGTCCTCTTTACATATATCGTGTCTTCACAAGTTTCACCTACAGGGTACCCAGATCCGGGGTCGAGTGAAGGGATCTCCCTCAACCACAACCGTAGAACCGGAGGTACAAGAAAAGAGACACCCACGTACAGCCCCCTCCCCCACCCACAAGACGTATACGTCGTCCCCAGACACCGGTTATAATGGTTAATCAGGTCCGTAAGGACGTAGACTCCGAGCTGTCTTCTAGTGTCGGGAATTGTTCACGAGACCTCTTCAACCTCGACCTTGTGTTCTAGTGTAGCTAACCGGTAGGGACATTAAACAGAAAGGTAATAAGTCATATATATATAGGAAGTTTACTCATTCATCCATCACCCGTAGACTCAGACACTTTGAGAATTTTTTTTTTAGAAAGAAAAAGGGACTGAAGGTAGAGACAGAACCGTGTAATCATCACATCACTACCAAAACAACGATTCGACACAGGCTGAGAACACTGGGTACCTGACATCGGGCGGTCCGAGGAGACAGGGACCTTAAACGGTCCGTTCTTATGGCCTTACCCAACGGTAAAGGAAGAGGCCCCCTAGAAGGGTTGAGTCCCCAGTCTAGACGTAGAGGACGTAACGTCCATCTAAGAAATGGTGGTTCGGTGGGTCGTTCGGGAACCGTGCACTTACTACTGAGTGTATACTTTTTGAACCGAGTCATAATATAAACATGGTTTTATAAAAGGAAGTTTTAGACATCTACAAACAAGTCAAAAGAGTCTCGTAAATCTCAACCTCTTTTGAGACTGCAGTCAGAAAAATAATCATGGAACCAAAAAACAAACCGACGACCGGTAGACCAACAAAAACCTACAAGGACCGACTCGGACGTTTCCGATAAAACCCAACCTGTAGTTCTCATCCCCCTAAAACTCTACCGGAGACCGGAGAGAAACGGAACAACAGGAGAATCGGGATACTGTACAAAAGTACTAACCAAACAAGTTTTGGGAAATGAAACTAGTGGAGCCAGGGGAAAAGGAGGGAAGAGGGAGGGTACGGGTGGCGGCGTGGTCTCTATTAATAGACTACACAACTTACACAGAAAAAAATTTACACAGAAACATTTTACACATAACAACAAAACATACGTACACAAAACTTAAAAGTATTTACCACAACGTACGAGGGAATACTAGGAACCTCTATGAAAGTCCTATACTTATGCGAGTCCTCATCTTGACGACCCAGTACACATGTGAATGAAACTGATTAAACGAGAGATCTACCGACGGGGTCAGATGTGGGGGACCGTCACGTATTCCGATGTCGGGGTCTTGGTGTGGTTGCGGACCGTAATAGGTGGAAGGTTTGATACGGTCAGATTATCTACAGTTCACCACAAAGTAAAATTAACAGTAAGAAGACTAAAGGTTTCTCAAATTCGTATAAAAGTATACGAACGATCGGAAAACTCGAAGGATAGAACATTTGACGGACGAATATCATAGATAATCCTAAGATCAGAAAAAGGGCAATTAAACAATCTTAAGAAACATGTAAAATCTATAGTCAAAGAAGACCCAAAATTCGTAGTGTTCATAGGATAGGGTCATCCTTTACACAAATGATGACATAACTATCTTAAGAAGTAACTTGTCTAGTAGAATAAAACTATACTAGTTTAAGTCGTCAAAAGACAACAATAAGTTACTGAATTCGCACACACCAAAATTCTTCACGACGGGATGAAGATAGTCGAAACGTGACAAGGGAGAACGTAGCTCCGGAGATTATAACCCCAGACACACACACACGACAAACAATCTACACGTAGACACGTACTACACACGATCACACAGGCCGAGTACCTGACATCACTGGGGACCTGACATCGGACGGTCCGAGGAGACAGGTACCTAAAGGGTCCGTTCTTATGATCGTACCGAACGGTAAATGTGGGGGTCCCCTAGAAGGGTTGCGTCCTTAACTTGGACGTAGAGGACGTGCCCGTCCACCTAAGCTCGGTGGACTCTTTCGGGATCTACACGCTGACCAGAAGGAAAAGAGGTATCTCACTCGGTCAAAAGGATTGTGGCAGATGATTTGTTCAGGAAGAAAGGGATGACCAGTCGTCTCGATAGGAATGGAATCTTTATGGTTCAAAGATGCCCTTATATCCACAGATACTTTAGAGACAAGGGTACGGAACCAAATTACTGAACCCAAATACAGTCTTGGTGTAAAAAATAATATTATGGAGAGTTGTAGACTACCCCGGTCAGAGGGGAGAATCAGAAAAAAGGCTACAAATACACGAGTCAGGACAAACTGAGATTTGAGGACAAATGAAACAGATATATTTATGATCCCATTCGCATAGTTCCAGGAGTTTTTTTAGGTCAATCTTAAAACTGACTCTAACGTAACTTAAATATCTAAATAAACCCCTATTGACTATAGAATCATGCCTCTTCCGTCACCGTGGGGTGAGGTCATGAGAACGGACCTTTCAGGGTACCTGTCTCGGACCATCCGACGTCAGGTACCCCGGCGACTCTCAACTTGTGAAAGTGAAAGTGAAAAGTGAAAGTACGTAACCTCTTCCTTTACCGTTGGGTGAGGTCACAAGAACGGACCTCTTAGGGTCCCTGGCGCCTCGGACCACCCGACGACAGATACCCCAGCGTGTCTCAACCTGTGCTGACTTCGCTGAATCGTCGTCGTCGTCTATAGAATCATTCAAATAGGACAGACTTTTGTATTTAGAGTGAGATAAATAAGTCTAGTAAATAATAATAATAGAACAAGATCTCAATTTTTTACAAGAAGTTCTCTGAAGGGACCACCAGGTCCTCAATTCTTGAGGTACGAAGGTGACGTCGCCCGCGTCCAAGCTAGAGACAAGGCCATTGATTCTAGGATGTACGGGACGTCGTGTCGGGTGGGGCGGTTTTTTTTTAAGAAGTATACGATGACACGATGACACCCTACGACGATGACACTTACTAGAATAAAAATAAATTAAAAGGTCAAAGTGATTATTACCCTCTTTATGATAAAGATCGAACATATGTCGTTGAAGTCACTTACGCAGATAATCAAGATAATAAAAAGATCCATAATTATCTACTAGAACAGTAGACTTTTAATACTCAAAATTGAGAAAGAATAGTTCAGAATGTGAAGGAAAAGAAAGGAATATCGTGAACAATCCTGGAGGTCCTGATATAATTTGACATTACCAGGTTAAATTGGTCGTCGATGGAAATAGACCGTGAAGTGGTAAGAGGTGAGACCCAGGACCCATACCACTATAGGTCCTCTCTCTGCCACTATCCGGGTCGGAAGTAGTGCACCCCCTCTGCCCGTGGACACTAACCGGTCATGTCCTTTTAGGCGACGATTCCTTTGAACCACCTCTCCCCACCTGACGTCTTCGACCTCCCCTACGACCCGTACGTTCTTGACCTCTCTGGGACGTTCCCAGTCAGGGTGTCGGGTAGTCACCGAGTCAGGAGGGGTGTTGGGTGTAGTCACGAGGAGGGGTGCACATTACTCAAAATTATTTCTAAACTCACCGAGGGTAAAGATACCAGAGACGACGAAGTCCGGGGTGGACGAGGCCCTCAAGACCGATAAAGTCAGGACATTGAAACCCGGATCCCTTCCCGTCCCAAACCCGGGTCCCAAACCCGTCCCTCTCCTCTCATTCAACCCCACCCTATAGGTAAGTACGAGGTAAGAAGCAAAGGTCTTCAGAAGTCCGAAACCAGTTCACAGTATTGGAATCATCTGGTCCTCTCGTCGACCCTCGCTTCCCCAGACTCTTAAAGGGACAGTCTTTGTATAGGGTTGGTCTTCGTTCCCGTACTCGATGTCGCTCCCCGATTGACCTCGGGGTGGGTAGTGGCTCCACGGAGACCTCGACGACCTTCTTCACGAAACCGAAAAGGCTCATCTCCTACCATTCGCCGCCCCTACCCACCACCCCCACGTGAGAGGACCGACTTCGGGGGTAGTACCAGGGGAGGAGGTACCGTCCGACGTACAAAGGAGGTCCCGTTCTTGACTCCGACCCCCAGAGTGATGGGTCTCCCCGGATCGATTTGACGCGAGAGGAAAGGAGTCCCGACCAGTGAGTACATGAGTGGGTAGGATAGTAAGTGTTTATAAATAATTCAAGGAAGAGACGTTTCCCTGACAAGAGTCATACCCCCAATCTCTTCACCTTTGTGTGTTTTTAGAGACGGGAGTATCTCGTAAGGAAGGTCACTTTTTCCTTTTGGTTGTTCACTGATTTTACGTATCGTACGACCACTTTACTCATTATTCCTCTTTTAAATTCGGTTCTTTCCTTATCCTTCACACGTCGGTCCCTTACATTACACCAGTTCCTTCCGGAGCGAGTCTTCGACTATAGACTTACTTCCGAACGTCCTCCGCTGTCTTAATCGGTACGTCTAATACACCCCTTTCCGCAAGGACCATCTCCGTTGTCCTCTACGTTTTCGAGACTTCGATCTACGACGGAGTAGACCCATGCGATACCCGTCTAGGACTAATAGGTTTGAGTCTACTCGATGAAATACATAATAGACGTCCGTCGAACAGTCTAGATTAAATTGACGGTGGGAAAGAAGGGAGGGAGGGAGTGAAGAAAGGAGGGAGGGAAGGAGGGAGAGGAGTGAAGGAGGGAGGGAAGGAGAAAGGGAACCTGACGTGAACCGGTCGGGGATCGTTTTGAGACTTCTACCACTTCAAACGGAAGTGATGGGGAGGAAAGGGGTGGTAATAATAGGGTGACGTCACGATAGAGGGGGTCCATCTACTCTTGAAGAAACCTCGTCTCTAGAGAAGAGGGGGACAGGGGACGAAACCTGGTCCTCAAGGGACCGAGTAGAAGTCGAACCAATCAGAGAGAGATGTTATACACCGGGTGTCGTCCCCCTTCGACTACGACACTCAACCAGACAATCCCCGGACTCCACGTGGGTCGGACAGGAATTCCGAGGTAGGACACACAGGGAGGGGTCGTTGAGGAACCTTATAAAGGTACAAGCAGGACCGCCGGAACCACCAGTATTATTCGAAGTAGGAGAACCCTTCCTTGTAGGTCCGTTTGTCCACTCCTCGACCAGATCCCCACCAGAGACCTCCCACCTCTTTAGATTTCTCCCCAGTAGATCTCTGGAACCGACAGGTGGGAAACCCAGTCATTTTACGTCGGACATCCCAAAACAAACAAACTCTTGGGTTTCGACGTCTTTTTGATCGTCGACAGGGGCTACTGGTAAGGGACTGGTCGTTCGTCTCGCCCCCGACCACACAGAGTCTTTAGTCCTAGGGACCGAGACCTCAGTATGTCCGACCCAAGTCTAAGGTCAAGACGGTGAGTGATCGACCCGTTCTGTGAGTCATGGAGGTCGGACCGAAGAGGAAGATATTTACCGTTGGCACTACCTAAAAAAGGAGGATCCTAACACCCCTCACGAGTCACCCCCGAAAACGTCCTAATCCCTACACCAATGTACCGTGTTGGAACACGATGAGGTTCCAGTTTACGTCCCGTACCTATCTCTGGACTCTCGTGAACCCCGAGGACCCATTAAGACTGTAAAAATATTGTTGTAATGAGGAATTGGGACCTACTTGTTTAGTGGACACCTTCTTACAATTTGTGTCTTTAGACACGGAGTGGAATCTCTAAGACTACGTCTCCCAGACGCCCCTTCCCCTGGACCCGGGACCGTAAAGCAATTTGAGAGACCTACTCAGGTCCTGATTGAAAACTTTCGAGGAACTCCCGTCCTTGATGCAAACTGAGTTGAAACGAAGGGGTTCGTTGACCGTGTCACAGTTCTAAGACCTTCAATAAGTTGTTTATGAACCAAGTGAGTAAGGGTAAGTAAGTAAGTCATTAATGATATAGAATCATTGATCGTTATTGAAAATTTGTCATTATGACTCTTAGGGAGGAGTCTAGACATAGTACCAAACGTTGAAACTTCCGTAGAAGTGTAAGAGAGTGAACTAGTTTGGTCGGGACATTCCACCCCGACCGTGTTCAATGAATAAGGGTGACTTGTCTTATTCGAGTGACTCCTAGGTACCTTCCCGACCGGATTGGAGGTTCGAGAAGAAGGATACGATATAAAATACAGTAGATACTTAGGAGGAGTATCAGGACGATATTTCGGTCTTTATTGAGTCAATGAAGCAAGTGTAGTCATTGATCACCAATGCTTGACGATGCTGAGTCAGTAGTAAATAAGGTGTCTTATTCGGTTCGTGACGAGACATGGTCCAAGACACGGCTCTTACCCCTGGTGTCCCGACCTGTTCTCTCTAAGTCGGGGCCAGAATACCTCGACTGTCAAACCTCCCCTCTGTTGACATCAACTCTTACTGTCCACTACTGACTCCCTATATATCTCCATCCTAGATCCCGGAACTCCCGCTTTTTCTCTGCCTCCGACCCGACTGATTCCCCGTCGTACGGGGTTCGAGTTCCCTCCTCGTCCTCCCGGGTCCCCCAACATCACACCTGACACCCCCGCCCTCCTTTCCCTCCAGTTCTCCGTCGTCCCGGGTCTCACATGTGCGGGACCCCCGAGGGATTCCTCAAAAGTCCAAGATCGAGTACCCGTGACCCCTCGGTCCCTTCTCGAAACATGTCCCTGTACTTTCCAAATACAAAATCGCTCTAGTCAGACGCTCTTCCTGGGTCTCCCCATCACAGAGACTCTTCCACTGAAAAGGAGAGAGTCTGACAGTCCTTCGTAGGCGGAGTCATTTCAGTGGAGTCTCTGTTCCGTCGACAGGAGTCCTCGTCGTCTGTCAGTCTACAAGGGGACACTGGGTTTGTCTAACAGACCCGTCAGTCGAGTTTGGGACCACCCCAGAGAAGTGATCCTCTAGATCCCCACCTCTGAACCTCATCTTGGTGGAGCCTCCCTTCTACGAACCCATTCAATGACCATCCTTCCGACCTAGAACTTACGGTCCAAGGTCTTCACCCGTCACCCCTCGGTCACTTCCATGGACTCGACTCCTGAGACCTTAGTACCGACGACACACGTCCGGCCAAACCTCTGTATTCGTGGATCTCCGTCTTCCTAATCCATCCTTAAAGGACGATGTTAGACAGAACCCTACCTCACCTCACTCCCACCCCTACCCCATTATTCCTGATGTGATTCGTCCTACTTTCACATCGAACCACTTTTCTTGTGTCCCGACCCTCAGTCCTCTCTTTGCGTACTGGGGCCGTGTACGAGGAGTCCGGGGAGACTCGGTAAAATACAGTGAACGTTCTCCTCGTTGTCATCGACTCAAGTGTCTACCGCGACGCCCAAACCATTCTTCTACGTACCTCTTCAGATTCTACAAAGAGACGGTTTTTGGATAGTTCGGTAGAGTCGAAAGAGGGGTCTGACAATGGTCTTGACACATGACCTAGATGGGGGAGTTTGAACGATTGGGTGAACCCTCGGGGTTGGTGACGAGGTCGGAGAACCATGGGGGTGTGTCCCTTGGGTGTAAGTTATCACAAAAGAGAGGAGGGTCTTTAGTTTTCTTCGACGGTGGCCTTTTTGTTTGAGGTCTTCAGGACATGAACCGACTCCCGCCTTTGTTTCTACTCTTGTTGGACTGGTAGGATTGTCTCTGAGACGAGAGACTTTTCGGTTGAAACCGGGTCCCTCTTTACCTCCGTTTTATGTCCCTACACGGCGACCAGGTAGAAGGTCTGGGTGTTCTTAGACTTTTGATCAGTCCCACGTCCCGTCACGGGGGCTCACAATCGTCCGTCTCACTCGCTTGACATTAGTTTGATTTTGGGACCAAACTTTTTTTGCTTGTTTTAGAAAAATAATTTTACGAAGACCTACACCCGTCGACCTCAACGTATCAAACAAGTTTACCGCCACCCGGTGTGTATTCTCCGAACCTCACTTTCACGCTTTAGGTCTCGGTCGGACACCCAGTCCTTCGGACCAGTCTGAGGAGCGCACCAGAACTCCTCAAGGGTCGGAGGGAGACTGGAGCCGAAGAGGTAGACATCTTACACCGACTTCGGACCCGACCTCTAGGATAAAAGTTAGGTTCGAGGACCTTCCCGACTCGTTCCTTCCCCGTCCCAAGACCCGAGTCTTAAGTAAAGGGCAGGGAAGGGAGATAGACTAGGTGGTTCCTTCGGGACCTGTCTCCTCGGACCACCCGATGTCAGGTATGTCAGGGTGTCTCAGCCCGTGCTGATTTCACTGAATCGTACATATATGAGGGAAGGGAGGTGACGTCGGGAGAGGAAATGGACGACTAGACGGTTCCCAGGTACTTTCTAAAGGAGACCCGGTCCCCGGGACGCCATTTGTCTCGATCTTCTGATACTTTGGGGGACGGAGACTCCGGAAAGAGAATGATTGGTACCCTAGGGTTTCCTCACAGCACTAGGGCACACACTCGGTGTCACAACGTCATGTTCGACCCCACCGTTGGGGTTTATTAAATACTTTTTAAATACTTGGGTTTTACGACATCCAAGATAGAATGTTTTCCCCTGAAACTTGTGTGTCTGGGTAACGGTTTCTAGGATCCAGGACGGTAGGGTCTGATCTCTGTCTTGTGCGTCTTGTCAAAGAGGAATGACCTACGGACCATGTGGGTCCCACCCGAGGGACCTCAGGACCCAATAACAGTAACCTCTCCTGCTGAAACAAGACGTCAAAACTAGTCAGTGGAACTCTTCCGACCAGGACTCCCAGACACCTGTCTCAGGAACTGAATTCCAACCTTTTATGTCCCCGGGACGGAGGACCACTTTGTGGGGCCTCCGAGGGACGTGACCGGTCGGGCGTCGTGAAAGGGAGGTGGAAGTGACTCTCCGTTTCGCGACCTTTATGGGGAAGAGGTCTGTGGAAACGAAGAGTGTCCGACTCATCCTAAAGAGTTGATCTAAAATGAACTTATTTGACACCCCAAACACCGACCACCAAGACGCTCCAGTCTTCTGTTTCCCTCCCAGTCCGAGGTCGGGAGGTTTTGGACGGGGACGGGGCGGGACGGGACGGGCAGGTGGTCCTCCACGACCCTGAAGTCTCACCCGACGAGCGTTCGGAGTCCTTCCGGAGTACTTCGACAGGTGGGTCTCGGCAGGGGACCCCCGGTGTAGTCCGGTCCGATATCGACCTCGTCCTTTCCCCCACTACCGTGGTACTTCGTACAACGGTAAAAGAAGGTAAAGACCAACTGGAGAGGTGCAACAGTGTCACCATAAAGGAATTCCCACTCCCTACGTCACCAATGGTACCTTTGATTCCGGACCTCCCTTGTCCTTGTCGTAAGGACAGACAGGGATGCCGAGGATGTCACTAGACCCACAGTCCCTGTGACAGACCGCGACCTCCTCCCAAGTCGACAGGCGACCTACCACTCCCGATGATAAGGTAGTCTTCCTTTCGGCCACCACTCTTCGGTCGGGGACGGTCCGTCTGCCGGGTCACGGCTCGGACCCTAGGACTCGTCCCCGGGAGTCTTCTAGAACTTCGGGAAGTTATCGCAGTCCCACCCACGGAACGCGAACGAGACTCGGGCCCTACTGAAGTGTCACTGGTCGAACCGGACACGGTGTCGTCCGTAGAGGAAGTCCGACCGCCATCTTTCACACAACTTCCACGTCGACCGGTCGGGCACCGCCCGGCACTCACCCCGGACCACTACGTGTCGAGCGAGGAGGCTCTACTTCTCTCCGGACCGGTCCCTCAAGAAGAGGTCGAGGGCGGCGCGGAGGGCATGACGGAGTACCTTCTGCACGACGTGTACGAGTTTCAGGTCCGTCCGTCTCTGGAGCTTTTTGTCCGTGGGCTTGGACGGGCGGTTCCGCCGCGGGAGACGGACCCACTGGACGGACCGCTCCTTCGTCCCCCTCAGTCCCAGTCCTCGTAGGCTCAGTCCGTCCGGGCCGGGATGAGGACCGAGGAGTGAATGGTCGAGGTACTGGACCTCGGTAGAAGTAGAGAGACTCCGAGTCAAAATGAGTAGTCATTTTACCCTCTTACTGTCGACGGAGAGTCCCAACAATTCTAATTCTTTCTGCTAAACACAGTTCCCGGATCGTGTCAGGGACGAGTCATTTACCGTCGACTACAGTGGATTCGGTCTTACAGTTTTACTCTGACTCCCCTTTTCTCTTCGACCGGGTTTCAGGGACCGATCTGGAACGGACACCGGTCTCCTTCTTCCGACGAGAGTCGGGGTGCACAGGAGTCGAGAAAAGGAACCAGTCCTTTACTCGGCGGGAGTCGGGACCCCACACCTAATTCGAGACCTCTCTCCACCACCGAACCAGTCTTCGTACACTCTGGTGCCACAGATGTCTCCGGACCATCCGATACCAGCACTGAGTCCTACGGACACCAGTCGTCTCGAGAGTCCCGCTACGGTTGTGTTCTCTCCCTCGTCGTGGAAAAGGGTGAAATAGGACGTGGTGGAGGGTACTGCCATCCTAATGCATAAACATTGGTGGAGAGTACTGCCACCTTAGTTCATAAACGTTGGTGGAGAGTACTTGACATATTTTCCAGTTTTTTAGTACTATGGTGTTCTATTCAGGGAGTCCGGAATTTCACGGGTTATATGATGACCCCTTCTCACTTTTTCTTAATCGTTATAGGGGTCTTACTTACTTCGCTGACCCTGTTTCGTCTGTACTGTGAGTCAACACCTACACAGACCACTACTTTCATTTTAGGCTACGACGTTTCTTGTCATAACATATCCTTGGACCGTACAATTAATCCAGGTACTTAGTACCTTTTAACCTACACCAGTTCGTCCTCTACCATTCTTATTTGTAAATGTAGGATCCTTAGTCGTTTGATTTTACCTACCCTTACCCGCTTAAGTCTATTGGTAACATAGATGATGACAACCGTTCTTAGGGTATTTTCTTTACCTCATCGGGAGTATTAGTCGTTTTCTCAGACTTTATGTCTTGAACCCACGTTGGAGTTTTTACTGTCTTACTAGAGTCAAGTAAAGTTCCGTTCGGCAAGTTGTAGTGTTATTAGGTTCAGGTACGGGGATGGTGGTTACGGTTTCTTCGACTTCAACTAGTACAGATACTTCTGGATCTTCCAGAGGATTTGATTGATTGTGGATTTTTTATACAAGATAAGTAGTAGTCCCTAACCTTACGTTTTGATCCATCAGTTCTATATGGACCTCATTGTCCGTTCAAACCGGAACCTCTTGTTTTACTTCGTCCCGTTTCCGATTGACTTAAGACGGTTCTCTTACGTAGTCAGTATCGTTTATGAAAAAGTTGTTATGTTCTACACATTTCTACTGAAATGTGTACCTGTAGTGGTTTACCAGTTATGGTTTTAGTTTAGTTAATGTAAGAAACATCGGCTTCTACCTCTTCGACATATGTCAGTCGTTTTTTGTTCTGGACCTCGATTGACACCGAGTCTAGTGGTCGAAGAACATCGTTTGAAGTCCGAATTTGATTTCTTTTGACCTTTTTTGTGATCCGGTCAGTCTATACTGAATTTAGTTTAGGATATACTTAAGCGTCATCGCCATTACTTATCTAAGTTCCCTGATCTAGATCTATTGTGACACGGACTTTTTGATACCTGTTTCCAGGCATCATAACATGTCCTCCGTCACTTGTTCTGGTAGGGTTTCTTTTTCTTTTCGTTCTTCCGTTTCACTAATAGATTCCTCCGAAATCCTTACCGTCTTCTTGCTTCTCTTCGTTTTTCGTTCCCTCTCTCCATGTAGGTTAATTTGAGTCTTAAAGTTTCTTATCGATCTCCTCTGTTCTTCCGGAAGAAGTCACTTGTCCCAAATTGTTAACTTCTTTTGTGTTTTCCCCTTTCTGATCTCTAGAGATGTCCTTTTGACCTTTGTAGTTCCCTCAAAAGGCGGGTTTCTTAGTTCTATTCTCTTCCTTTGTAGTTGTCGGAGTCTATACGTCTACTATGGTGAGATTGTCGTCTGTCGGTTCTCCTTAATTTCTCGGAGGACTACTCCCACTTCCTCCTGTCACTTTCTCGGTCGAATTCTAATTATAATCTTTGTGATTCTAGTACCGTAGGCGGGGGTAATGACGTTCCGTTTAT
This sequence comes from Capra ibex, assembly GCA_006410555.1. Taxonomy (NCBI): domain Eukaryota; kingdom Metazoa; phylum Chordata; class Mammalia; order Artiodactyla; family Bovidae; genus Capra; species Capra ibex. The sequence continues at coordinate 70,022,799 of SJYO01034137.1, read as the reverse complement.
CTTCCCCTTTTCCCCTTTCATCCCTGTCTAAAGGAGAAGAGTCCGAGGTTTTAGTGACACCTGTCACTGACGTCGGTACTTTAGTCTTCTACTGACGAAGAACCGTCCTTTCGCTGCTGTTTGGATTTCTGTCATACAACTTTTCGTCTCTGTAATGAGACGGTTGTTTCCAGGCATATCCAGGGAATAGTTCCGATACCAAAAGGGTCACCAGTGTATGTCAACACTCTCGACCTGACATTTCTTTCTTCTTGTGGTTTCTTAACTACGGAAGCTTGACGCCCCGACCTCTTCTGAGGACTTTCAGGGCACCTGTCGTTCCTCAAGTTTGGTCAATTAGAAGTCCCTCTAGTTGGGACTTATAAGTGACCTTTCTGACTACGACTTCGAGGTCATAAAACTAGTAGACGACACTTGTCTGTTGAGTAACCTTTTCAGGGACTACGACCCTTTATTACTCCCTTCCTCTTCTTCCAAAGTCTCCTACTCTACCGACCTGCCGTAGTGGTTGCGTTACTTGTACTTGAACCCGTTTGAGGTCCTCTACCACTGCCTGTCCCTCCGGACCGCACGACGTCAAGTACCCCAGAGTTTCTCAGTCTGTGTTGACCTACTGACTTGTTGAGTATTACCACCTTAGTTCATAAACATTGGTGAAGAGTACTACCACCCTAGTTCATAAACATTGGTGGAGAGTACTACCACCCTAGTTCATAAACAATTGAAAGTCCTTCCAGGACTTTCGTACCTGTAGTCCACTCTCTTTTTATGACCGGGAAACCATCTAGTCTACAGGTCTTCTCTACGTCGTCCCCCGTCGGGAACTCCCGACCTCTAACTCCAAAGTTACCGGTTTAGGGTGACGACTCGTCGGAGTGGGTGGTAGGGACTCCTGTTACCGTGTCTGACACTCCAATCTCCTCTTGAGTCCCGTTCATACCTCCTTTTTCTAAAGACTCGGTTCCCATTAGATCGTCTTCGTTCCCGATCCTCGTCCAATCGGGTAGTCTGTCCCTCTCACAGATCCTGTTTTTCTCAGTCCCGTGTCGTGTCTTAGGTAAGGGGTGGGTTCCGACCACAGGACAGTCAAGTCAAAGGACTCCTCGAAAACTTTCTTATAAACCATAATGTACGGAAACACTACTTGAACTTAGACTTTGAAACAGTAACACCCGGAACTTATTACTCGAAAGTCTTTGTTGTTGGGGTACACGCGTACGTACACACACTTACCGACTGGGTCGTACATTGTAATAGTGGGAAAAACGAATAAAACCGTATCGGATCGTTTTTACCATAGTCACCAAACCCTTGGTGACGGGATTGGGTGTAAAATGGGAAGTCGACGTTCTGTCAGTACCCTCTGTAACCGGTGACGAGTCGTTTTCAATCTAACTGACACGGACAGTTTAGGACTGGATGGTTGTAGTCCTGACTTGGTTTCTTCCTTTACCCCTATTTAGTAGTACTGAGGAAGAATCTCTTGACTCCGACGAAACGAGAAACGAGGGTTTGGTGAAAGTCTGTTAGGGGACCCGTTTATAACCCTGGTTTTATCACCGGATCAAAAAAGGAAGTATAAATTTTGACTAATAAGAGTTAGGTCAGAGGACTAAAGAGGAGATCCAAGACCCCCGAGAAACTGAGGTGCTTCTGATGGAAAACCGAAATTCAAGTGTGTTGAAGGGAGTAAGGGACTCTGTCTTAAACAGACCCACACTCCCGTACGGGCGGAAACTTCCGAGGAGGACACTTAGAGGAAGTACTCTGGTGTGGAGAAAAGGGGTGACGGGTAGTCGGGACTAGATATAGTTCGTAGGGGAGGAAATATTGTGGTCAGTTACCCGGAAACCGTAGACCCTTCGTCCCCACTGACCGGAACTCCTCCCTCCCCACCCTCCTTCCGACGGGATGGAGGGTTCATCTGACCGGTGTTCCCTACCTACAGGCTCGATCTCTTCCGGTCACCCCAGTGAGTAGTCCACTTCCACAGTATCAGAGTCTGTGGAGTCCCCGGTCCGTCCGTTGAACTTACACACCCCTCCTCATTCGGTACCCCTGCCACTCCGGACACCAGTCGACCTCCCTCGTGTGGGGTGGGATTTCGTAAGGTCAAGGTCCAGAAAATTTTGTGACACGGCCGGTTTGTTTTATACTGACGTCATGAGTCACCAGTAGACGGGGGTCCGGTCAGACACCGGAAACTAACTTCAGGTCGGGAAAGATTCTCTGAGGACGGGAACCGTGTCGGTTGCCACCCTCACTCGGACCCCTGGAGTGAACCCCCTCCGCTCTCGACCGACTTGGTCTCGTCTGACCGGACTGAGTGCGACGGATAGTCTCGGAGAGAGAGGTCTTGACCTTAACCCGGGACCTACTGGTCGGTCGGCGTCCCTCACCTTTGTTTTCCAGTATATCAGAGTCCGTTCTTTCCCACTTCGGTTCTCTGGAGTCTCGGGGCCCTTCTACCTTCCTCACCGGAGAGGAGGCTGGAAGTCCCAGGTCGGGGACGCGTCGGACCTACGGAAAGGGAAGGACGGACCGTGACGGACCTTCTGGACGGGTGGGACATGGGAATGCTGTACAGGGGAGGGAAGGTGGATGTAGTCTCCTCTAGTGAGAAGAATCGTCGGTTTATTAGGGGTTTCTACTATAGCGGACCTACTTCTTTCGCTCGAGACCCGACACCCTACTTCACGCACGAGTGGACATGACCCGGTACAGGTCGAACAACGGGTTGTCGTCTCGGCCCTTCGACGCAACGCAGAGGAAACGCACGTTTCGCTCGTCGAGGTCCATCGACGACGACGGGAGCTTCGAGACCGCCGACAGTTGCGACATGTGGTGGTCCTTCCGTACCCGGGTCAAGTCCATCGCGAGTGTCAAGGACCCCCACAGGACCCTGTTTCGTCCGTCGGAGTCAGTCCCCGTCTTGTCCGCCCCCATTTCCTGAAGTGGACTCGACGGAGAGGGGCGGAGGGACGAGGGACCCAGAAACATGTAACAAGGGGTCGTCCCGGGAAAAGTTTCCCCGTGAACTCACACCTAAACCGAACTACACTTTCCTCTGTAACAGAGACTCGGAGTGAGGGTGGTGGGTTGGTGTCTGACCCTCTGGAAGAGACCCCGTGCCTCGGTTCTGAGACCGTACCGGGGGTGACTCTGGACCGACACGGACCCGTGACGACCAAACCCCAGTCCAAGTACCACGGGGAAATCGAAGACTCTTCTTGACCGTAGCCCGGAACCATCCCCCACCACTCTCGTATCCTTCTACATACATGACCCGCCCCTCACCCTCAACCCCAGTCTCCTCGTAGACATTTGTGTCCACACGTGGACACCTGTGTCCGTGGTTCGGGGTCTCGCGTCCTAGAGTCCCGACCGTGGTCGTTAGTAGTCAGGAGGGGTCCGGGGCAGGATAGGGAAGAGTAAACCGTTTAGTCACCTAAGTCTGGGTCTTTCCAGTCGTGGAGCCCCTGTGTCGTCTAACCTCGACTTTTCCAAATGTCTAAGGGTAGGCTCCGGGGGTGAGACCTTTGTCCTGAGGAGGTCTCCGACGTGTCTAAGAGTCGAGGAGCCCCCATTGCCCCCACCCCCACCCCACCCACCACCCCTCTCCCCATTACAATGGTCCAGACGTCACAGGTACTGGGAGTCCACCTGTCCGACCACCAGGTGCCAGAGGAGTCTCGACATCCACAGGAGACATTGTCTGCCAGTCGGGTCAGTCTCCGTCCGGCCGGTGAGGTCCCACTCGATCCAGACTGAGGGTCGAACGGAAAGACGATCTGGGACACGTGGGGACCCCCCGACGAGACTCCGACCGACTCGACCCTGGTGTCCTCTCCTAGAACCGAGAGTGGGTGTATCTCCTGTGCCCGTCTTGGAGGGTGGTTCGTCTACAACGACGTGGACAGTCCCGAGTCTCGTAGTCTCCAGTGAGTGTCCTGTGCGGTGTCTCCTGCCCTGATACACGACCCAGGTGGGTGGTACGGACGTCTTCCTCCACACACCGAGGACCCGGGTCACTCGTCGTCTCCGGAGCCCTTAATGTGACGATCGGGGAAGGAGGACTAGGGGTTCGAAGAGGTGGGAGAAGAGGATCGTGTCGTGGAACGGGTGTCCTTCGGGGAGTTCCTGCCAGTCCTGTTAGGAGAGCGTGAGTCATCCCCTTCCCTGTACTTTCCTCTTTGTGTGTTGCACTGACTCCGACCCCTCAGTCTAGAACAAATCTTCAGGGTTCCTTCAAAGTGTGTATTAGATACAGTTTTATTTACGTCTCCTTAGATCATCTCAACTTTCAAAATCCAATCTCTATACCTTTAGTTTGGGTCACAGTCGATGAAAATTCGACACACCGAACCGGTTCAGAAAAGTTGTAAAACTCCGAGACAAAAGGTTAAAATTTTATTCCTATTGCACCCTGAAGGGACCACCAGGTCACCGATCCCCCGGACCCAAACTGGGAACCAGTCCTTTGATCTAGGGTGTACGGTGTAGATTGTGGACCGAGTCGGTTTATTTTTTAAAACTTTCACTTATCCCTATCGCACTACCTCTTCCGCTACCATGGGGTGAGGTCATGAGAACGGACCTCTCAGGGTACCTGTCTCCTCGGACCACCCGACGTCAGGTACCCCAGAGGTTCTCAGCCTGTGCTGATTTCACTGAATCGTCGTCGTCGTCGTGGTCCCTATTATACTATTGTGACCGATTGTCAAAAGTTCAAAGTTGAGACACAGTCCGTGACACGATTTCCGAACAGGGACGTGGTAGAGTTTCCCGACACCCTCCTGACCTACCCGGGGATCCGTGTATGGACCGGGAGGTGTTACGGACCCTTTCCTACGACCCCTGTACTACGAGGGTTCAAAGGTCCCGTCCAAGTGTAAGGATCCACTAAAAAAAAAATTGAAAAATAAAACTTTATTAAAATCTGAGTACATCTTCAACGTTTTGTCATGTGTCTCAAGGACACATGGGATAGGGCGTGAAGAGAGGGGGTGTGACAATCGGGGAATGTATTGGTATCATGTTCCTCGTTTTGATCCTTTGACTGAAACCACGGTATGATACTCGGCTCGGTGACTAGAATAAGCCTAAAGTTTAACCAAATATATATATATATATGTGAAAAAAAAAAAAAAAAGTTTCAAGAGTACTGGAGTTTGGACTCTTTCTCAGTTCACCGTCCCGGACGTTTCTCCTGGAGTGACAGTGTCCGTTAAAGAAAGGGGTGGGGGTTTAAAGGGGACACGGTGACCGGGTGTACACCCCACGTGAACCGGGAGTGGAAAGGGACCCCCCGGGACCCGGGGGTCTACTGGGGTTTCTTCTTACGAGACACGTCTTGACCCCAGGAGAGACGGAACGACCGTCTTAGGTGACACTCTTATCGGGGGGGGTTGAGACCGCCTTAAGTGTTTGTGAAGAGAGGCTCCCAGTGACCGTCTGTTCGGTCCGGACCTGTGTGCGGTCCGGGTGATCGTCGGTCGTCTTTAGCGTCTGTCGAGGGTAGGGGTCGGACGACGCCCCTGAACCTATTTATCGGCGAGAATAAGTTTCTGTTTTTTTTTTTTAGATTACCTTTTATACGGGGTTTACAAATTGATATAAACCACGTTCTTCTCACCTACGGATGCAGAGCAAGTCTAAACAGAAATAAAAGGACGGTCTCAACAGACTACGTACGGAAAATCCACGAAGGGTTCAGGACCCGGGTTCCTCCGTGGCAACGACACGGGTCGGACCCCCCTTTATAATCGGGTCCGAACCAGATGACATCGGGGCACGTTGTGCTATCGGAAAACTCTAAGGACAATCGAGACGACTTCTCTCTACTGTTCCTCCACTCTGGGTCTCCTCCCTTGAGCCAGTGTCCGTGTGTCGTGGGATGGTCTTTCTTGCACTTGAGTTCTCGAGGTGCCACTCTGGGAGAGTGCGGGAGACAAGTCACCTGGGCGGTCAGGAGGTCGAGACTGACCCGGCGTTGACTCCTTGTATGTACCCGCTCACTTCTTCCGAGTCTCCAGTACTCTAGTAGAATGGGTCGAGGGAGCGAGGGAACGTTCACTCCACTGAGGTCCCCGACCCCCACCCCATCCCCGAGGAAAAGTTTTACGTCAGTACAGGACGGAAGGACAGTGTTTAAGGGACGGGAGTCCTGTAAGACCTCAGGAAATTATTTAGCCCCGAAGTATTGAGGATCCCAAGGGGTCCACCGTGATCACCATTTCTTGGACGGACGGTGACGTCCTCTTTACTCTGTGTATTCGCTGCGCCTTCTAAGGGGACCTCTTCCTTTACCGTGGGGGGACGTGACAAGAACGGACCTCTTAGGGTGCCTATCTCCTCGGACCCTCGATGTCAGGTGCCCCAGTCTCAGGCTGTGCTACCTTCACTGACTCGTGTCTCGTGTTGAGGGTCAAGATTTACTCGAAGACTCCTGAGACTACGACCCTCTTCAAAGAAAGGGGGTTCACAAAAGGAGAGTAAATGTGACTGTTAAAAATTTCGTGGTGGTTTCCTCGAGAACACTCATACATGTCCTATTACGAAGGCTTTACCATGGACATAGGAACAACCTCGTCCGACCCCCACTTCTCTCCATTCTTCGACAGTAAGACGGGATCCGTTTGGTCGATTCTAAGGGGGTCAGGGAGACACTCTTCTCCCACAAGACCTCTGGGACGAGGGAAGGACCTCACGAGTCGTGTCCGTGTGTCCGTGACTTAGAGAACCAAGGTCATCGAGGGTTGGGTATTATTCCGTGTTGAGTGTGTGTCTTATGTCAGATAATCAGGATAATGTTCCGTGTTGAATAATAATCAGGGTATTGTTCCGTGTTGAGTGTGTCTCTTGTGTCAGATAATCAGGATAGAAGGTCTACCCCTTTGACTCCGAATCTCTAGGGTGTCCGAAGACTGAAGTCCGGGAGTTATCGTATGGTGAGTACGTACGAGTCAGCACAGACTGAGAAAAACTGGGGTACCTGACATCGGGCGGTCCAAGGAAATGGGTACCCTAAGAGATCCGTTCCTATGATCTCACCCAACGGTACAGGAGGAGGTCCCCTAGAAGGGTTGGGTCCATAGTTTGGGTATATAGAAATGGATGACTCGGTGGACCCTTCAGGAGTTATCGTATTCCTATGGGAATTACCTCCTGTCGACCTCACCACAGAATAGAAGGAAATGTGGACTTCAAGAGGTACTAGAATCCGTTTTGTGACTCGGGAGAGACGGAGTCAAAGAAATGGATATGTTACCCCTATTATTATCCTCCAGACCTGAAGAGACCACCGAGTTTACCATTTCTTAGACGGACGTTTCGCCCTCTGGATCAAACTAGGGACCCAGTCCTTCTAGGGGACCTCTACCCTTACTGTTGGGTGAGGTCATAAGAACGGACTTCTTAGGATGTCTGTCTCCTCGGACCGTCCGATGTCAAGAACCCCCAGTGTTTCTCAGTCTGTGCTGACTCGCTGCTTGTATGTGTGATTATCCTCCAGAAATTTCCCATTAGGATTTTGGGTTAAAGTTTAGGGTGCAAATTATAGTAGATACGACACGGATGTGACGTGAGGTTCGACCTTTGTCCTTACTTGGTGTGTCCAGAGGTGGGGCTTCTCCGGAGAAACCCGAGTTCGAGGATCTTCCAAAATATAGAGGTGTACCGATTGAGAGGCAATCTACGAGTCTGAAAAGACGTGTCTTCTCCTAGACCAGTCTCTCAGAGGCGACAACGACCTTGGTCGGTACCCTATCACCGACCTTACAAATCTGTCACCTGTCCGAGTCTTCGAGACTCCCGCCCCACTCTCTGGTTTCCGACTCCACTGATTGGTGACGTGTCGACGGGGCGGGAGTCGGCAGACTGAAGTATAAGGAGGTGGGTGAGTCTTGAGGTTTTGACGAGTTAGTCCTCCGAGTTTGATGGTGACATGATCCGCGGGGACCACCCTGGGACGGACTTCACATACTTAACCCCCTGTCCTTCCTCTCTCTGACCTCCACCCAACAGTTTATTTATGTTCTACTGGCCAATTTAAACTTAAAGTCTATTTGTCGATTATCAATATTCATACAGGGTATGAATATAACTCCGTCCGTCTTAGCCAGAAGACTCCGTGACAGGAACCCGTAGAGATAAAAAGGAAGGGTCTGTAGGGACGACACACTGAAAAGAGGGAGGGAGAGGGGAGTCACTGGTTGAAGTTCAGACCGGAGAGGGTTGTGGTAGGGGACGGTGGGTGTTAACGCAGGACACAGTGTGAGGCCTCCAGTGACTGGAGGCGATTAGTCACCCGAGGGGAGTCTGAATGACTACTGGAACCGGGTCTTTCAAGGAACCCAGATGAAGGAGGTGACGTCGCCTCCCCACACAGTTTCGCGTCCACCAGTGGGGTTTGAGGCTCCTTATTTAGCGGAATCCCTGACAGTCGTTCAACGGACGGGACGTGAGGACTGAATCGGTCCTTGGGGAAAACGAAAGAGACAAACTGTGGGACCCCAAACCACATTCTAGAGGAACCTTCTTCTCTAAGACGACTAATTCCTTATTTAAGATTTTCGGTAACCGGGTTTATCGGTACTGCAGGGGAAGGACCAGACTGTGACCCTCAGTTATAGGGTCGGACCTGACTCCCCGACTACCTGTGGATCCCCGATTTCTCGAGAAAGGAAGACCACAGTGTCCCCGTGAGGTAGTCTCCGGACGACACTCTCCACGAAGTGACACCTCCAAAGTTACCCACCCTGGGGCTCCCAAGAGGGTCTCGGAACCCAAAGGAGTCTCCCGGAAGCCCTCAAGGTGTTTTCGAATAAGTTAAGAGTACTTACCCCTTTTATTAGATTCTGACGTCAGGGGTAAAGGTTTTTCGTCTCTCGTAGGTCTGTGGGGTAAAAAGAGTCACCTTTCAACTGGTATTTCTTTACGATATTTACACTCGAATTTAATGCAAATATGATTATTGTAAGACATAAATAAATCTATAACCCCAAGGTAATTCGTCAATAAACTCCTTTCGTAAGACGACGATTTTAATTAAAAGTCTTTGTGACTAAACTAATTGAACCCCCTTTAGAGTCGGTGGTTTCTACCCTTCGGTAGACTCTTCCTTCTTCCTTCCTCTTCTTTTGTACGTAAATCACAGAGGACACCCAGTTCGGGATCCGACTTAGAAAATGCATATAATAAAGAAATTAGGAGTGTCATTAAGAGACTCTATCGATAAAAATACGGGCAAAATGTCTATTCCTTTGTTTTCAAGTCTCTCCAATCCACTGACGAAGTTTCCACGTGTCGGTTATTCACTGTCTCGGTCCTAAGTTTGAGTCCTAAGTTTTCCCTGTGGTCCCGTAGGGAAAAGGGTTATATGGTACTCTCTCGGTGGTTTGTTCTGATCAAAAGAACACACCAATTTTTTGACCAAATCTTGGGTCATAGTGATCCCTTAAAAGGTCTACAGAACAGGTCGAAAAGACCTTTTCATGTGACTTACTACCAGACTTTCTTAGTGTGAATTACCTACACCTACAAGACGTTACAAACTAAAAAAAAAAAAGTTCAGAGTAGGATGGATTATAAAATCCCGTTTAGTTGCAGAGAGTCAAGAGAATTAACCCGATTCGGGGTTCGATAGACCCCACACGACACCTTCCCGTGTAAAGACCTTGCATTTTATAAAACGGGTACCGGACCCAATACGACTACCGAGGAGGGGAACCGGGGGTCTACGCACCAAGGCCAGTCCGGACCTGGATGGTGTCACATACACCCACACGTCCCCTCTCAGGTTGCCCTGTGTCGGTCTCCTTGTCCCTCCTCACCTACCCAGGAATGGGTTCAACCCCAGTATAAGCGACTATTTGGAGGACCAGTCTTTGAAGTGCCAGTCCCGACGTTCTTCATCTTTCTTCAACCGAATCATAGGGGTAACACAGACCGACGACCTGTGGCCTCCGACGAGGAGAGTAAAATCTCTTCTGAAAAGATCCACGACATTGGGGAAACGAGAGACCCCCTTACACCGACCCCTCGACCAAACTCTCCGAGTCTACTTTGGTCTGTATACCCCTTGTACAGGAAGGGTCAACGTAGAAAACCCCCACCCCCTCCGTCGTTCTTTTCTTTACTCTCCGTTCAGATTCCCCACAAATACAAATACTTCTGGGATTAATTCCGCAGACCTGGGTAGTCGGGCAATGGTATCCCAGACGGATCACTTTGACTTTGACTTCTCTCTCTAGGGGAAGTCTCTACTCCGTGTCTCTAAGACTTCATACCCCCGTAAATAGGGTCAGAACCGATATTCGGTTTCTCTTACCCATTAGAGACCCTCCCTATGCTTGGGAGACTCAGGGTTCGTTTGTGTGAGATCAGGAATCAGGAGTTCAGAGCGGAGATTCCGGAGGTGTGAGTAGTCCGTTCAGAGTGTCTTGTATTTTGGGTCCCTTCAACAGAGGTCCACCTTACGTAAGTGTTCTGACTAAAACAAGTCTTGAAATCGGTGCATTTCGGTTCCTGGTCGAGTGATGATATAACCTGAGAAGTTTTCTTCGTGTTATAAAATTTCTTTTAGGAATTTTAAGATAGGGTCCTAAGGATTGTCCCAGTCAAACGTTTGATTAATAGGTCCCTTGTGTATAAAATTGTAAATTTAAGGAAGTAAGTACATCAGTGACCGATTACATGGTCACTGTCTCGACGCCTATTGTCAAACTAAAAGATTCCCTGCTCCCCTTCAGAAAAGGCATCCTGTCTCACTAAGTCTTAGGGGTGAGACTCAGTCCCCCGACCGAAGTTTTCACCTTTCCTCCGGGGACCATTGAGAGTTTCTTCCTTTGAGTATCGCCTCAGGTACTACCGGTAAATGATTACCGATATTGACCTTCTGTCGGTCACCTCCTCGGGGGAGGCGGGAGGGTGGAAGTCGACGGACCCTGACTCTCACCGTTTCTCCCGACACTTGGGAAAAAGACCTAGAAACGGATGTCACTGTGGGGGTGGTGGACTCGAGGTCGACCCACTATCGATGGTCTTCACTACTTCCGACAAGTCACAACGATCTTTACCGGACTCATCTTTAGGTTCTCGAAACAAGTAGTTCCGAGTCAGGTTCCGTGGACTCTAATGTCAGGTTACACAAAGGTCTTTCAGTCCTCTTCCCAGACCGAACTTTGTTTATGTAAACTTTTTTTAAGTGTGAAACAAGGTCTTAACGTCCCTTGACTCCACCCCTCACCCCTCACCGTGAGAGGGGGACCCTTTGGGGGTTTCAGTCACGGAAAGTAGTGGAGGGAAGTCCCCAAACCCCGGGGAAGTGGGGACCGGCTGTAGTTCTTCGTCGTTCCGACGCTCCTTCGATTACCCCGTGCCCCGACCCTTAGTCACGGAGTGTCTAGGGAGACCCCGGTCAGTGGTCCCGACAGACGACCGGGCCTTCTCCCCTGCCTCCCACCACCATGTTCCGCGCCTCCTCTGGTCGTTCCCTGGTCTCTGTGCTTTCCTCTGTCGACCCTAGCGTCTGTTCCTCCCGTGTCAGTCACCCCTCTGTGTCTCCCTGTCCGTCCGGCCCTTGGGTTCTGTCGACTCTGTGCCTCCACCACTTTTGTTTCGTTCTCCCTCTCGGTTCGTTGTCTCTTTGACTCCGTGTCTTCTTTTAGCGCCACAGAGTCGGTCGAGTGGACCCGCGTCTTTCGGGGACTTCTGTCACCCTCTCGGACGGACGTGTGGGGCTCGAGGGCGAAGACAGGTGGCGAGGGGCACAGGGGGCAGGGGCGGCTTGGGGAAGGGAAGGCGGGCGTGGGGTGAGTGGCCTGAACGGGCGGGGCGCCGCGGGGTCCTACCGGTTCAACTGGAGCTCCCCGCGCGAGACGCCGGGCGGCGGGCGCGCCCCGAAGGGCTTGTGGCTCCGGTACCGCTGCGACGCCTCTCTCTGCGCCCAGGGCGGAGTCCCGGGGCTCGTCGCACGGGCGGGCAGCCCCGGAGCCCTCGCTCACCGCCCGGCGACCGTGAGCGCCCGGGCCGCCGCAGCCGCAGGCGAAGGGCCGGGCCGCGGGTCGCCCGCCGCAAGGGCGCCGGGGCGGTCGGGGCCGCCCCTCCTCCCCGCCCCCGCCCCCACGGCCGCCCGCCCCGGCGGGGCTCGCGGCGGCTGAGGAACATTCCCGGCTCCTCTGGGGACGCCCCGCGCGAGTGGGACGAGGGGCGGACGGCGCGCGGGGTGCCGACGCGACCCGGAGCTTCCGACCCTCGGCAGTGGCGGGCGTCGCGGGGGGTCCTGGGCTGCCCTTTCCCGTTCCTGGCCTCTCTCCCTCCCTGCCCCATCTCCCTGGACCCCCCCTTCCTACAAAGGTCGGACCAGACTTGGAGGTCAGTCAGTGAAGGGTAGTCGTTCTTCTAGGTGGGGAGGGAAACAGAATGGGTAGCCGGGGCGGAGGAGGAGGCCCTTCGGACGGCCCAAGTTTAGGTTCGGTACACGAAAGAGACCTAGCGTTCGGGGGAGTCGGAACCGCGAGTTGAAGGGGTTGGTGTAATGGGAGGGGAAGCTACACCCTGGACGTCTTGGGTATTTCCTGGGACCAAAGACCCTTTCCCCGCTCCCTTCTAGAGGAATGATTCTAAAGTACCGGTTGGACCCGGGTCGAAGTTCTTTGGATTGGGTTGGCCCTAATGCCAAAAGAGGGACTACCCTCGAATACTCACCGGGTCACACGTTTCCCCCCGTAAATAAACAAGATTTTGACCTACCTACTTGGACCATCCCTAGTTGACAGTAACGGGAACTTTGGGTCCCCTTTTAGACCTGGACGACCTCTTTCCCGTTTCCTGGTTGTACTCCTTAGACCTGTAAATCCTAGATCACGGTCTAGAATTTACCCACTGGAATCCGTTCAGTAGAGTGAAGAAACCCGAAACCACTGGGGTAGATACCCGAAGAGACCATCGAATCACCATTTCTTAGACGGACGTTACGGCCTCAGAGTCCTCTGCGTCCAATCTAAGGACCCAACCCTTCTAAGGGACCTCCTCACGTACCGTTGGGTGAGGTCATCAGAGCGGACCTCTTAGAGTTCCTGTCTCCTCGGACCACCCGATGTCAGGTATCCCAACGTTTCTCAGTCTGTCTTGGATTTACTGAGTGTGAGTGTGTGTGTGTGTGTGAGAGAGAGAGAGAGAGAGAGAGAGAGAGAGAGAGAGAGAGTAGATATTACGATTTCCTTCCCCCTTTACTTAGGTTTTAAGGTACTCACCAAGTCCGGGTTACCTCTCACTGGTTTTAGTTGGGACTCAAGGTCCAGATTCATGAAATATCTTGGGACACCCTAGAAAGAAAACTTTATGTGGGGTCTGGTCTCACCCCTTTCTACACCCGTAGAGTTCTCTGAAGAGTAACGTTGGATAGGGGGAGGCTGGGGTTGGGGGAATAAGAGGGTGTCGATTAGATGGGTGGATGCGTGTCTTCTTTGGTCCTTTCAGGTCCAGTCGTCTACCTCCCTGACCTCAGTCTCGGACTACCATTATTGAAGAAAAGTTGGTTCTCTCTTTTAATAAAAGGTCCTGTCCTGTATTGATCACTGAGTCGGATTAACAAAGACCCTCTAGTACCATTTCGTCGACACAATAATTCTGAGATTCCACAATCCTCCTTAAACAAATCTAATGTGGGTGTCCGGTCTTAGCGAGTGTGTCGATTACCGGAAACTCAGCATCTTCCTTTTTTTCACCCTCGGTTCAAGACCGGTGTAGGCACCCGACCGGGGCCCCTCTCGTCTGAACAAGACCCACCCCGATACCCCTCTGAGCCAGAGTGCCCTCCTGACGACCTCTCTCCCGTTCGACACCTGGGGGTCTCCGTGTTGTCCCTTATTAGAACCCGAGACGATGAAGAGATGAATGCACTAAACCCCCCTCAATGAAAAGAACAGAAATTCTGAGTCTGGTTGATCATCTACCCTCGAAGTTCTATCGTCAAAGGTCGAGTCACTAAAACACTTGAGATTGGTGGACTCGACAGGTATTAATCTTCCCTGATGACAGAAACCTCCTTTACTTGGAGAACTGTGATTTCCGTTTACCCCCATTCTAAAGTTCCACAATATTCCGTCCCCAGGGGTTGGAGACCCTAGATTACGGACTACTAGACTCCACCTCGACTACAGTAGTATTATCTTTGTTTGACGTGTTATTTACATCACGTGAACTTAGTAGGACTTTGGTAGGGTGGGGCAGACACCCTTTTTTAACAGAGGGTGTTTTGGTCAGGGACTACGGTTTTTATAACCCCTGACGACAACATTCTTCTATGGTGTTACTAAACGTTCTACCCTACTCTACTAGGAATTAGGGGAAGATCAAGTCTCTAATAAACTTGACCAACGGTCGACCAACAAGTCTGGGAGTCGATACTGGCGATTCACGAGTTTCAGACGGGGAGGACACTCCAAATCCTTCTTTTGTTAACGGGTGGAGTGTTGACGTTGGTGCGGGTAAGAGGTAGGAGTCGGAGAAGTAGACACCCGACGAACAGGTCGCGGGTCTTCACGGGTGAACCTGGTCTTTCCGGGAACCTTAGTAGTAAATGACAGTTTGGTACCTTATTTGACCCGGAGTCAAATAATAGAAAAAAAAAAATTCTTATAATGAGAGACGTACAAAAAAGAGTGTGTAGTGATAAAAGAGTTGTGATGGTCGTCGAGGTTTTAGATAGGTTTTTATGTCAGTTCCCTGAAGGGACCACCAGGTCACCAATTCTGAGACGTGAAGGTGACGGCCTCCGTGTGCAAGCTAGGGACTAACTCCTTGATCTCACACTATAGAGCACCGGTTTTGTTTTGTTGGTTTTTATGTCAGTTCATTAATACCTTTAAACTGTGTCCTTTATACTTCATGACCTAGTCTGGGTAGTCCAACTTTATATTTTTAAAGTTGTAAAAGGTAGATACAGTAAGGGACCTCCCATCTTAAGTAACTTATCCTTATAAGTGATAAACATATACTTTTATGGTAGTGGTTTAATAATTAGATAGAACCCCTAAAACATTTTTGGATACTTGTTACAACTTGATTTTCCTGAGAAACTCAATTTCCTAAACTTTATGTACACAAACCTTACGGATAGTTACTCTTTAATAGTAACTAAAAGTCTACCGGAAGAACCAGATACAAAGTTTCTGGGGTTTTGAGTGAGTCTTAAGGGTCTCGACGTTATATTAATTTATAGATAATCTGATTCGGTTATACAATTATTAGAGGATATTAATAAGTGTTATGTGACAGACAAAAATAGGTAGACAAGGAATAATAGTAGGATTCTCTACCAATAGTGTGGGTAAAGTATCACCTTCTTAATGTCTCTGTGGAGTAGAAATTTTATCCCTATTATAATTCATAATCTAATCTATTGTACTCTTACAAGGTGGGTCTCGAACCGGGTATCGGGGTTTGTCGTTTACTATCAAAGGACTTGAGTGGGTCTGTGTTTATCGAATGTGAAGAATGGGTTGATGGTTCTTCAGTTTTGATAAATTACTGGTCTTCAAACCCGTGAAATCCAATTCTCTCTCCACTAAGATGATCTTGGTCGTAGGGTGGGGAGGAATAGTGGTGAAGGGGTGGAAACTCCGAGAATATTCCCCAGGAGTCCGTGAGTTTTACGTCTCCTAAACCGAGGAACGGGTCGTTACCCGAGCTGTCTACGAGTCATCTACAGAAGTCTCACGTACTCAGGGTAGATCTGTCCAGACTTGTCCATCCTGATTCAGAACGGGAACGATGGGTCGGGTGGGGATCTTCGGTAAGGTATATATTTCGATTGCAAAAACCGAGGGAAATTCTACAGTGACGTAAGGGACCTCCGTGTTATACTATTGGAGAAGACACTAAAAAGTTAATATTTCAGTCTACACTTTTGACTTGTTTTGGAATCTTCAGTCTATGTTCGAGGTGAAATGTCTGTTTCTTGGCTCCGGACCTGTTGAACCCATCGAAAAAGTTCAGTCTCTATTATGGTCATAGTTTTGGGTCGTCCTTAGGACTGAGGATCATGTCACGAGAAGAAGTTCATGTTCGTTCGTGTAGTGATGGGACACACGTCTTTGTAGTGATACCACCGTTTCCGGTCCTCAGTGAGTAGTCCGTCCTTCCGGTACTCCAGTGTTAACCTTTTCTGAAGTCAGAGTATGCCAAGTTGGGGAAGTAAATATCACCTCCTAGTTTTCCTTAACGGGTCGTGTCCTCCTCGACTCGGGTCAGGAGGTGGTCGGACGTCCTAGAGGATCCAGTCCCCAACACAGAAGAGGTGGTCTGACCCCTGAGGAGGAGTCCAATCCCGGGTCAGTGACGTCCCTCTCTATTTGTTCCGTCCCACGCGAGACCTTTTCGAGTCTCAGACTGTGTCTCGGGGTGACGAACGAGGGTGGGGGTTGGAGTGTTTCATCTCTCCCTCCAACCACACCCCAGCGCGTCCCGGACCCTTAAGGCACCCGACAGGTGTCGGTACTGTCGAGGAACAGGAGAGGTTCAGGGTCTCCCTGTAAACAGGCCCACTTCCTTTGAGAATGGTCGACGTCTTTTGTGGGGTGACCCCGGAGCCCGTGTCTCGGTCTCACGTCTAGGACCTAGATCAGATTCTTAGTTCTGGGGGTGGAACCCACCGGAGGAGGAGTGAAGGGAAGGACCGACATTCCCACCCCCAACCCACACACACGATCACGGGTTGAGCGACCTGAACACCCTTTTGACCCGAACGTGCGTTTGAAGTCGGACCTCCCCGAATGCGAGAGTCCTCTCCATGTTCGCCCCAAGACGGACAGACGGTCAATGATCCACGGACCTTAGTCTGTAAACCCCTCCCTTGACACCGGGAAACAAACTCGGACCGTCCTCCATCGTCAATGGGAAGGGTTTCTGTTCCGATGACGTCTACTCCTCCCCGTCAACCCGGTCCCGGACCTCAGTTCACCTACCCGAAGTTAGGTAGGGTGTAGAAGTTAGTATTGGTTCCTTTCCGGGTAAGGTAGAGATCCGGAGGGAAAGGAGTAGGTACTTTACCCTTGTCTCTGTAAGAAGGACAGGACCTCCGGTGGTCGTTCCAGTCTCAGTCCGGACCCGTGACGTCTCGGGTGAAAGGAAGTTCTCCCCCTGACAGTACGGATATCGGTTGTAGATCGGGGTCCCTTCCTCTTTTCGACTGTTTCCCGGACCATATCATAGGTACCCCTGAGACCGGGTGGGGAAGATAGAGGAGGAGGAGAAGGACAGTCCAGAGACCCCGTCTCTCAGAACCGATAAAGACCGACGACGGAGGTTCGAAGTCCGAAGGGTCCGAGTGTGTTCACCAGGGGTGTGGGGTCGGGACGAAACTACCCCACTTGACCCGACTCTCAAGGGACCGTTCTTTCCGTGTGAGCACAACCTAGAAATCTAACTATGCATTCCCAGATACGTACGCACACAGAACCCCCCTCCCTTCAAGGGGTCGAGGGGAGGGTTCATGTCGAAATAGTGACACTCGGTGACTCGGTGAGGTAGGAGGACTTCTGGACGTCAACTTTTAGAGGACTCCTCTTCTATGTAGGATGTGCCCCGACCCGGAGTCAATTGGATGAACATCGTGTTTCATCGTCTCTTCAATTGGTGATTCGAGGGAGCCCGACTGTAAAATCTTAGGTCTCAGACTCGACCATTGGGTCCTTTCAAGGTCCGTTCTACCTATCGTCCTCCGGACCCCGAGAGACGATGGTCGATGCGTTGGGACCCGTTAAGGGAAAGACTTCAAAAGGACCACCGAGTCCATCATTTCTTAGACGGACGTTACGTCCTCTGGGTTCAACCTATGAACCCTGTCCCTCTAGGGAAAGTCTTCCCTTACCGTTGGGTGAGGTCATAAGAACGGACCTCTTAAGGTACTTGTCTCCTCGGACCACCCGATATCAGGTCCGACAACGTTTCCGAACAACTTTCGTTGATTGTGAAAGTGAAAGTGTGACATTTACTTCCCCAACTTAGTATCCTCTGGCTTTAAGGAAGGCTGACACTGGAGGACCGTGTTTCACTAACGGGTCGTAAACATCGTGTCTCTCCTGTCTCTTGTGTTGCCAATCCCTACACCCAAGACCCTAGTGTGACCCACGTGAGGTCAGGATCGACACGACGAGAGACCGGTGCAGTGGAGCCGGTCCACTCGTTTGGAGAACCACTGAGACAGAGGAGTAGATACTCAAATTATTATAAACTGAGTACGTACGACATTCGTTTTTTACCTACTGTAGATAGTTGACTCCCTTTTATTGTCATAGATGAGCAGTCTAACAACATTCCTAATACCTTCAATTTCACGAGTGCCTTTCCGGACGTCACGTCAAATTCCGAAGTGAATTTGTCTTCGTCGGACAGAGGAAGGGTAGGTGTCTGTATCTCAGGGGAATCGTCACGGTGAAAAGAAAGGGGGTTCTAGACTCGATATGTCGTTACCTGCTCGTCCCTCGTGGGTCACCCCTTCTCTGTAGTCGAAGGGTAAGGGTAGGGGTTAGTCTCTGATGAGGGTGTGAGTTCCCTGAATGACTTGCAAGTGGACAATGGGTAGGTAAAATGTCTCATCCTTTAGTTCCGAGTTTTTCTTTGACCTGATCGGCCTAAGTCTCCGTCTCCGGGTTCCGTTTCCTCTTAGACGGGACCTGGGGTCGGACCGGGACCTGTCTGAGATGGAGACAGACAGGTAGACCGTGGGTTCATGGGGACGGAGTGGTTGGTTCCCCACCCGGTCCATAGTTGGAGCAGGAACGTGAAAGGGGCGACTTACTGGAACTTTTCGGTATATTTAAGAGGCTGGTAAGACTTGTGAAATCTATAACAGGTTTATGGCACGTTATCCACAATTAATAACCGGGGTAAAACTCCTTCGTCTTCCAGTCTCAATCCCATAGACGTGTTCCCCAATGTCGACTAAATCACGTCCAATTTACCCTAGAAACATTTGACAGAAGTGCCACGAGATTCCGGGCATCCACGGGTGATATACCAGTGATAATAATAATAATAAATAATGTACCTTCACTCACGGGGCCGTCCACAGGTCTACGGGAGGCCCGGGAGCCGGTAGGTCGGACGACCGGTGGTGTAGTGTACTCGGGATGATAGAAATCGGTCCCTCTATAAATATAGAGGGCCCCCTTCAAAGACAGCGACGCCCCCCTCGGGGTCACACGCACCGGCGACGCAGGTCCGGGGGTCTCCGTCGGAGACGGGGAGCTCGGGCGGTACGGCGTCCCGGGTCTCTGGGGCCACGTCCACACCCACCCGTCGGTTGAGAAGGTCCGTCTGGCCCGGGACGATCACCTCGTGACGCCGAAGAAGGCGCCGGAGAAGGCGAGCCCGTACGCCCTCCGCGCGCGACGGCTCCACGTGGACCCGCGCGACTCGGGCCTGCCGAAGGCGTGGTGCGACGCCCACGACGCGCCTCTCGCAGGTCGCGACCGCCGACGGCTGCTCGACGACGTCCGGCACCTCACGCGGCGGAAGGACGTCCGCGGCCGCGACCGCGCGAAGGATCTCGTGTCGGAGTGCAGCCTCTTGACGCGCGACGACACGCTGCGCCGGCGTCGGAAGCCGGACGTGCTGCAGAAGGTGTCGCGGCGCGAGAAGTAGGCGCTGCCGCGGGCGCTCGACCGCCGGCTCGACCGCGACGGGCTCCGGGCGCGGATGCACCGCCGGGACGCCGGGTCGTCGATGCACCGGCACTCGTGCGTACGCGGCCGCGGGCCGAAGGACCTCCTGGGAAGCGCGTGGTACACGATGGACCTACTCCTCCTCCTGTGGACCGCCTGCGACCGGCGCGACGGGGACCTCCGGTCGTGCGAGGACCGGCCGCACCGGTGCGACCCGTTGTTCGAGATGTAACACCCCCCACACGCCCCGGGGTTGTTCCTCCACCACCTGGACCCGAAGACGATGCTGGGGCTGGCGCCTTGCACCGCGCTCAAGGGGTCGGGGGTGGTCGGCGCGATGCTGTGCCGCGACCGGCCGAAGCTCCCGGTGGAGATGCGGTAGCCCCCCCTCAAGGTCTCCTGTCGATACTCGAGTCACCTCGCGATGCTGGGCCGGAGCCCGACGACCTCGAAGTACCGGCTGAACGGCGTCGGTCGACGGCCGCATGGGACGCGTGTACGGGCGCCGGCGGAGAAGCACACAGACACCGTCGGCCGTCTGTGCTGCCGGCATCACCTCATGCGACACGCCCGACTACTCACCGACGGGCACCGGCTCGACGCCGCGGGCGTCTCGATGCCGGTGACGTACCACCGGGTGGCGCTGTCGGAGATGCACCACGCATTGCCTGGATTCCTACTGAAGGACGTGACGCGGTAGCTGACGGAGTTGGATCGGTGCCCGGTCACCTGTCGCGACGGGCCAGTCAAACAGTTGTCGTTTCCGCGCGAGAAGTGACGGCACCACGCGCCGCTGTGGCAGATATGTCAGTTGGCGCACAAGTGGGACGAGATACGGTAACTCCCGCCGAGGACCGCCAACGAATCCCTCTTCCGGCCAAAGGGTGCCGGGCCAAGGAACGTCTGGAAAGAAGACTCCGACGGAGGGCCACGGGCCCCCGGACACCGGAGCTGTTGTGGTCTTGACACTAGGAATCCGACCTGAAAAGCCTGATTTACGGGTCTCGGAAGACACTCGATACCGACTCAGATACTCTCACTGGAATCCTCGACGGCCTTTGAAGTCCGGGACCAACTCTACAGGTCCCAGAACACTGAAGACCAACACACTTCCATAGGTTCTTAGAGTCCTTCGCAGCTGAGCCCTAGAGTTGGGAGTTTAATGAACCCGAGAGAACTCTCGACCACCCAGTGTTGCAGGCACCTTCCCTACCCCCTATCCTAAAGTTATTAGGTCCGAACACACACTTTCCCGGTCATTAACTCCTGGTCGACCCTCACCCAATTCACTACAATTACTTTGACGGTCAGTTCATTCTTAATCCGTGTAACGCGGATTACACTGACATCAATGGTCTGTCCCCAAGTTTTCGAATCTCAGATCGGGTCTTGTTGTCTCACAAATGTACGTGAACAGAACTAGGTGTCTCCCGACTTCCGTTGAATCTTTTTGTTTGTTCTTTGTTTGGGACGTTATATTATTTGTTTCATGACTTCGTTAGTCCTGTTTCCCTTTTATCCCTCTCCCTTTTATACAATAAGGTCCGTCCTCCCATCATTTGTTTGACATAATTCTGCCTGTCCTATTAATCGACGATTTCCCCCTCTAAGTCTTCTCCTCTCCGTCCCTTTCGACCCGTCTACCCTTCTCAGACACTCGGGACGGAAACTCCGTCTCGTCGACATCTACCTCCGGAGACCCCTCCGTAGCTCCGACCGGACCGGACACCTCTCTCTCTGACTTGTCGTGGACCTCACTCTGGACACTCCCTCTTGTCCTAGGGCCGTGGTAAATTACCCTACACCCGGGTGTCCCCTCTCGGGTCAGCCTCCAGAGAACGGGTGACGGAAAAAACAGTAGTGGGGTCCCCGCCACCTGACAATTAAAAGTACTGAAATCCAATGAATTTCATACTCGGGTTAAATCTCGTCCAGACTACCACCGAGACGACCATTTCTTAGGCGGACGGTTACGTCCTCTGTGCCCAAACTAGGGACCCGGTCCTTCTAGGGGACCTCTTCCTTTACCGTTGGGTGAGGTCATAAGAACGAACCCTTTAGGGTACCTGTCTCCTCGGACCACTCGATGTCAGGTATCCCAACGTCTTCTCAGTCTATCCTGAATCATTTATTTGTTTGCCGGAGGTGACGACGGTAAGGGACTTGGACCTTACGGAGAGAGAGAGAGACAACGGAGACATGGATGGAGGAGACACGTCCCAACCGACAAGGGTCGGAACTGACGGACGTAACGAGTAACGTGGGGACCGACTGTAGTAACAGACACAGACATACACGTGTAAGCACGTCGACACGTGCATACGTCTATCGTTCTTGTGTCTAGAATGACACGACAGTCGACTCGGTCCCGTGAAAGGATGGACGTCTTAGTTTCCTACTCAAGGATGTTTACGTGTATAGATATTTTGTCTTCGTCCGAGTGTCTGTATTTCTTCCCGAACCCCAACGGTTCCTTCTCCTCCCAAACCCTCCCTTCCTAACTTTCAGACCCAAATCATCTATGTTAGATAATATATGTTTTACCTATTCGTTGTTCCAGGATGAATGTATATCGTGTCTCCTAATTTTCGTTATAGGACACTATTTGGTATTACCTTTATATATATATATCTGTATATATATATACTCAGTGAAACGACATGTGGTCTTTAATTGTGTTATAACATTTATCAAGTTATTTTTAAAAAAAATTTTTTCTTTCTTTTTGTGCTCCAGGATTTTCTGGGGTCCGATATCGCTGACGATCAATCCCTAGACCACGACTGGAGACCACAATCCTGAGAATAGAGAGGAAATCGTATGGGGATGCGACCAGAGACCAGTCTACGGGTCGAGTCAGCGGGTCGACGAGGTACGGGGACCCGTCTGAAGAAACTCACCAGGATTTACCAGAGGTAGGAGGTTCTACGTTCCGGACACCCTTTAGGACCGGAGCAGTGTTTACCGCTCATTGTCGTAGTCGGTCTATGGAGGACCCGTACCTCGGATCACAGACCTAACGGGGAACGACGGAAAGGGGACTTGATACAGGGTTTGGGACCTCTTGCACCTGGATCTTCGGACCCTGGAAAGTCCGGACCTAATTGGATTAGACTACTCAGTGTTATTATTTAGGACTGAAAAGGTAGGACACTTACTACACGTCTCATGAAAGAGTAGACAGAAGGGTAAGATCGGGACGGAGTCGGACTCTCAACACATGGAAGAGGGTCAACTACTCTATACACTCCAAGTCACTGGTTCACCGACCGGGTGCGGTGTCTCGGGTAGTGAAAAAACAAGATAGCTTCACAGTAAAATAAGTGCACAGTTTAGATTGAGTAATTCTTCCCTTGGTTTTTTATCATTCCGAACAAGTCACCAGGTAAACTCTCCGTTTTCCAGACATATAAAACAACCTTTTCTGTGTGGTTTTATTCAAACGATTCCATCTCCACTTCGACCAATTATAGAATATCCCTTATTACGGTATTTAAAACACCAAGAGATGACCCGATTTAAGGAAAAGTATAAGTGCATATACGTGTATGTATGAACATACACCTCGATGTTCAATCGTATATTGAGATGTTTCAGTCCTGGGATTAGTTATCATTTAACAACCCTGAAAAGGTCACCGGGTCACCAATTCTTAGACGGAACGTTATGACCCCTGTGTCCAAACTGGGGACCAGTCCCTTGATCCCAGGGTGTACGACGTCTCGTGGATTTGGACGTCACGTTGCTTTTTAGGGTACACTGTGTTGATTCTGGACTACGTCGGTTTATTTATCAAAAAATTTTGTCATTTAACATCTTGTTTCCATGTCAGAGAACGGTTCAGTGAAGTCAGTACAGGCTTAGAAACGTTGGGACACCTGGTATGCAGCGGATGGTCCGAGGAGACAGGAACCTAAGAGGCCCGTTCTTATGACCTCACCTAACGGTACGGGAGGAGGTCTCCTAGAAGGGTTGGGTCCTTCTTAATTTATTGAGACTCACGAAGTTGGGACGGGGTCTTGCTGTGACTTTCCTGTGTGTCAGGAGGAAAACGGATAAAGGTTCAATGTCTATTACAAAGAATTTCGCGTCTTGTGAGAGGAGGAACGAGTGAGGAGGACTGACTACGACTTGTGTGAAGGCCAGAGGTCCGGGTGGTCGAGGAGCCGAGAGAGTCGGGCGTCTGGAAGCAGTCGAAGACGTCCGTTGGTGTACTTGGTCGGGTCTGGCCGGACGACCGAGGTCCCAAGTCAACAGGCAACCAGGGCTCGTCGGGAATGACTCTACGGAAAACACACATTATTATTGTGTCATAAGTGTCTCTCAAAAGGGTGTCATCTGAATAAATTCGAAACGTTCTTAAAATTCACCATCCGTCGACCCGTTGTAGGCGTGAGGGAAGAATTTCTATTTCAATTTTTTTGTTGTTTGTTTGTTTGGGTTTGTGGATTTCCAGTGTCACTGGTCTTCTCCGGACTCATCCTTCATCGTCTAGGACCGAAACTGGGGTCCCGGTACACGACAAAAGACAACGACGGAGGGGAGGGACAAGGTGACTGTATGACCCTACCTGTCTCACCAAGACGGTGATAGTTAATGTGAGGGGAGGGACAATGGGCAGAATGACGTGGAGAAGAGAGCCCCAAGTAGACGGGGGGACCTAAGTCGGGAAAGAGAGATTGGGGACTCTATCCTTTTAATTGACAGGACCCAAGAGAACGGAATCCTAGATGGACCCTCCACTTACCGGGGGAAGTTTTCCCACAATTAATTAATTGCTTTCCCACAATTACTGACTACTTCTGGACCCCCGCCCGTAGCTGTGTAACTGTCTATGAGGGAGTCGCACCCTGCCAAAATTATTAGGTCGGGTGGACGAGAAGACCGGAGTGTCCAGTCCGAGGTAGTAAAGAAGTATGTCGGACGCGGGAACCGTTTCTACCAATAGTACACACCAAACGTCTTTCGCCTTCAGACCCTCCTCTACCCCATCCCCTAGGACTGTCTTGAAGCCGAAAGTGCGTCTCAGTGTGTCAGTCATTTCACCTTCTCGTACCTGGACACTGGTCCTAAACCCTAAGAGGTGGAGAGTACGGGACCGTAGGTTTGACGTACATCCACGGACCCCCTCGTCCGATCCACGTCCTTCCGTTCAATGTCTCTATAACCCTCGGGTCTTCCGACTCAAACTTTAGAGAGACACGGGCGGGTCTCCCTGTGAGATTCTTCAAAACAGGAAGGTCTCTCTAGATGTGTGTGTGTTTGCGTGCGTGTGTGCGTGTGTGTGTGTGTGTGTGTGTGTGTGTGTGTGTGTCTCGAACTAAGTCATTCCACGTAAAGGGACTTGAAGGTACTCTCGGGACATCGGGGTAAGCGACCTCGAGGGAGGACAGAAGACATTTGAAAGAGGGACTGGGACTACGACCTACGGGACGTGGCGTTCACAAGGAGAGGGACCCTTAAAAGACCAAACGAATGTATCGGACGGACTGTCTCCGTTCTCCTGAGTGGTCGGAAAGGGTGTGAGGTAGGTCCCGGCTAAAGTAGGAAGTGGATGACTTCGACTCGAGGTACTCCTGTCTCTAAGCACAGACAAACAAGTGACGACATAGTGGTCCTGTCACTTATCTTGTATCATCCCCGAATTATTTATGACTATAACTTACTTACTTACCACGAGTTACCTATAGTTTTCTTATTTACTTAGATAGTGTACCTTTTGGGTGTCTCTCTCCGACAGTCTAAAGTCTCCTCTCCCCATAGTAAAGACCGTCCCCCATCGCACCCGTCCACTGATCCCCTCTGGAAGTACTACTCCACTACGCGACACCCCACGTGTCGTGTGGCACCCTTCTCACCCTAGACTTTTGCCGTCGTCGGGTCTCCGAGCACCTCCCCTCCACTTCCCTTACTTTCACGATTAGTAGGACACTTCTTAACGAGGAGAACCGCCACCTTATGTGTGTCCCGACCAGACAAATAAAAGGAAACCGGGGTTCGTCGACCTGGAGAAAAAGTAGGATTAACGAAACGAAGTTCAACGACAGTGAAGGGTCCTTGTCACCGTTCAATTGACACGACCACCCTCTTGTCGACATCCGTCTGTCCGATACAGACTCGTCCGAGTAACACCCGCACCCAGACGGGCTCGACCTTACCCCTAAGAGAGAGACCATAGAATCGTTAATCGTTTTCCACTTCTCCAGAAAGACAGTCCAACGTCCCAGAATCTTGTCACTCCTTTCCCTTCAACCGTTTCCGTCCCGTGTATCGAACACACCTGTGTGCGTCGTTACGTCACCTGGTGAGACTGGGGGTAGAGATCTTAGAAGAAGGGCAGTGTGGCACGACGTAGAGAACACAACGGACGGTCCTGTGGGTACTCCCTCCAGAGGTTTTACTGGGTAGGCCAGACGGGAGGGACTAAGGCCTGGAGGTACGAGTGAAAAGGTCCTTTATATTGGGAGAACACAGTGTAACAAAATCGTGAGACGAAATAAGTCGTCTATCTCTGTTTCCCGAACTAGACATTACCACCATAGACTCGTGGACCCGGGAAGTGTAATGTG
Source organism: Capra ibex (assembly GCA_006410555.1). Classification (NCBI taxonomy): domain Eukaryota; kingdom Metazoa; phylum Chordata; class Mammalia; order Artiodactyla; family Bovidae; genus Capra; species Capra ibex. The sequence goes on along the minus strand of SJYO01034137.1, from coordinate 69,996,560 downwards.
CGTGTGTGTGTGTACTAAAACTGTTGAGATTCCCACCGGAATACTGTGACCGGGTGATACGAAAAAGAGAGTTCACTTTATAAAAGTAAGATTGACCCCGGAAGACACCTATCAGGATCGAGGTATCAGGACTAATCGTCTCCTTTAAAGTCCCCGAGTTTCTCCCTCACTCGTAACGGGACCCCACCTCTGTTCTCCGACTCCGAGACGTCTCCCGGTCGACACGGGCCTCGTCCGTCGACCAAAGTTCCAGTTCCGGGTCGAGACGAAAGACTGGTGCCATTTCAAGGAATTGGAAAGACTATAATTCTACAGAGTTGAGATTTGTCCCTCCTATTAAGGAAGGGACCTCCCACCAATACTCTCACCTTACTCCTGGATCTTCGGTCGTGTCCAATACGAGTGGTAGGCACAAGGAAAGAGGAGGGAGGGGAAGAGGTGACTCTGGGAGAGACACTCCGTCCGGTCCCCGCCCTACTTGTGTCAGGATACCAGGTCGGCACATAGGGAGCCGCTCCTCCGACGTACCGTCGCACCCATTCGTAGCCGAAGTCGTAGTCAGTCGACACAGTAGGTATACGTTCGAGGTAGATAAGTATTTTACAGCTCCTATTACTCCAAGTAACATGGGTCTCGACAACACGTTCATCTAGGACACTTCGTGGACATAGAGAGGGTCCTCCCTCCCTCCAACCTCAGACCCACGCTTCTCGAAACTTACGGTCCGACTCTAACACCCAGAGTAAGACATCCTTCTCCCTCGGTGTCGTACACAAACCCCACTACTTATACCTTTTACCTACGGTACGAAGAGTTTAAGGTTCTCGTTCGGGGAGTCGACCGGGTGGACGGGAAGTCTCGGTGAGAGGGGAGAGGACAGGGAACGGGACCCTCCCACGGGTAACACAACGTAATGACCAGGGGAACTGAGACTGAAGTTACCCCTGTCGTCGTCGTCCACTCCCCGTCTCCTCTCGTCCTCAGACCCCTGAAGTAACGTCCGAGGGAGGGACGGGTCGACGAAACGTGGATGAAGAAAGGAGGTGACTGGTGTCAGTGTCGAGGACAGCCCACCGGGCAGGGAACGTCGTGACAGTCAAAGAACCAACACCACCGGTGGAGAGGGGAGGGGGACGTCCGGACCCTTTCCGTTCTCGGGGTGACCGCGATTGGGACGTGGTCGGGGTATCGTCATTGGAGACAGGAACCATTTGTCGGAGAAGTGAGTTCAGAGGAGATCACTGGACTAAACTGAACGGTAGAGAAAGGACGGTTCTACGTACGGGACAGGGGAGACCGTGAGTAGAGAGACCCGTAACCAGTAGTTCACGGAACCAAACGTTGTCGTTTCCTATGTCCGAATGGAGCACGATAACACGAAACGAAATAGCACGAAACGGTTACGACGTAAAAAAATGTTTAACTTCCAGACACCGTCGGGACGTGACTCGTTCACAACGACGGTAAAAATATAAAATTTTAAATCAAACAACTGAATATAAAACCGACACCACCCAGAGACAACGGCGTGGGTCCGAAAGAGATCAACGCCACGTAACCGAAGAACAACGTCACCGAAGAAAAACGTCTCGTGTCCGAGACCACGTGTCCGAAGTCATCGACGTCGTGAGTCTTAGTCATCAACGTCGAACGTCCGAGTCATCGATACCATGTACCCGAATCACCGTACACCCTGGCCCGGACCTGGTCCCTAACTTCGTCACAGGGAATATGACGTTCCGTCTAAGAGTTGGTGACCTGGTGGTCCCTTCGGGACCGGGTTAAAAAGGTTGTTCGTGAACGAGTGAAACAAACCATTAAAACGTCATAAAGTTTGTAAAAGTAACAATGAAATAAACAATACCACTAGTCTACAATGACAACATTAACAAACCCCCGCGGAACTCGACGTGGGTAATTTCTACCACTTGAAATATTTAACAACTTTACTGTTCTTTTATAAATCTGACAATGTATTTGAATCAACCATTTCGTTACCGTCCCAAACTCTCCTGACTGAGGTCAAAACTTTCTACAAGATAACACCCACTTTACGACAGTTTCTCGAGACGTATGTTGTCTGTTCAGTAAGTATTTTCCTTCAGTTAGTTACACCGTTTGAAGTAACAACGTAATAAAATTCTTTAAACGGGTCGGAGGGATTGTAAGTCGGTGGTGGTGGGACTAGTTAATCGTCGGTAGTTGTTCTCCGTTCCGGAGATGGTGGCGTCTTTTTTTCTAATACTGAGCGACTTCCGAATCTTCTACCAATCGTAAAAAGTCGTTGTTTTAGAAAATTTTAATTCCAGCGATATGACAAAAAAAAAAAAAGTCACTAGGTTGTCTACAACCGTTAAACTAGAGACCAAGGAGACGGAAAAGATTTAGGTCGAACTTGTAGACCTTCAAGTACCGAGTACATGATAACTTCGGACCGAACCTCTTAAAACTCGTAATGAAACGATCGCACACTCTACTCGCGTTAACATACCATCAAACTTGTAAGAAACCGTAATGGAAAGAAACCTTAACCCTACTTTTGACTGGAAAAGGTCAGGACACCGGTGACGACTCGAAAGGTTTAAACGACCGTATAACTCACGTCGTGAAAGTGTCGTAGTAGAAAATCCCAAACTTTCTCGAGTTTACCTTAAGGTAGTGGAGGTGATCGAAACAAGTATCACTACGAAGGATTCCGGGTGAACTGAAGCGTAAAGTCCTATAGGCCGAGATCCACTCACTAGTGTGGTAGTACTAATAGACCCAGTACTTCTAGAAAAAATATATCTAGAAGACGCATAAGAACGGTGGAGAAGAATTATAGAAGACGAAGACAATCCAGGTCTGGTAAATACAGTAAATAACACGGGTAGAAACGTACTTTACAAGGGAACCATAGAGATTAAAAGAACTTCTCTAGCGATCAGAAAGGGTAAGATAACAAAAGGAGATAAAGAAACGTAACTAGTGATTCCTTCCGAAAGAATAGAGAGGAACGATAAGAGGCCTTGAGACGTAAGTTTACCCATATAGAAAGGAAAAGAGGAAACGGAAATCGAAATAGAACGAAATAAATAAATTTTGAAGACGAAATAACTGATATGGTTTCGGAAACTGACACACCCAGTGTTGTTTGACACCTTTTAAGAAGTTCTCTACCCTTATGGTCTGGTGGACTGGACGGAGGACTCTTTAGACATACGTCCAGTTCTTCGTTGTCAATCTTGACCTGTACCTTGTTGTCTGACCAAGGTTTAGCCCTTTCCTCATGTAGTTCCGACATATAACAGTGGGACGAATAAATTGAATATACGTCTCATGTAGTACGTTTTACGTCTCGACCTATTTCGTGTTGACCTTAGTTCTAACGACCCTCTTTATAATTATTGGAGTCTATACGTCTACTGTGGTGGGAATACCGTCTTTCATTTCTTCTTGATTTCTTGGAGAACTATTTTCACTTTCTCCTCTCACTTTTTCGACAGAATTTTGAGTTGTAAGTTTTTGGTCTCTAGTACCGTAGACCAGGGGAGTGAAGTACCGTTTTTCTACCCTTTGTTACCTTTATCACTCTCTGAAATAAAACGCCCCGAGGTTTTAGTGACGTCTACCACTGACGTCGGTACTTTAATTCTCTACGAACGAGGAACCTTCCTTTCGATACTAGTGGATCTGTCGTATAATTTTTCGTCTCTGTAATGAAACGGTTGTTTCCAGGTAGATCAGTTTCGATACCAAGAAGGTTATCAGTGTATACTTACACTCTCAACCTGATATTTCTTTCGACTCGTGGCTTCTTAACTACGAAAACTTGTCACCACAACCTCTTCTGAGAACTCTCAGGGAACCTGAAGTTCCTCTAGGTTGGTCAGGTAGGATTTCCTTTAGTCAGGACTATAACCCTTTCTAACTTCCACCCTCTTCTTCCCCTACTACCTCCTACTTTACCAACCTACCGTAGTGACTGAGTTGCCTGTACTCAAACTCATTCGAGGCCTTCAACCACTACCTGTCTCTCCGGACCACACGACGTCAGGTACCCCAACGTTTCCCAGTCTGTACTAACTCTCTGACTTGACTTGACTATGACAAAAATTCTATAATGTGATTACGTGTGAAATATCACATACACACGAACGAATTAGTGAGTTAGTACAGGTTGAGACGCTGGGATAGTTATCATCGGGTGGTCGGAGGAGACAAATACCCTAAAAGGTCTGTTCTTATGACCTCACCCGAGTGGTGATAATAAGTTTTATCAAAACCTTTAGGATCGATGTCGTTAGTCTCTTCTTTTTATTTATTTTCCTTAGGTCTAGCCTTTTCTTCTTCTTTTCGAGAGTGACAAACGTCTACTGTACTATTATACATATCTTTCGGGATTTCTATGATAGTCTTTTAATGATCTCGATTAGTCACTTAAATCGTTTTAATGTCCTATGTTTTAGTTATGTGTCTTTAATGAACATAAGGATATATGATTGTTACTTTTTAGTCTTTTCTATTAATTCCTTAGTTAGGGTAAGTGGTGACGTTGTTTTTCTTATTTTATATATCCTTGTTTGGATGGATTCCTCTGTTTTCTTGATATATGTCTTTTAATAGTCTGTGATTACTTTCTTGAGTTTCTATTGTATTTGTCTACCTCTCTATAAGGTACAAGGACCCATCCTTCTTAGTTATAACGCTTTTACTGATATGAAGGTTTACATTAGATGTCTAAGTTACACTAGGGATAGTTTAATGGTTACCGTAAAAAGTATCTTGATCTTGTTTTTTAAAGTGTTGAGTATACCTTTTTGGTTTCTGGGGTTTATCGATTTCCTCAGAACTCTTACTTCTTACCTCGACTTCCTTAGTTGGAAGAACTGAAGTCTAATATGATGTTTCGATGTCAGTAATTCTATCATACCATGACCGTGTTTTTGTCTTTATATCTGGTTACCTTGTTCTATCTTACGGGTGTCTATTTGGGTGTGTGGATAAGTATAGAATGAAAACTGTTTCCTCCGTTCTTATATGTTACCCCGTTTCTGTCGAATAAGTTATTCACCACGACCCTTTTGACCTGTCGATGTACATTTTCTTACTTTAATCTTGTTAAGGATTGTGGTATGTGTTTCTATTTGAGTTTTACCTAATGTCTGGATGTACATTCCGGTCTTTGATATTTTGAAGATTCTCCTCTTGTATCTTACGAGCTACTGTATTTAGTTCTGTTCTAAGAGATACTGGGTGGAGGATCTCATTACCTTTATTTTTGTTTTCATTTGTTCACCCTGGATTAATTTGAATTTTCGAAAACGTGTCGTTTCCTTTGGTATTAGTTCTACTTTTCTGTTGGGAGTTTTACCCTCTTTTATTATCGTTTAATTTGTTGACTGTTTCCTAATTAAAGGTTTTATATGTTCCTCGAGTATGTTGAGTTATTGTCTTTTTGTTTGTTGGGTTAGTTTTTCACCCTTTTTATAGATTTGTCTGTAAAGAGGTTTCTTCTGTATGTCCACCGATTGTTTGTGTACTTTTCTACGAGTTGCAGTGAGTAATAATTTCTTTACGTTTAGTTTTGATGTTACTCTGGTAGTAGTTTTTCAGATATTTATTATTTACGATCTCTTCCACACCTCTTTTCCCTTACGAGAACGTGACAACCACCCTTACATTTAACTATGTCGGTGATACCTTCCACCACACCTCTAACGAAATTTTTGGTCCTTATTTTGGTGGTATACTGGGTCGTTAGGGTGAGGATCCATATATGGGACTCCTTTGGTTTTGACTTTTTCTGTGCATATAGGGTTACAAGTGACGTCGTGATAAATGTTATCGATCTTGCACCTTCATTGGATCTACAGGTAACTGTCCACTTACCTATCTCTTAAACACCATGTATATGTGTTACCTCAAATTGAGTCGGTATTTTTCCTTACGTAGACTCAGTCAAGACTACTCCACCTACTTGGATCTCGGATAATATCTCACTTCATTCAGTCTTTCTCTTTCTATTTATATTATATGATTTCGTATATATACCTTAGATCTTTATACCATGACTTCTTAAATAAACGTCCCGTCGTTACCTCTTTGTCTGTACCTCTTACCTGAATCCGTGCGTCCCTCTCCCCTCCTCTCCCACTCTACATACCTCTCTGATTGTACCTTCGAATGTGATGGTATACATTTTATCGGTTACCCTTAAACGACACACAGACTTCCTTGAGTTTGTCCCCGAGACATAGTTGGACCTCCTCACCCTACCCCTCCCTCTATCCTCCCTCCAAGTTCTCCCTCCCTTGGATACCGACTATGTACAACTCCAAACTGTCTTTTGTTTTAAGACATTTCGTTAATAGGAAGTTAATTTCTTATTTATTTTATTTAATTGATTAATTTTTTTTTATGACTCACCCAACGGTACGGAAGGAGGCCCCCTAGAACGGTGGGTCCTTCGGGAAATATCACATATCTTATTTACATTTGTATTGAAAATGTGACCCTTGGTTTTTTAAGTACACTGAGTGCAATAACACTATAAACGAAATGACATCACGGGACCTTGTTTTGGACGTTATAGAGGTTCTATGCGGACCTGACCTTTTACAGGTAGAGTGATAGAACCAGACTAATGTGTCACTACCCTTGGTCTCTTTGTAGAATGGTCTTACCCACCACGGAGTCACTGGCCTTCGATCCCTGAACGAAGGGTTTGGTGAACTTAAACTCCCCTTTTTTCACTGGAAATCTTCGAGAGTCACCTCACCGACCCTTACTTTTTTCTTGAATCACGTGCTCGAGGTCCCTCGTGTCGAAAACGGCGGGGGAGGGTTCACTCCCTGGTCCGTCCAGACGTTAGGACCGGAGATCCATCCCGGATCGACAGGACCAGTCTGGACTGAAAATGGTCCAAGTTGGTTCCCCAGGACTCCTCGGGATCTCTGGAAGTAAGGTCTGGACCGGGACGGTGGGTACACGACGCACTGCAAACCCGGGTCACGTGGCGGAGAGACTCGGGGTGAAACGTGGGCAGTGACTTCTGTATCGTGGTCAGACCACGTGCAAACGACACACCAGTCCCCTCCCCCACTCACACGTCCGGGTACTACTCCCCTCGGACCACGAGGTCGAAGATAAAGTCTGAAAGACTTAAGATTGAGTTAAAATTGTGAAAGACTGGTCCCCTGGGACCCGTCGAGAATCGGAGAGACTCGGAGTCCACCATACTCAGTTACTTCTGACAACCCTGCACTCGTTTTATCATGTGTCTTCCTCGGTTTCAGTCATGGTTCGGGTGTCGTTCACACTCATTTGGGGTCTTTTGAGAGGTGGGAGTCCGCTCCCGTCACCCAATAGACCAGTCATCGTCAGTCTGACCGAAGGCTACCTCTTCCGTTACTGATGTACCACACCGGCCCTCGGGACTTTCGGAGAGGGTGGTCAGGAGGATCGATCGGTAGTAGAGGTCTCACATTGGGGACCCGGACGTCGTAGAATCCCAGCATCTCGACCACCCCACCATCCCGTCCGTATACTCAAGAGAGTGGTCTATGACTCTGTCACAGTAGGGGTACTAGGATCCCGGGGTCGGGGACATGACTTTCGGGACGAGGGGACCCCTCGAGTTTTGTGTCGAAGTCGTCGTCACTGGATGGAACTTGGTAGCGAGTCGGCAGAGGAACCGGTGGACGGGGGTGTAGGGGACCGTGACCCCATCTGTCTTCTTTCGAGGAGTAGTGTCTCAGTCCCGACCAGAGCAGGAACTGGTCGTCGTGGGTGGGGAGAGGAGTCTCGAGTCGCACTAGGTGGTGTCACACCAGTCAAGAAGGCCGGACGAGTCCCTGTGACTGGGAGAGAACAAAGATAGGTCGCGACGACGGTAGGTTTTCCCCGGTACGTCAGGGGTACCCTCGGGTAGTGTCCCCAGCACTCGGTCGAACTCGGACACAGGGAAGGTACCCTGGGAGGACCGTCGGTGGCCCTACCGAATGAGTGAGGTCACGGTCGGTGTACCGGGGAGGTCCGAGACTCCCCGACCCGTGATCCCTTACCCCCGACGGAAACAGGGGGTTCTGGTGACACGATTTTCACAGTAAGGTTCATGGTCTCGAAGGGATTGTGGAGACCACTCAGCAAGTAGTCCGTTTAGCCACTGTGAAGGAACCTTCGGTCGATGGAAGTCGTATCTGGGAGGGATCTCCCGATTAAAAGTAGTAAAGGGAGGAAGGGAAGGAGGAAGAAGTAAGTCGTTTATGAGCCTCATGGAGGAGATTAGTGTTCGACACAGTCCGTGCCCCCGTCTCTCTGTTTCGTCCAAGCCAAGGGCGGGTGGGGGGAGGTCCCGAAGTGTTCGGTACTACCCCCGTGGACAGGCGTCAATGTTCTGGTGTCCCACAGGGACTACCTCTCTCGGGTGTGGAACCGGGTACAAAGGGAGTCGGACGAAATGTGAGAATCCGGAAAGAGGCGGGTTAAACCCCGACGGAAATGAGTGCAAGAGAGTAACGTAGTCGTCCTACGAAACCCAAGACTGTCTCTTGGGTGGAAATCGATTTAATTCCTGTCGTCCGAAGATCACCTTCCTGTGACTCATCGAGGTCCGAGGGTCCCTTCCAGTCTCGTGACCGACTCTTTCCTGTCTTACTCACGCGGGTTCCAAGGTTCCACTGTGTCGGTCAGTCGGTCCAGGTCACGCCCACTGTACACGGGTAGACGGACCAGTCCCTTCCTGTCCCGTGGAACTGTTGTTCTACTGGGTGTCGACCCCCTCCCTTAAGGAGGTCCTAGGGGCTCACAGTCAATTCTTATTCCGCCGTCACCGTCACCCCGCCCCCTCCCCTCCTGGAGGGACGACAAAGTCACCGATTCTGAGATCAAGGGTAACACCCGCACGGGTCCAAGTTAGGGACCGGTCCCTTGATCTCAGGTGTACGACGTTGATTTCTAGGACTTACGACGTTACTTCTAGCTCCTAGGGCACACGATATCGCTTCTGGACGACGTCGGTTTGTCTATTTATAAAAAATTTTCATACAATAATTTTTTTTCTTCTTCTTCCCCCTTCCCGGTGGTCGATCCACCGGTCTTTCGTCGTCACTAGTGAGGTCAGAGGGAAGATAGAGGCGAACGACCGTGGTGACACAGCTGAGGCGTCGAGGGACCGACGTCCCAATTCACACTTGGGGAGTCCCGGGTCGGTACTGGAAAGTCCTTGTGACCCCAGGAGTGGAGAGGGAAGGGTGGGGTCCAACAGAGGACGGACCCACTGTCGTCGGACCTTGTGGGAAGGAGAGGAAGAGGTTTACTTCTTGAGGATGGATGGGACGTTCTGGGTCAAGTCAACACGGGGGAGGACTTTCTACGGAGAACGGTCGGACTCCGAGGAGGGAGTCGGACCGCTCTCGAGGACGGTCCACCCCGAGTGGAGACGGACCTCCGACGGGAACGACGTGGTCGGAGCCCTCGATTCCTCGGTAGACAGGGGAACCGTCTCGGGGACTGCGGGAGGGGCGGTAGGGGTACAGGAGGGACATGGGTCGTGTCCCGGCCGATTCTAAGCACTTTAACGGACTGACGACTCCGAAAGTCTCAGACACTAATTCGGAACGGGACCCCGACCGGACAGGACCCAGGGGACCGAAGGGAGGAAGGTGGAAGTGGGTCAATTACAGAGGCAAGTCGGACCTTTGTAAAAGAATTTCTGTTTTTTATTTATTTATTTATTTTAGTATCCAATTGTCAGAGTTCGTTATTTTGTCGTCTACTGCAACACACCCGTTGAAGGGTCTCCTGTGTCTTGTGTGCAGAGGACTCACCCACCGGAATATTCCCGTCCAAGTCCTCCTCTTACCCGTCCTCCGTCTCGGTGGGCGGTCCTCTGTCCCTCCATCCCCACCCCCACCCACGGGGTAGCGACCCGGCCCTCACCCCGGTCGTCCCCACGACCGTTCCTGGGTCGAGGCGTCCTTCTCGACCTGTGCATGGTAGAGGTCTCCGGGACGAACCCGGTTTCGGGCGGACAGGAAGGCGGACGGGACGGTCGTCGTCGTCGTGTCTGTAACTGGCGAGTTGTCGGTCGACGGTGCGACTGGGTGTGGTGGTCGGACCGTGGGTCTTGAGAGGGTGGGGTCCGACCCGGTACCGAGTGAAAGGAAGGGTTGAGGGGCGTGAACACCCGGACGTCCAGGACCGAGGGTCGACCGTACGGCATTTCGAAACAACCCATCTTCTTAATAATTCACTTACCGACAAATTACCATCAAACCCGAGTAGTCGATCAGACATCGGGGACCTTGTGTCCATCCCGGAAGAATCCCTCTGGTCGTGTGTCGATTCACCCACGAATTCTTTCTTGAACCACGAACCCACCGAGGACGGAAGCTCAGTCAAACTCGGTAGTCAAGAATGGAGTGAGTCCCAATGGAACAGGGTTCGTCCTTCCGTGCGCACGAGGTGTTGACAAGGTCTCTTCGGACCCTACCCCGAAGTAAAGGGTTTCGGCGGGGGGTGGTGGGGTTGAGGTCCTGTCACTCCGCCCCGTCGATATTCTCTCTCTCTCTGAAGGGACCACCAGGTCACTAATTCTGACACAAGAGTTACGTCTCCCGGACCCAAACTAGGGAGCAGACCCTTGATCTAAGGTATACGGTGTTGATTCTGGATCATGTTGATTTTTATTTGTTCACTATCTCTCCTTCTCTCTCCCACCACCCCCACCCCTCCGGAAAGATCCTCTAAGGGCTAACAGATTCACAAGCAGACTTGAGTCGTACAGACTCTTGTTTCGGGAGTGGAACCACACCCTTCCAACCCCTCCACACACGGTCCGCTGGGACAGGACTCCTTTCCCGAGACCTTCGGAGGGGGTCAAGAGTAATCCTTTCTGAGAAAGGTCGTGGGGGTTTTCGGGGTTTAGGAGGAGATTCACTCAGAATTTTCTCTGTCTTACCTACCAGTTTATTCCACTTTTGACCCCCTCGGTGGGGTAGGGAGTCGACCGAGAATGAACCGGACGACGACGACGACGACGATTCAGCGAAGTCAGCACAGGTTGAGACACGTTAGGGTATCTACCGTCGGTGGTCCGAGACGGCAGGGACCCTAAGAGGTCCGTTCTTGTGACCTCACCCAACGGTAAAGGAAGAGGTTACGTACTTTCACTTTTCACTTTCACTTCAGCGAGTCAGTACAGACTGAACGTTGGGGTACCTGACGTCGGATGGTCCGAGGAGACAGGTACCCTAAAAGGTCCGTTCTCACGACCTCACCCAACGGTGACGGAAGAGGTAATGAAACGGATTTCGAAGAGTAAATACTCGGTGATAAGTGCTCCCTTCGTAGCGAGACCGGGATTTAGGAGAATATTTTCCGTTTCTCATAAAGAGACGTCTCCGGCTGTTAGTGGACAGATTATTCATCGATTCTGTCCTCTTGTCCCGTCGTTCCCCAGTCTACCCCCGTCTCCGTCCCTCCTTCACCCTTCCTTCCCCGGGTCTCCCCTCCTCCGGAGCCCTTCTCCTTCGAGGACTCAGGAGGTCCCTAGGGACCTATGGTGGACACGGGTCTTCCGCACAGGAGGAGGTGACGGGGACTCCCCTTCCCGGTCCCGGTTCTCCTCGGAGACCGTCGGAGAGTCGACCGTGACGAGGCCCATGGTCCTCTTATAACAGTCGACATCTTCCACCTGAGTTCAACTTCGATCACGGGGTCTCCGAGGACAATCTCCGCTCTCCCCTCGTCTCGGTCAACACACCCGGACTCGGACGACTCCCGGACCGGAGCGGACTCTGGGACTGGGGACCCATTCCGGACGGGGTGACAGTAAGACAAGGTTTTATCTTTACGAGAAACACATTTCTCATTACGTTTGGTATTGTTTTGGGAGAATACACTGACGGACTTTAAGGTGGTCATCAGTGTATAATAAACCCCAATTAGTGACGGGGGACACACCCAATTAGTGACGGGGGTTTCCACAGGTACAAGATTAGGAACCTCAATTGATGGAATGTACCACGATCTCTGAACCGTCTACACTAATGCCTAAGACTCCACCCTCTAATCGGACCTAATAGGTCCATCCGGGTTGCATTAGTGTTTCCAGGAATACTCTTCCTTCGTCTTCCCAGTCGATCAATCTCCCGTATGCAGAGGGACCCTTCCCTTGTGTGTTTCTTGAACCCTCTTGAACCCCAAAGTCGGACTTTATGTCGTGGGAGGGGTAGTCAGTCCAAGACGTTTGACGACCGGGCCCCACAGACTCCCTTGTACCACCCCTGGGTCTTCTCCTCTGTCTCATACACCCCTGTCTTCCTCTTCGTTTCGGAGTCCCCCTCGAATGAAGTAAGACGTGGAAACCCAGTCTTACCAGGGGAGCCCCCTGAGGTGGTAGCGGACCGAAGGAGAGGTTCCCAGTGCAACAGATCTGAGACCGAAGTCTACCGACTTCCACGGTAGACGACGATAAAGTTCCCCGGTGGTTGCTGGGAAAGATAATCAACAGCTCTAACAAAGAGAGGGTGTTAGGAGACGAGACCGGGAGAAGAATTTAGGACGATTGTCCGATTCAGTGACCCCCTCTTCAAGAGGGTCCAAAAGACTCAAACTAATGTTTACGACCTCTAAAAATTTGGTATTGTTATTACCCTTCCTACTGTCTTATTTCCGTCATCACTAATATCTTGTTTCATCCCGTATTTATACTTATTTATTCTTTTATCGATGATCTGTGGTACAGTATTCGAAGGACACGTAAGAGGACAAATTAGTAAGATTAACCCTTCGAAATCATAGGTATAAAATACCCATTCCTTGACTCCGTGTCTCTCCAATTCTGAAAGTTTTCCAGTGTGTCGATCCATCATTGTCCCGACGTCAAAGTCGGGTTTAAACTGAAGTCTCGGGTACGGAAATTGATACTGTGATAAGATGGAGGATTTTGTATTACATTTGATTGTTACACGGGTAACTGTAAAGTAAACATTAGTTGGGTATCAAAGATCCCTACCCTTCCAAACCCCGTCTGCCCTCTTCCTACCCCCTCATTGTGGCCCCTTCCGTGACGTTACACCCCCTCCCCGGCCGGTTGACCAGCGGAGATTAGTTCCCCTGACTTATTTCGTCGTCTGATTCCGTCTAATGGAATTAGTTTTGTCTTTCTCGAAACCTACATTGTAACGTAGAATCTTAACTTAAAATTAAAAGGACAGAAAAGGTTTACGTCAATATAAAAAAAAATGATTGAAATACGGTAGAGTGTCTAAAGAGTTTATCAAAATATAACGGACGTTCAATAAATTTCGTTTTAAAATTCCCGTTTCTTATAAAAATTACATTAAAGTTCAACCGTCCGGAACTCCGAATCACCTTTCATGAGTCCCTGACCTACCTGGAGTCTTCTGGGCCCAAGACAAATCCGGACACATCCGGACGATTCCAGGAGTGACGTACAAGTTTGTTCTAAAACAGAAAAGTGTCCGGAGTCGGGATCCAGGTCGGGACAAACAACCCATCTCCCCCGACTCTCTAAAGTCAAGACGTGATTAAGGAGGTCCAGTCACGAGTCCCGTTGACCCTTCCTGTGTCCGTAGTCGCATGACAGGAGACTGGAGATGAACGGACAGTACCCGTCGGGGTCGTTAAACAGGGGAGTCAGGGATCCCTGGAGGTCTTCAATCCGGACCCTACTGACTTCTGTTGAGACCAGGATTAGGGGTTCAGTCCCTTTTGACTATATCCCAGTGTCTGACACTTTCGTCTTCGGTCTGTGTAACAGGTACCCGGGTAATGTAACTGATTTTTAGGGGGTTCTATAACCGTATTTTTGTCTGTGTGTCTAGTTACCTTGTCTGATCTCTCGGCCCTTTATTTGGGTGTGTATATACACCAGTCAATTAAATGTTAGTTCCTCGGTTCTTATATGTTACTCCTTTTCTGTCAAAGAAGTTACTGTGGGAATACTATGGTGAGAATATCGTCTTTCGTTTCTCCTTGATTTCTCGGACAACTACTTCCACTTTCTCTTCTCACTTTTCGACCGAATTTTGACTTGTAAGTTTTTTACTTCTGGTACCGTAAACGAGGGTAGGGAAGTACCGTTTGTCTACCCCTTTGTTACCTTTGTCACTGTCTGAAATGAAAGAACCCGAAGTTTTAGTGATGTCTACCACTGACGTCGGTACTTTAATTTTTTACGAACGAGGAACGTTCTTTTCGATATAGTTTGGATTTGCCGTATAATTTTTCGTCTCTTTAAGAAACGGTCGTTTCCAGGCAGATCACTTTCAATACCAAAAAGGTCAACAGTACATTCCTACATTCTTAACCTGGTATTTCTTCAGACTCGTGACTTCTTAACTACGAAAACTTGACACCACAACCTATTCTGAGAACTCTCAGGGAACCTGACGTTCCTCTAGGTTGGTCGGTTAGGATTTCCTTTAGTCAGGACTTATAAGTAACCTTTCTGACTACGACTTCGACTTCGAGGTTATGAAGCCGGTGGACTACGTTTCTTGCCTGAGTAACCTTTTCCGGGACTACGACCCTTTCTAACTTCCGTCCTCCTCTTCCCCTGCTGTCTCCTACTCTACCAACCTACCGTAGTGGTTGAACTACCTGTACTCAAACTCGTTCGAGGTCGTCAACCACTACCTGACCCTTCGGACCACACGACGTCAGGTACCCCAGCGTCTCTCAGTCTGTACTGACTCACTGACTTGTCGTTGTCGAGAAGTCACTTACCACGACAGTTTTGACCCGATTACGACGACGACGACGACGACGACGACGACGACGACGACGATTCAGCAAAGTCAGTACAGCTGAGACACGCTGGGGTATCTACCGTCGGGTGGTCCGAGGGGGCAGGGACCCTGAGAGGTCCGTTCTTGTGACCACACCCAACGGTAGAGGAAGAGGTTACGTACTTTCACTTTTCACTTTCACTTCAACGAGTCAGCACAGACTGAAAAGTGTTGGGGTACCTGACGTCGGGTGGTCCGAGGAGGCGGGTACCCTAAAAGGTCCGTTCTCCTGACCTTAACCCACGGTAGTGGAAGAGGCACTTTTGACCCGTCGACATACGTTTTCTTATTTTGGGGTGGTGATAGAGTGTGGTGTGTGTTTTTAATTGAGTTCCCTTAATTTCTGAACTTACAATCTATACTTTGGTACTTTGAGGGTCTTCTTTTGTATCCGTCATTCGAGGAACTGCAGTCAGACCCACTCCTGAAAAATTTAGACTGTGTTTCGTTTACGTTGTTTTCGTTTTCATTCGTTCACCCTGACATAGTTTGATAATATTTTTCGAGACATGTCGTTTCCTTTGGTAGTTGTCTCACTTTTCCGTTAGACGTATTACTCTCTTTTATAGACGTTTAGTATATAGACTATTCCTCGATTATAGGTTTTATCTATTTCTTGAGTAAGTCCCTGAAGGGAACACCAGGTCACCAAGTCTAAGACTCGAAGGTGGTGTTTCCCATGACAACCTAGGGACCAACCCCTCAATTCTAGGGCGTACGAGGTACCATGCCGGTTTTTTATTATTTTTTAATTTTTATTAAAAATCTTTTTCTTGAGTATTTCAGTCGTCGTTTGTTTTTGGGTTTTTTGTTTTTGTTTTATGGATGTGTTAGACTAAAATTTTACCCTTCTAGATTTATCTCAAAAAGGATTTCTTCTGTATGTCTTCCGGTTATACATATACTTTTGTAGTAATAATCCCTTTATATTTAGTTTTGGTGTTACTTTACGGTAGAGTGTGGATAGTCTTATTGATCATAGTTTTACTGTTCTTTAGTGTTCACAAGCACTCCTATACCTCTTTTCCCTTGGGAGTACGTGTAACACCCCTATCTTCAACCACGTCGGTAATACCTTTTGTCCTTCTGCCACACCTCCACGGAGGTTTTTAATTTTTATCTCGATGGAATACTCGGTCGTTAAGGTGAAGACCTATAATAGACTTCTTTTACTTTTGTGATTGAACTTTTCCATATAGACGTGGGGTTTCCAAGTGACGGTATAATAATCTTTGGTGGCTCTGTTGCCGTTGGCGGATTCACGGATGACTGCCCACGTACCCATTTCTCTGAGACCACACATATGTTACCTATAATAAGTCGGCATTCCTTCTTACTCTAGAACGGTAAACACTATTGTACCTACCCGGAACTCCCGTAATACGATGCACCTTGTTTAGTCTGTGTCTTTCTGTTTATGACATACTAGAAAGAATATGTACCTGATGGTTTGTTTTTGTTCGAGTGTCTATGTTTCTTGTCTATCACCAACGGTCTCCACCCCCTACCCTCTCCCCCCTTTACTTACTTCTCCCAGTTGTTATATTAGTTTTGTCGCTAAATTTTTTATTTTTCCTTTTACTTTCTGAGAGGTCTCTCGAAGAATATTTTTGTTTTGTCTAAGGATGCCCGACGGTTCTACCTGAAAGACTTAGTCTAATAGGTCCTCGCCCCGAAACCTGTAAATTTGTTTGAGGGGTCCCGTGAAAATACCTATCGTCAGTCCAGGTCAGTGAGGTGAAAGGGACCCCTTTGAATTCGGGTTTGTCCGGAACTCGGTCAGTAGTCGTCTTGGTTTTGGTCTTAATCCAGGAGAGTGGGTGTCAATCTATAGGAAAGGTGTGGTTCTGGTCTTTGGTCCTGGGTTTCTTGATGTGTTATAAATAAACAAAATTAAAAGAATTTCAATGATTACGGGTATCAAATTTCTTAGTTTATGTCTAGTAAAATGTTCCGAATATACTTTTGTGCGTCAAGTAGTGGATACGTGGTGTAGACCGGGAGGAGTGTTCCTTGGTGAAAGTGGAGATATTCGACGACGAAGACTATGACTTCCTTTGACCTTACAGTAGGGAAACTGTATTAATAGTTAACTGTTTACAATAGAGAAACTGTATTAAGACGAGTCAACGTAGGTTGAGAAACACCGGGGTGTCTGACATCGGGTGGTCAGAGGAGACAGGTATCCTTAAGAGGTCTATTCTTATGACCTCGTCCAACGGTAAAGGAAAAGGTCCCCCAGAAGGGTTGGGTCCCTAACTTGGACACAGAGGACGTGACAGTCCACCTAAGAAATGGTGATTCGGTAGACCCTTTGGGAACTGTATTGACTCGACTTCCGTTAGTTCGTCTTTTACGTTCTTTTCAAGAGAGAAGGGAAGGGGAGAAAAGACGGAACTCCGTCCTATATGTAAGAAAAGACCTCTGTCTAAGAACAGTCGGGTCGTCACATGGTCCCTTGAACGTTAATTTAGAATGAGGTAATCAAGGGAGGGACGTCAAACGTTGGGAACCTTCGGACTTTGACAAAAGGAAACAGGACAGTAAAGAGATGTTTACATAACAACAAACAACTTTTACGATATATTTCACTTTCAGTGAATTAGCACAGGTTGAGAAACGTTGGGGTACCTGATATGTCAGGTACCTTGAGAGGTCCGGTCTTATGACCTCATCCGTCGGAAAGGAAAGAGGTCCCCTAGAAGGGGTCGGTCTCAAGATTTGACGATAGAACCCAATGAAAAGTGACTTCAAAGTACGCACGGTGGACGTAATTATGTAAAACCAAAAAGAGAACAATTAGACAGAAAAACAATTTCTCGGGGAGACTTCAAAAGTCTTCCTTTCAAAACGGAAGAGATGTCATAAATGAGGGTGAGAGCCGTAGCACACGTAAAAATGTTGTTCGTACGGGACGAAACAATAAGAGTACGTCAGAAGAGCTATGTCAGTCCTACCTGACGGTCCAGACCCAGTCCTGGTCCTACGTGTCTGTGACGATCCACGGGACCCCCAGTGACCCGTGTCCGGTGGTCGAGGAGGTCCCGAACGAGCGCCGCCAACGGTACCTGGTCGTCGTGAAGGAACTACGCCAGGACGACCTTCGGGTACAGCGACTTGACGAGGCTCTCCGCGTCCTTGAGGGGACGGACTCCTTCTCCTCCGTCTCTCCCGTACGCCCGGCGACCCTCCGACCCGGAGACCGGACCCGTCAGGGGAGGGTTCATGGGTGAGATGTATGGGGGTTTTTCGGCACTGGGGTGTCCGGTCCACTCGGACTAGGACCGGTCGTGGATACCAGGAGGACATAGAGTTACTATCCTCCACTGTACCCGAGTTTGGAGTGAAGGACACGGTTCCTTCCTCCGGGGTCGGGCCGACGACCGAGAGAGACAGAACCCAGATGAAGGGGAGAGGGTGAGGGAGGACTAAGGGACACGAGTACGGGACGTGACCCCGTCCTTCTCTTCCGACGTGTGACCACGGGTCTCCTACGCGTCGTGTCCCAGCGACAGGTCCTGGGTTTAGGAGTGTGTCGTGCCGGAGACGGACGGAGGAGACTGGGGTGACGAGTTTTGAAGTTTTGAAGTTTTGAACGGACGGAGAGGGGGGCGGGGAGTCGTAGGGAGGGTGGGGTGGCAGGGAGGGTGTCAGAGGCCCTTCAGACGAGACGGAACTGGTTGACGGCTGAGACCTGTCGAGTGTAAGTGACCCGTGAGTCTTACAGGAGGATTGACCCCGGTGTTGGAGTTCGGAAGACCCAAAGGTACATTCACCGTTTGAGGGACTTCTCTCAAGTCCGTAGTAGTACGATGGACGGACCGAGGACAGACCCACAGACTGTTTCTCCTCGGTCAGTTATAAACGACACAACTAAGTCGATATTTCGAGATGGGTCCACCATAATCACCATTTCTTGGGAGGAGGGTTGCGTTCTCTCCGTTCTCTACGTCCAAGTCAGGGACCCCACCCTTCTAGGGGACCTCCTCACATACCGTTGGGTGAGGTCATAAGAACGGACCTCTTAGAGTACCTGTCTACTCGGACCGCCCGACGTCAGGTACCCCAGTGTGTCTCAGTCTGTGTTGACTTCGCTCAACCGTGTTTCGAGACGAGGGACAAAGGAGGGGTGGGGAAGGGGAACCCAGGAGAACCGAAGAGGTACAGAGTCGAGGGATCCGACAGAGGAAGAGGGGCCCCGAGTCGTTCGTCCGACAGAGGACTCCGGGGGTCCACCAGAGACCACGACCAGCCGGGGACGTGCGGTCCGGACGTACCCACGGGGTGGGCGGGGAGCGACCCCGGGCCCGTTCTCCGAGACGACTGGACCGAGAGCCTCTTGACCTTGTAGAGGTACCGGAGTAGGTGGTCGGGGAGGAGCATCGGGACAGCGTCGTCGGCCAGTGTCCGCGATTCCATCGACTCTTTGACCCGTCCTCCCCCGTGTCTCCCTTCTTGTCACTCTCGTTACGGGTCCTGTCGTCCGCGTCACCTCCTCCGTGGGTTCCCGGAGTCCTCCCGACTCGAGTCCGGGTCCGACTGACCCGTTGGTCGGTATGTGTCGCACCCGGGTCTCTAGGTACTCGGTCGCCTTCTCCCAGTCTCCGGAGGGGACCCTGTCCACCTGTCGTTTCGGAGTGGTCGACAGGTTCGACCCCCGACCTCAGGTCCTTCTCTCGACGGCCCCACCCAGTTCCATAAGGGTCTTGGATTCACCCCTTGTCCGGTCCGGAGTTTGTGTCCACAGATGGGTTGTAGGTGGGTCGGACGAGTGGGAGGGACCACTCGTGGGTGGACACACTCTCACGGAGGAAAAGGTGGGTGAGGCACGTGGGGGTGGAGGTGAGATCTGTGTTATAGAAACGCTAGGTCCTGAGGTGCCCGGGGTGGGGCCTCGTCACAACGCGGTTCCGACCTTCCCCTCCCCTGTCGGTTCCCCGGGTGTCCCGGCTCGTGGAGAAGGTCGGTGAGGGACGAATAAGTGGTCCCCGACGAAAACGGGAGTCCTATTTCAAGACGGAAGGTTGGGGTGAAAGTTTCTGGACGAGCGAGACAGTCGTGGGAACCGACGAAGGGAGCCGTGGGGATCTGAGGACGGGTAGGCCGAGGTTCCGGTTCCGGTCGGAGCGAGGAGACGGGACCCGTCCGAGAGGGATACGGGTGAGGGTGGAGGTAGAGGTGGTCCACAGAGGTGTCGTGAGTTCCGAAGGGGCGTGGATGTCGAGACATTGACGGATCATAGAAAGAGTCGAAAGAGTAGGTGGTTCAAAAACAGGGTGTCCTCCTGTGGTGATCCAGGGTCGGAGGTGGTGTCGTCCGTCCGTCTTCCTCGAGTTATTTGCATTCGACACAAATATTTGATTTAATTCTTGATGGAAGGCCCTCGAGTATCGAGGAACCCCCTCTATTTGGTCTATGTCCTTTTGTGCTCACGGTCCGTTTAGTTTCGTCCTAAATGTCCCTTAACCACGGTTTACTTCCGAGGTCTGCTAATTTCATGCCCATGCTCACCTCCTCTTCGTTCAGCCTAAAGACGTCTGGAAGCCTTGCCTCGTCTTTTGTCTGGTGTCTCTGATTACCGAAAGTCTGACAAGATCGGACACTTGACGGGTTCGTGGTCCCCCGAAGTTGTCATTGTCCCCCTCAAACGTCAACGAGACCCTCTTGACCCCCGTTCTCCATCTCCCTCGGGTCTCGCCCCCGGGAGTGCGGTCCTTGGAACGAGACCCGTGTAAAACTTTTGGTTGGTTGAGTCGAGAACGCCGTGTCAACTCCCTTGACTCCAGGTCCGTCCCACCTGGTCCCAGGGTCCTGATCCCGGGTCTGGTGGACTGAAGAACCGGTCACGGAACAGGTACCTCACGGACGGGGGCGGTGATCTCCTCCTTGAAACTCGACCGAACGTTCATCTGTCTCAAAGGCTTCCAGACAAGTAGATGTTGTTCTCAAGAGTCGGAGTCACGGCTGACATCGATGGACCCTCGAAATTCTGATGCCACGGAGTCGTTATTTAAGACCTCTCCCACACCTCTTCCATTGGGAGGATGTGACAACCACCCTTACATTTAACCATCTCTGTGACACCTCTTGTCATACCTCTAAGGAATTTTTTGATTTTTATCTCGATGGTGTACTGGGACGTTAGGGTGAGAACCCCTATATCGGTCTCTTTTTGCACCAGTTTTTCCTATGTACGGGAGGTCACAAGTAACGTCGTGACAATTGTTATCGGTTCTGTACTTTCGTTGGATTTACAGGTGACTGTCTCCTTACCTATTTCTTCTATACCATGAATATTTGTTATCTTATAATGAGCCGGTAATTTTTCTTACTTTATTACGGTAGACGTCGCGGTGCCTACCTTGATCTCTACGAGTGTGACACTCCATTCAATCTCTCTCTTCCTCTTTGTAGGATACTGTAGGGAATATGCACTTTAGACTTTGTTTCTACTATTGTTTCCTTGAGTGTTTTGTCTGAGTGTCAGACTCTCATGCTTGAATGTTAATGATCTCCCCGTCTTCGTACCTCCTTCCTTATCAATCCCTCAAACTCCTACCAGTATGACTGTATAAATTTTACCTATTGGTTGTTTTTGGATGACATATCGTGTACCTTAAGACGAGTTACAATCCACCGTCGGACCTACCCTCCCCTGATCCACCCTCTTACCTATGTACATATACATGGGGGCTCAGGAAAACGGTAGGTCGACTTTGATAGTGTTGTAACAATTAGTCGATATGAGGTTATGTTTTGTTTTTCAATTGTTTTGTTTTGTTATCGTTGTTTTGTGACCACAGAGACATAGTGATGGGTATAGGACGACTACTACCAGTGCAGGTCTCCGGGACTATACTGACCATCCCCCCTTCGGACCGTGGCCCTAAAAATGTCGAGAGGTCCACTAAGAACACACGTCGGTTCCAATTCCCAGAGACTGAGTCAGGTTGGGTCATCTGGGTTCGGTCGGACACATAGTCTTGGTAGACGTCTAGAAAATTTTACTATCCGGGGACCCGGGTGAGGTCTAGATGACTGGGACGTCTCATCCAAGGCTCTTAGACGTAAACATTCCTAAGACGACGAACCAGTCATTGATCCGGATCGAGTCCGAGGTCCCACCCACTCCTACAGTGGAAGTCTGGGGTCTTACCCTTGGGGTCGTCCGTGACCAGTATTTGTTTAAGAGGAGGTAAGACACTTACCCCTTTTACTCCGAGTCTCTCCCCGGTAATACACAGATCTCAGATTCCCATTCGGACCCAGACCGGTTACCTGGGAGTTTTAGTGATGGGTGCGGACAGGACGTCCGTCAGTCACCCGTGTGGTTAGGACCCCGTCCTTCCTTCCTCACTACCTGTTTCGAATCCAAAACATAAAGCAGGAGAGAGGGACCAAAAAGGTTCACGGGACAGAGGTAGTGGACTACGGGTGGGAGGACCTGGTAGACGACAAGTAGAGACTGGTTTCTGTTAAATGACATCATAAACAGAAAGTACCCCTCTTCCCGACACTTGGGTTTTCTCTACAAGTTAATTACCACCTTGAAGTGTCTTGTCTCTCCTTGTGATTGCACCAGGCCCTCTAGTTCTATTTCAGTAGGTAACCGGGAGTCCGGGTGTGGAATCTCGGACCGGGGACTTAGGAGTGACCCTCTTCCGGGTGGTCCGTCCACCAGTCAGATACAGACCTTTGTGTCACAAGGACTACGTCACTCTAAGAAGGTCGGGTGGGTTTCCCTCCGGTCACGGGACACGACGGGGGTCGATTAGAAGTCCAGGGGTGTCACTACTGGACCCTGGAGTCGGAACAGTGTCCCAGACCTCCTCAACGCCTCCGTACAGTCTCAGGGGTGGTACCGGGACCGGGGAGTGTCACGAAGACCTGACGAAGAACCGGTTCCAGGACCGAAAAGTCGTCGTCGACTTTCACCTCCGTTGAAATTTAAATGAGGATTTAGAGTCTAGTTGGATTCCACGACGGGACCTTCTAAAAGTATGTCTTTTACTCTCTTTTCGTGGTACATTGTTTTAAGTCTTGGTGTGGTCGGACCGTAGGTGGGACCACGGTGGTGATTAATACACTTGGAGGGACTGGAGTCAAAGGAGTAGACGTTTCACCCTTGTCATTTTCGTTGGAACGTCTTTACTCTTCTGGATTTACTTGTGAGAGTCTAACTCCCTGACCGTGTCTCCACGAGCCATTTATAGTCGTGGTGGGGACCGTAGAGGAGGTAGTACAATCGGTGGCATATACCCCGAGTGGTACAACTTTCGAAAGGAGATCCTGACTACTTGGTTCATCTCGCCCTCGTCCTCTCCCACCCTTTCTCCTGGGTCACGGAAGGGTGGAGGAGTTGGACGTCGTCGTGTAGGACTAGTCCGAGGACAAACTCGGTGAGAGGGAGGCAGTGAGGGAGTGGGTCTTCGTCCGTCGAGGTCTGGAGTCCCTGAGTTGTATACCGGTGGTAGTCACTGATCCCTTTCCCAGAGGTTCAGGAGACTACCACCTCCCTATCTCTGTCCTCTTTTTTTATATACGGTAAGTTATAGACACCGAGTCGAAAGGTTGGTGTTTATTGGGACCACGCATCTTTTATTGTGTTTTTCCCTACGTTGTAAGTCGACCCTCTTCCGTACTTTCCTGACACCCGTCCCCGGGTGGAGGGCGGGGACGGGTGTCAGGAAAGTACGGAGGGAAGACGACACCCCAGAAACTCTTTTGAGAGTCCGGTCGGAAGTTCCGTGGGAATTAGAAGGGAGATAAGGGGAAGGACAGGATAGAGGGTGGTCGAGTGCAGTATATAAGTCACTCTGACAACTTAGTCCCGGAGGGTTCAGGAAGGACGGAGACGGAGAGTCGACTATGACAAGGAGGACGGACCTTCTAGTAGGAAGAGGAAAGAAGTTTAAGTCCAGAATAGGTAGGAATTTGAGGTCGAGTTCCGAAATATGGAAGTACTTCGGAAAGAGTTAATGACTTTGGAGGGGTACCATCTAATTCTTGTCAGTATATGAGAAGAAACGTCGAAAAGGGTAGTTCTCCATCTCAGATAAAAAGATGGGAAAATTAGACTAGACCAGATACTGTACGAAACCGGTTGTCATATTCCGTCTTCACTGTTATTAAAGTTGGAGTTCTCTGAAACGTAGAAGGTGAGGACATGAGAAACCTTGTGCACCCGATCGAACGACCTCTATACACCAGGTCGACTGTTCAAAGTGGTTGGTGACCTAACACTAGTTCCAGTAGGATCTGATAAGTCGAGATCGACCCAGTGGTTTGACATCGGTATACTCTCTGGGATCCACTCTGGACGTTTTCTTGAAGGAACGACTGAGGTGGGTGTGACCGTTGGGTCTCTGAGTACTCGCTTGTGTACCAACATCATAATTCGGTGATTCACAACCCCACTGACAGTGTGCCGTTATCTATTGACTTTGTGGGGGCTTAGAAAGGACAAGGAAGACAAGGGTCCGTAGAAGAGTGGTGTGGAGAGAAAACCGTCAAGTCCCCAAGAGTGAGAGGACGTCCACAAGAGTATAAGAATCGAACATCTCCCCCCCCAGTTCTGAACGAGGGTTTATAATCTCGTCGAACCCCACGATGGATAGGAACAATAATGACCACAGGTGAGAAGAAGGTTATCCTCACCTCCTGAATTTTTACCTTGGACCACACCATCTGAGACTCTATGGGGAAGGTCTATGTGGAAGGAACTTCCAGAATAACGTCTACCACCATCGCCACCATCTTTGGTAGTCGATAGACAGGGAAGTCCCCGACGAAATCGACGTCTCTAGTAAAGAGAGTTCAGTGGCAGAAAGATGGAGACCACTGAGTAATTCCGTCTCCATACTTCCGGACTGGTAGAGTAGGGGTTAATCCTGTTGAGGTTTCCCGGTGTATACGAAGTCTCGATACCCCAACCGACAGTGACCCAGATATTTCAAGTTGGAGAGGGAGATGGGTAGGGACGAAGACAGGAGAGGGAAGGGGTCTTCAACAAGGGTTCCCAGAGGAATTATTTAGACGTATACGGTTTGGGGTGCCCTCAGACCTTTGGGTCGGGTGTTGTGACCGAAGGGGTATCGAGGATCGACGTAGATTTGTGGTTCCTTCGCAGGTCGTTTATGAATACGGATCTAACTACCTACCCATCTACCTTTCTCTCTCGCTATCTATCCCCACACCTAATTGACAACTCCCTTCACCAGTCTTGACACGGTAGGTTATATCATCGACATACACCGATAAATTAAAAAATAAAGTAAATTAATATTAATTATTGTTAAAAGTCAGTATGATCGGTGTAAGTTTGTTGGTGTATATCGATCACAAATGATATAACCTGTTGTGTCCTTATTTTGTAGAGAGAACAACGTCTTTCACAATAACCCGTCGAGACCTTTCCAAACACTGACCGGTTTCGAAGTCAGAATGAAAACCCCGTCTCTGAACCTGTCCTCATCTTATGACTCTGAGACGTTCATCCGTACCCCTCAGAACGATTTGAGGGTACCTCAAATCTGAGGAATCCTAGATCTTTTAACTAGTTTTGGGGGTTATTAATTAAGTTTCGACTTTAAGACGGAGGCTTCTTTTTGTGTTTTATTGAAGTTCAACTTCTATTTTTGCTACACCGGTGACTGGGCTGAGATCAAGGTGTCGGGGGGTCGAGACCCAGGGGGTGAGTGGACCGAGTCCGAGACGGCGGGGCAGAAGACGTCTCGGTGCTACCGGGACACGTCCCTCATGGGGTCCCGTTGGTGACCGGGCTACTCCAGAACGAGGAGGACCGAGTCCCGTCTGTCGTTCAGTCGTCTTAGTCCAACGCTAGACACCCGTCGTGCTCCGACCCCGTGGACAGGTCCTCCACCGTCCGTCCACATGCCCGACTCCCTGACTTTGTGTCTGTTCGACGTTCACAGTCAATGGTGACCTCCACTGTGGGCCGACCCGTTCTGTAAAAATTTCCACGGAAGCGATGTCTCGTGTCCCCGATTATAACAATCCTAGAACCTCATGACGTCTGGACCCAAGTTTAGGGTCGAAAGATGACAAATGAGTCCACCAACAAATCAACGATTCAGTACAGGTTGAGAAACGTTGGGGTATCTGACTTCGGGTGGTTCGAGGAGACAGGTACTCTCAAGTGTTCGTTCTTATGACCTTACCCAACGGTAAATGAAGAGACTCCCTAGAAGGATTGGGTCCCTGGCTTGGACTCAGAGGACGTAACGTCCACCTAAGGAATGGTGACTCGGTGGTCCCTTCGGTCAAATAAGTACACATTTTACCTACGTTAGTATGGTCTATGGAGTGTCCTAACAATGTTCCGAATTTATTCTGTTCCACTCTTTTCACTGATCGTTTCCCAAACCGTATGTCTTTGACGGTCATCTACTATTATAAATGACGAATCTTGTTCGGACGCTCTCTTTGTGCTATCCGAGTAAGATAAAAAATGACTTCAGTTTCAAGTCTCTTCGACCGTTCACTGGACCGTTTTATTGTGTGAAAACCCTGGACATGGGATGAGTCTTAGTTGCGTCCCAAGAGCTGGGGTATGGAATCCCCCGTCCCCTCGTCCTGACTCGAAAGATCGGTCTTGAAGGAAAACTCAGACCGACCTGACTCCCAACCGATCCGTTCCTCGTCCTCTCTTTGACCCATGTCGACACCACTACCTCTTTGGGTGTCTCTGGAACCTGATTCCTCCCACCGAACTTCCGTAAAGTTATCCAAACCGACCGTAGTAGGGACCGGGCAAGGGGTACTTCTTCGTAGGTTGACGATTGGGACAGGGGAGGAGGTCGTCCTTTCGGATCCACGACGGGACCGAGGTCCTCGTCTCACGTACACTGTACACTTAAGGGATGTACAGGAGTAGAAGAGTCGCCAAAGGGACGGTACTGCAGTGGAATCCTAGATGAGAAATGAGGATCTCACTTTTGGTACGTTCAGAATCCTAAACTCAGATGGGAACACTGGAACTTTTTCTACGAGAGACGGGGTCAAAGGAGGAGATGTCTTATAGACAGGGTAGACGGGGGTAGAGAGGGGGTGGGACGATGTCCCGACAACGATCTCAATTTAAATTGACCCTAGTCCCCTCTCGGGAGGATCGTAGTCGTAGATCGGGCACTACACCCACAACGGACATGACAAATATATCGGAGAAGAGACAAACGACATTTATTGACACACGTCCCAACGAAATGTCCATCTCTTCCCTACCGAGTCTCGTCAAGTCACTGAACGGATTCGAGTGTGTTGTAACTCACCCTTTTCGGTCTGAAACTCAGACAGAAAACCTGAATGAAAGTGGAACCGGAATAAGACAACGTAGAGGACCGGACTGACACCTTAACGAGTCCCCGTCTTTCGACACGGATTTACAGTGGAGGACGATGATTAGATGGGATTGTGTAGACAAGGTCTGGATCTAACATACCTCAGACTGTGAATATGTTACATCTAATGAATTTCCTTTTTCTGTGTCCTCGTATTTGTATACGTATTTTGACATGTGTTTAGGAACTTTCCCGAAGGTCCACCGAGTCACTACTTCTTACAAGGACGGTTAAGTCCTTGGAGTCCTCTAAGTTTAAACTAGGAACCCAGATCCTTCTAGGGGACCTCCTCCTTTACCGTTAGGTGAGGTTATAAGGACAACCCTAATTTGGGTCCCTGTCTCCTCCGACCGTCCGATGTCAGGCACGTGCGTACGCACGATTCACCACAGGTTAAGAAACGCTGGGATACTTGACATCAGGCGGTCCGAGGAGACAGGTACCCTAAGAGGTCCGTTCTTATGACCTCGCCCATAGTATAACGATACGGGAGGAGGTCCCCTTAGAAGGGTTTGGTCCCTATCTTGGGTACAGAGAATGTAGAGTCCGGACAAGAAATGGTGATCGTGGTGGACCCTCCGGGGCCCGATGTCAGGGATGCAAGTGACATGCAAGTGTAGACGAGGGTCAAGAACCACGTGTAGGAAACAGGACTTCGGCAGGGTCGGACGTCGTCGGAAGTGAAGAGGGAGTCGTGGACTAGGGAGGGTGACCCGTCACGACGGAGAGAGTGTGAGGGAGCGGTTTGAGGAGCAGCGGACGAAATCTGAAACAGAGAAGGTTAGGTCAGAGAACGTTCTTCATTGACGCGACACTTATAAGGAACTAACTTGAGTGGGTTAGGAACTTGTCACCCTTCGGGATCTAGACTCGGTGTAACTGACTAAGTTGCCTGTAAGTGACTCGAGGGGGACACCCGGTTCACACGAGACCCACGAGACCTTTGTTTACGTTAGGTTAGTGACGGGATTCTCTACAGTATAAGGTGACCTTCTCTGTCTAGGACCCATTAATTTTAATAGGATTTTCCACGGGAATATCTTCGTTTCCTCTGTGTCGCTCTTTGCTCCTTCCCCTGGAGCTTCGTCCCTTATGAGATCCGTGTCCCGACGTCCTTCCTGTCGCACCATGTCCCGGTCCACTCTCGACCATCCCTCACAGGTTGGTCCGTCCCGTGGTCTACACCCCCGAAGCGACGACTCAACACCGGAACCGGTTCCCCTGTCCAAGGAATGGCGTTGACACCCGAACACCGAGGCGTCGCCCCCGTACCGCGGCCGGCACCTTCCGGCGCCCCCTTCGCACTCCCACGACCCCTCGCTGCAGAACCCCGGGTTCCCCCCGCACGCCCACGACCCCTCTCTCCGGAGTCTTTGTCCCCTGACGCCCAAGACGCACCCTCGTGACGCCCCACCTCCGCGACCCGGGTCCCCGCCGCGTCCCGTCTCCGAGTCTCGAGCCACCGCCTCCGCCACGTCCTCCGACGCCCCCACCCTCCGTTCGAACGGGAGCCTCTCGGCGGCGGATCGGGGTTGGTCGAGGCTGGAGTGCGGCGCGTCGTACAGGTCGCTCGTAGCCACAACCGGGTCCGTCCCCGAGCGGCGCCTCGACCCGGCCCCCGACGTCCCGAGGCCCAGAAGGAGGTACCGTCTCCTCCGACGAAGGAGAAGGACCAGGAGGAGGAGGAGGAGGAGGAGAAGAAGGAGGAGGAGGAGTCCGACTAGGACCCTAGGTCGGAGGCCTAGAAGTTGACGCCGTCCGTGCCCAAGGTCGGGAACGAGCCCCGACCGGTCGTTCTCGGTCCGGCCTCCCCGCCTTCGACGGGGACCTGGTAGCGTAACCTGACCCGTCCCAGGGGCCTACTGTCGGAGGTGGGTCTTCTCACAGGAAGAGAGGTCCGACTTCAGCACGACGCCTATGTTCCGGTCCCCTCCGAGGCGGTCCGTTTGGTCCCAGACCCCCGTGTGGGGATGGAGGACCGGGGGCCCCTTGGACAAGTTGGTATGTGATAGGTCTAGATCTGTCGAAGGCTAAGATACGGGGTCCGTAAGTAGCGTCCGGTGGGAGTGGGAGCCAAAATCGATCGTAACCTCACCTACCGACAGTTATTGTTAAATTATCGTTTGAGACATCTGTCCTGTTGCACTCCTTATCCAATTATCTTACTTTTCAGACAGGGAAACGGTAAGTCGTATATGAACTTGTTGTCACCGGATTTGTTAAAGAGGTCCCCTGAAGAGACCACCAGGTTTGTAACTCTTAGACGGAAGGTCACGTCCCCTACTCCCAATCTAGGGACCACCCTCTTCATCCTAGGGTGTACGGTCACCCCCGTTGAGTCGGAGAAGTGTTGATCTCTTCGGGCCCGTGGGTGTTGTGACTCGGGCGTCCGACGTCTCGGACGGGGTGATCTCTCGGGCACGTACGTCGTTTATCTCTCAGGTTTTTTGCTGGGTTGTTTCTGGGTCACGTCGGTTTTTTTAAAAAAAATTAAAGTTGTTTTGAAAAGGAAGTGGTTCTTCGAAAGTGAACTCGAGTCGTGGTAAACGATGGCTCGTCGACCGGAACCTCCGACCGGGTCTGTGTGTTTGGAGACGTACCTCATCATGAACGGGGGTGGGGTACACGACGGAAGGTCGAATGAACCCCCGGGTCCTTTATATTTTTAGTAAGAAAAAAAAAAAAAAAGACTTGAGATGAATCAACCAGGATTACAATAAGGGTAAAGGTCTAATAGTTTTCCTCCGAGTCCTTTAGATCAAACGAGTTCCAGTCTAGTCACCACTCATCTACTCGACCCTAAGGACAGGTAGACTGACTAGTTCGGTGGATTTTTGATTTACACCTCGGGTGTATTTATTAAATTTAACTCTCAAATACACTTCGTTTTTATTTTATAAGGGTAATTGATGATAATTTTATTTCTTGACCTTTATATTTTGAGGTAATTTTTTATATTTATAAGAATTTTCCGTTGAAGTCACGAGACACTGCCGGTCCATTCGGACCGCCTCACACACCCCCCCCACCTACACCCTCCGTCTTTCCGTCTGTCCTTGTCGGAGAGGGGAGTGGGGTGAGGACTGTACTGGGATTCAACCCCTCTCCTTGTCTTGAATCGACAGGATTCACACCAAGGGGCTGACTTCAGTCCCTCACATAGAATAAAGAGAGACAAGAACCCCGGGTCCCGTCAAGACCGAGACTCCCCTACAAACATTTTCACATGTCTTATTTACTAATCTTTTTCTCTGACCTCGTTTTACTCACTCAACCCTTCCTGTCTCCTCCACTTTTCTGGTGAAGTCTCGACTCCTCTGGTAGTATCTCCCTTTCTCTGACTCTCTATTACTTTGTCTGTCACCTTGAATCCCCTATTTTCCTAGGTTTCTGGGTCATTTTTATGGTCGTGAACGCTAAACACCTTGGATTCGTTCTACTAAGATTTCAAGTATACTTTTTATTTGTTCGTTATCGGTTCCCGAAGGTACCACTGAGTCACCATTTCTTAGGTGGACGGTTACGTCCTCTGTGTCCAAGCTAAGGACCAGGTCCTTCTAGGGTGCACGGTACCTCGTTGATCCGGACACGTGGTGTTGATGACTCGGGTGTCCGGCATGGAGGACTTCGGACGTGTGGGATCTCGGACACGAGACGTCGTTCTCCTCGGCGACGTTACTCTTCGGACGGTGCCGTTGATCTCTTTGTAGATATGTCGTTGCTTCTGGGTCATGTTGGGGGGTGGTTGTGTGTGGGTTTTTTTCTTATCGGATTTTTGGAGACCCCTGTTTTTCTCTTTATTTCCCCTGCCCGGGATGTTCGGAGATTATATATAATATTTTGGAGTTATTAAATTCCATTCCATGACGTGTCTCTCGGATTTCCATTTCTTGTTTTCCAGGTCTTTACCTACAATAGACACCCTGAAATCATCTATTATTCCACCGTAGAGTTCGTTACCCTTTTTTCTCCCTGACCAGTTATTTACCACAATCACCCTTCTTTTATTTCAACCTAGGTAAGAGTGTAGTATGTGTTCCCCTTTAAGGTTTTCCTAGTTTCTAAGTCAACAAACTTTACTTTGATATTTTCATGGTCGTCTTTTCTCCTCTCTTTAGGAAATATTAGAGTTCATCCCTTTTGTAACGAGTGAGACTTAACTTTAACTCTTCGACACCTTCATGTGTGTACGTGTTCACTTTTCGACGTACCGTTTATGTGGGGTATTCGTTCCAGTTTCCGTTTATTGTTTGATCGCCCTTTTGTCGTGACTATCGTGTCTGTATCCTCACGGATCTTTATCCATTCTTTTCTGGTTGTCGGGTTGTCCCTGTCTTTGTTTTTCTATACTTGGCAGGTGTCTTTTCCTTGATGTCTACCGAGAATTTGTGTACTTTTCGACGAGTTAGAGTGAGTGTTATTCTCTTTCCTTTTATTTTGATATGGCTCTATGGTAAACAGATAGGGAGTGGCTTCTACGTTGTAGACTCCTGAGGAAACAACTCCTGACGTCGATTCCATATTCGGGTAAACATCTCACGACACGTACGATTTCAGTAAAGTCAACACAGGTCGAGAAACACTGGGAGACCCGGTGTCAGGTGGGCCGAGGAGACAGCTACCCTAGGAGGTCCGTTCTTGCGACCTCATCCAACGGTACGTTTTAGAGGTCCCCTAGAAGGACTGGGTCCCTAGCTCGGCCGTAGAGAATACAGAGGACGTAACCGTCCACCCAAGGATTGGTGATCGTCACGGTGGACCCTGCGGGAACATCCCACGACCAACCTACATTTTGTCATATTGGGAATACCTCTCGTTAAACCGTTATACTAAAGAAAGTTTTCCTGTAGACGTATATCAGAAAGGGACGCCGCAACGAATATTACTGTTTTCTGACCCTTCTTGGATTCACAGGTAGTTCTCCCCTAAGTAAGTCATTTCATGTTATATAGATATATTATGAGATGGTACGTCACTTTTTGATTGACTTCTTCGTAAAACACATAACTATACCTTTCAGAAGTTTATACAATACACTTTTTTTAGTTTTTATTATTACATATCTTTTACCATGGAAACCACACTTTTTGCTCCCTTATCGACATAAACGAACATACATGTGTGTATTCTTAGATGTCTTCTTATGTAAAATTTTATGTTCATTGTCTTCAATGGTCTCGTCCACCCCTGTCCTGTCTATTCCTTCACAGTTACCTTCCGAAAAATGAGAGAATTCTGCCCGTTTGTCGGACCCTCAGTTCGACTGGAGGTTGGAACAAAAATTTATTTCACAATAACCTTGTGTCGGCATGAGTGAGTGAGGAAAGACATTACAGATGCCGGGAAAGAGGGATGTTGTCATCACACCTCACTAGCGACGAAAAATGATAGACCGGGAAATGTCTCTTACAAACAACTGGGAACGAGATATGTATATATATATATATATATATATATATATATATTAAAGATTTTTTAAATCGTGTTTTTCCTTTAGTTAAGATTAATTTCCTTTTGATACTACTTTTTTGTTTTGTGTCTGAACGACTCCGAGGAGTCCTTTCGTCATCCACGTCCTCCACCTGCACCCGAAACCCCTGTCTGTGTCAGTACAACCTTAGGACCGACACGGTGAGTGTCGGTGTGCCGGGACAACCAGTGTACCCACCCTTGAAACCAAAGGACACGGTACCTCTCCCTTGTGGGTGGACGATGTCCCAGTATTCTTACTCTCTTTTCTCACTTGGAAACTTCTCGTACATCGGACCGGGACCATGTCTCGTCCACGAGGTACTTACCTTCCATAAAAAAAAAAGAAAAAATCCGACGATGTCTAAGTAGACCATTAGATTGGTGATAGATATTGTAACAACGATACCCTTTTACACAAAGTTCAAGGTTTGTGACCCTTATTTCGGGTCATTTGAACCTTCTGACTGGTCCTCTCCGATATTTAGTATGTACCTCAGGGTACGAAGAGATAAACTATCGACCGGTGTCGTCATTTTCTCACCCGCACCTCACGGGTGGGACTCTTGTCCCCCGTCCCGGTCCCGGTTGTGCACCCGCCCCTGTGTTCTGTATCTGAACCGTCTTCCCATGGATAAAGACGAAGATCCTCTTCACTGAAAGTCTTATCGGAGGAGGGCCGAATCGTCTCTCCCTTATCAATACGATCAGACAGATGGAGGTGACCTCGAATCATTTCGTTAAAGGAAAAGGGTCGTTATGTCCGGGATGACGGTCTCACTCCCGGGTGTCGTGTCCAAGAGACCGCTTTCGTTCTCGAGGACGGCGTGGTTCTCCCCCGGGGAGTTGCGACATGAGCCCCGAAATGTTTCGAATAAAGTGAAGACCCAGGACTCCTTGATTTCACGTGGCCGTCCCCGACGTCTACTTCAGAGGACGAGGATCGGAGGTTCGACGGGTTCGGAGAGATGGACTGGGAGAGGTCCGGAGAGGAAGGACCTGACCAAAGAAACGTGGATTGAAAGGTATTGGGACATAAAAAACGGGAGCTTGTAATACACAGACTACAGAGAGTGAAAGGTTAGGAAGAGACTCGATAGTACTTTACTAGACGTTAGTTCTAGATCCCAAAAAAAAAATGAATTAAAGATTTTACTTACGTAAATAAATAAAAACAGACACGACCCAGAAACAACGATACTCGTCCCAAAGAGATCACCGTCGTTCACTCCGATGAGAGATCAACACCACACGTCCGACGAGTGACACCACCGAAGAGAACAACGCCTCGTGTCCGAGAGCCCACGTGTGTGAAGTCACCAACGACGTGTACGCGAGTCATTAACACCTAGTGTCCGAATTAACGGGGTACCGTATACCCGAGAAGGACCTGGTCCCTAGGTTGGTCAAAGGGAACGTAACGTTCCGTCTAAGAATTGGTGACCTGGTGCCCCTTCGGGTCCTGGACCCTTAATCAGGGTAGTAACGGTGATAGAAACCTGTCTAGTAAAGGGAAGAGACTCGGAGTCCAAGGAGTATACGTTTCACTCACACTCGACTTGATCTAGGAGTTTAAAAGGATGGTTCATCTGGTGACGACGACGACGATTCAGTGAAGTTAGCACAGACTGAGGCACGCTGGGGTATCTGCCGTCGGGTGGTCCGAGGGGTCAGGGACCCTAAGAGGTCCGTTCTTGTGACCTCACTCAACGGTAAAGGAAGAGGTTACGTACTTTCACTTTCACTTTAGCGAGTCGGCACAGGCTGAGAATCGCTGGGGTACCTGACATCGGATGCTCCGAGGAGGTAGGTGTCCTAAAAGGTCCGTTCTCATGACCTCACCCCACGGTAACGGAAGAGGTTCATCGGGTGTCTGTCACGACTTACTCGTGTGTTCTAGGGTTCCTGAGTCAGGGTTCTCTAGGTGGTGGTCGAGGTGTCGAGAAACGTTAGGAAGAAAAAGTAAAAAATTTTAAGTACACCTAAAACGGAAGATGGAGTAATATATAGACACAATATTATGTTTACGTTATCCAAAGGAGGATTTAGAAGATTATTTAAACTGAGTGAACCTTCAATTTATTAGTACAAATAGGACTCCCATACACTATGGTGCTATATGTGACTCCCGTATGGGGTCACACACTCGGTACCCCGTTCCCCACGAAGTATCCACGGGGTACCTATCCACATGAAACCCAGACACCTTATCATTAGGTAAGACTACACAGGACACATTGATAGACGTAATATCAGAGTTCTATCGTAGAATCGGGTCACCTCCCTAAGATTGTCACCTTAAAATCTGAACCGTCATCCGACTATCTCTTCTCTCCTTAACCTTAACCTCATAGGAACGATCCTGAGAGTCATTGAGGTATGTCCGTTGGAAGACCAGTAAGACTTGAATTCTACGTGATTTATCGGGGTACAGGTTAGAGATCTGAAGACGTACCTTATAGAAAAGGAGAACGTAATAAAAGTGTGAAAGATCTTATATAGTCTTGTCCTCACCGACGGTAAGTTTTAGTTCCTTGTTCCCCGGAGGACTCCGAGTCGTAGTCTGGCTTCCTACTCTTCTGTCTCTCTACGTGAATGGTATCTCGGGTCGTCTTCAAGGGACGTCAGACCTTGTGACTCTAGACCGGGTCCCTCCCCGAGACACAGATAGTGTTTCGGGAACCCGTGGAACTTCCCCTGTAGTAGGTCCCGTAAGTAAGACAGTCTCCGCACACCTCTACCGACTCGTCCCGACCTTTCTCGTTCAGGGACTCCTGGTCCGGGTCCGGAGTCTACCGAGTGACGAGAGGACACACCATTGAACCGGCTCGGGGTGTGTCGGTCCTTCCCTTGCCACTTCACTGAACACGACGTATTCCCTCCTTTTTACTTATTTTGGTTCTCGGAAGTTTAACTGTCGTTAACTATAAAAGTATAAATTCAGAACAAGAGATCTGGTGACAAAGGGTTTTACACCAGATGTTGTGATTAAGATTTCCTAAAGTAGTTCTCATAAGTGGGGTTACCCCTTCTTTCTCGATAGTTTAATGTGTTTGAGGAGGCTTTTTCCCTTTTTTTCCTTATACAGGATTGAACAAAACTAAAGTCGTAGCGGAATTTTGGTTTGGACTGTTCTTTTACTCTCCGTATATAAAGTACTTTTATTTACGTTTTAGAATGGTTTTTATTAATACCTATCTTTTTTATGTTGTGAAGGTCCAACTCAAATTAAAGTCCTTACTCTCTGGACAGAGAGTAAGTCCCCTTTATTTCTATTTATACTTATCTTATTTTTAAAATTTCACATATTAATACTACGTCTTTTTCGTGAACTATTTTAGTTATAGGTAAGTGCTAAAATTCTTTGTTATCTGTTTGAGATGAACCGTTGAATTCTTATCTTCCCTTAAAGTAATTGGATTGTTTCTTACAGAGATTTTGTAGATTTTGTTTGTAGGGTGAATTACCACTTTATCATTTTCTAAAGGGGTTATAACCTTTACTTTATTTCTACAGGGGAAGTAGAGAAGACAAGTTGTGACGGGACCTGCATGATCGGACACGTTTTTCTCTCCCCCCTTTTTTCATAATCCTAACCTTTCTTTCTTTTGATGAAGATCTTTATCTTTTGATAAAGTTCTACTGTATAAATATACATCTTTTAGGTTTCCTTCTCATACAATACGACATTTCGTTAATTATGTCACACTATAACTCTCAAATGTTTCTCTGGTTGTCTTGTCTTCTCTATCAAATCTTCGTCTAGGCGTGTATATGTCTAGGAACTAAATACTGTTTTAACCGGGACGTCTCGTCATCCTTTTACTTCTAGAAAGTTTCTTTACCAAGACCTAGTTGACCTATAAGAGGTTTTTTATTAGAACTGGAGATGGAATATTTGTTTTTAGTAAAGGTCCATCCGACATTTGGATTTACACTTTCCAATTCTTTTTTTGAACTTCTATTTTATCCTCTTATATGAATACTAGAATCTTTTCCGTTTGTAAAACATTTTACAATGTTTTTCTGATTGGTATTTCATTTATGACTATTTGACCCAATGTAATTTCAATTCTTGAAGGTGAGTAGTGCTGTAAGGCAACTCTCACTTTTTCGTTTAGTGTATCTCCTTCTTCTATAAACATCATGTGTATAGACTGTTTCCTGAGTATAGGTTTTATACGTTTTTCAAAGATGTTTAGTTATTCTTTTTCTAGGGTTTCGTTCGTTCTAAAAAATTGTCCATGTAGTGTTTTCTCCTGTAGTTTTATCGGTTATTTGTACTTCAACAAATTGGAGTAATCGGGAGTCCCTTGAGGTTTTACTTTGTTACTCTATAGTGATGTGTGTGTGTGTCTCCTTCTCAATTTTAAAATTTTTCGGACTGTTATAGTTCACAACTACAACACCTTGTAGACCTTGAGAGTACGTGACAACTACTCTTTCAGTTAATTATAATCAGTTGTTATAGACGATTCGACTTTAGATTTTTAATTTTTAAGTGTGTATCGGTGACTTGGTAAACCAATTCTAGTTCACGTCATAGTCAAATTATTATGTTGTCGGTTCCTAAACGAAAAAATGTATAAAACCTGGTGTAATTTACGTCAATGTAAATTTTTTTTCGTTTTAAGTATGTATGTCTTAAGTTAAAGTACTGACGGATATTATATGTGAAATTAGATCTGAGGATTGGTGCCCTTAAAATGTTAGTCCCAAATGGTCCCTCATGGAGACCGAGTTATGTAGTAGGGATAGTCCTACCAAAGCTTCAGGACGACAAGACCCAGTGACCCCAGTAGGGGTGTGTGTATCCTCTTGTAGGCCACTTCTCCTTCTCACCTATTAGACTCCCGTATCTCCAGTTTCCCCGGTCTACCCGTTTAGGAAATTAAGGGAGTAAAGACGACAGACGGGAGAGAACAGTAACAGAATGACATACCTTCCGAACTTCCAAAGAGGTGGGGTACAACCCTTTGTCAGAGGGTCGTATAACCCTCACTCAGAAGTATGATATCCTAGTCTGTCGAAGGTCACACTAGTGATTCATTAGATGGGGTAGTTGAGAAGAATGTCCCCTCGAAACTCTATATTTCTCAACATCCCCTGTGTATTTTCACTCCTCAAAACCGTCAGAGTCTAAATAACAAATGTAAAAACCGGTAGCAATCTTAAAAATCGATACCCCTTCCTGGTGTCAAGTCACTCTGTGTTCACACTTGACGCGTAGGTTACTCGTTTATATCTCGGGGGGAGGACGAAGGAAGGGAGGTGAGGTTGTAGACATAGGATTACTATAAGAGTCGTAATATGGACGAAGACCTCAAGAAATTCTCAAACTCCTAAGACCTTCGTGTAAAATTCTCGTCGGACCTGATGTTACATTCTGTACTAGATCAATCTGGTATAAGATTTTACTGTCAGTGAGACGATTTATGTTTTATTCTCCGTGTCTAGTAATTCACTACTGTAAGAAGTCTCCTTCCCCTCATAAGGTCAGGAATACCCCCAAACCCTTTGAAGTCCTTGCTGTCCTGAACTAGACCTGGGACCTCCCACCCTCTTTTCGGACACCTCGTCCCTCTTCCACTCCATCTCTCTCTTGAATTGAGGTCCCTCTTTTACCGAATTCGGTCCCTCGTCCCCGTCCCGTCTCACTCTGTTCGACGAACTCAGTTCATATACCAAACACAACTCTTCGTTAGACGTCATTCTGACTTCCCCACGTGACTCCATCTCAACCCCTCCCACGACTTGAACTTGACTCACGATTGTGGTAAGTCATTCGTCACCTCTTTCGGGACTTCCCTAGACTTCTCCAGCCCACTCCCACCCCTTTCCCCCTATTATCCTTTCGGTCAGATACGTACGAGGCTGTTTAACGTATTGGGTCCTGGAAAGATTGGAGTCAAGTACCCAGACCCGGGTGCACCGACAAAGACTCGGACCCCGATCCCGGACCCACTATCCCTAACATCATCATTAATTAGATGAACCTCGGGGTCGTTACTATAACCATAATATCCAGAGGTGGTATGAGAGTTTTACTGAAGTAGGAACGGGTGTTTAGATACACGGTCATGAGTGTGTACTTTAAGAGGTCAATCCGGGAAGATTCTAGTTTGAATTTTTACGTTGACGGATGTTCCGGAGAGGAGGTATTACAGAGTTCCTACGGAGTTTGAGTTGTATGGGTTCCATTTGAGACTACAAGGGGAGGGGGTTTGACGAGGAGAAGGAGGTCCTAAGGAATAGAGTTCCTTACAGATTCTATGTGTGTTTTCGAACCCTGAGCAGGGGTTGTGAAAGAAGGGGAAGTGGTGGTGGGTAGAGTTTAAGGGTGGTCTAAAAGAGAGGATTTAGAGACCTTACGATGGAGGTGACGACGGCAACCTTAGGCTCGGGGGAAGGAGAGAGTGAACCTGTTGACCACAGGTACATAGAAGAGTACGGAGTAGTAAGATAATGTGTGTGACCCTAGTTTAACTAGTAAAGTTCGGTAAGACTACAAATTTTCGGAGGTTACCGATGGGGGATGAGAGTCTTATTTTAGTCTGAGGACTGTTCCTTAAGGTCACGGAACGTCACAGACCGGGGATGAGAGAGTGAACGGTAGAATAAGAATGGTACGACCGGAAGTCGACGTAACGGGAGAGTCGGGGTGACAGAGAAGGGTGATCAATTAAGAAGCCTCGAGACGACCTTGTAGTACAGGGGGTTTTTCGAAAGGGATTGGGGGTTTGAAATGAACCAGGGTGATCATGTCACCGAAAGTTCCAAAAAAAGGATGACACTGGGTACCTTACTTTATGTAAACTGAAACATTGAATCATTTATGTATGTATTTGACTTACTATTAAGAATGAGATACACTGTGTATCTATAAAACATAATAAAGTGGATTTTCGTAATGTCTTGTGAGCCAAACCGCCACCCCCCCTTCTCTCCCCTTGGTATCGAGAGGAAGTTTCGTGAACCGGGTGAAAAACTAACAACCTACTAATAGATAGAGGAAATTTCGGACATGAGCAAGTCCTCATAAACCATGAAACGAGTGGTAATATCGGGGACATGAATCGTTTAATAGACTCGGAGTTGTCCGTGAATTTTTTTAAACTTGTTACTTTTTATATTTATACACTGAATTATGACAAAGAAACATCACGTATAGTGTTAATGTTGACTGATGTTAATAGAACATATTAGTAATTTGAAGAGATGAGATCTGATTAACGTCCTTCCGTCCTTAGGATAGACAAACGGGGGAAAAATACAGAGGTCGTGAATTGTAACATGGACCTTTTACCATTTATTATTAAAGGGTTCTTGTGGTAAGTTTAAGACCATTGGTCGAAGACTGTTCTTATTCAATTACTTCAACTTTTCATTGACGACGAGAAGTATCAATGGATAAAATTCAGGTCAACGGAGATTCTGAAGTTAGAACCGAAGTCTCTGATACTTTTTGGGTCGAATAAGGTTTTCCTTTTACCTTGGAAGTAACCTTTGCTTAAGAAGTACCTATCAGTCCACACCGTTTAGTCTTTGATGATTACCCATGTGGGTTTTCATTTGTCAATTAATACACCCTTATCGACCAATATTCATTAACAAAAATTTAAATCAACATTTACGAAGTACATTAGAGATGAGGGATTTAATACAGTGTCGATTATGAAGTGTCGTAAGTGTGAGGAAGATATATAATAAGAATAAACTTACCTTATTCTGTATGAAACGTGAATGGAACATTAAGGGTTCTATCGAAGAGACTCCTGTTTTAAATATCTTCATTTAACGATGTTGTCTACCATATTAGGGTCGATTCGAAGAGTTATTAGGAACGTGTTTTTAGTGCACCTGTACCCTCGTACTTACCGAAATCTCACTAATTTGACCAACCGATATCGTTTAAGAAACTGCAGTATTTGAGTCCGTGAGGGTGACTTGTGAGAATCATAAATTGTATGTTGATTAGAGAAAGTAAAAGGTCAGAAGGGACATGAATAGATTAAAGAATTTACGAGAATAATCTCAAAGAGTGTTTAGATCACAGAGGACAATTAGACAGTTCTATTTATTTAAAGAACATATATCCTGTACTACTTAGTTGTGTAAAGACCAATCAGAAACTTCCTAAAATTAACAGTAAATCAATACAGGTTATGTATCTCTTATATCCGATATACGACGTACGATTCAACACGACACACCGTCCAACGAAGTCAGCACAGGTCGAGAAACGTTGGGATACCTGACCTGACATCGGGTGGTCCGAGGAGACAGGTACCCTAAGAGGTCCCTTCTTATGACCTCACCCGACGGTGAGGAGGAGGTCCTCTAGAAGGGTTAGTTCCCTAGTTTGGGTGTAGAGAATACA
Organism: Capra ibex; assembly: GCA_006410555.1. Classification (NCBI taxonomy): domain Eukaryota; kingdom Metazoa; phylum Chordata; class Mammalia; order Artiodactyla; family Bovidae; genus Capra; species Capra ibex. The sequence continues at coordinate 69,955,554 of SJYO01034137.1, read as the reverse complement.
GAGAAAGTAACCGTCCGCCGTAGAAATGGTGATAGTGGTGGACCCTTCGGGTCATATCCGATGTGGATATTCCATTTGAACCTTGTCCTATGACCCTAACTCACCCTTGAGTCCTAGCCTCAATCTCCGAGGGTGACCGGTTTGTACTTCGTTAGTTATTTTTTATTATTGTTACCCAACTTTCTTTTTAGGTAAATCTAGGCTTAAGTATTACTGTGAATTTTTGTTTTAAATGATCATTGAAAATCTCCTACGTTGAGTAATAAAACTTATGATCATTTATTTTAGTACACAAATAAAAAACGGAAAGGATATGTTTAAGACCAAGACACATTAGTTTATCAACTACTCCACTACGAAGAGGAAAATTATAAGGTCGACTTCAATTCTTTCTTCCCGTGTTAATTTGACAGTCAGAAAACGTTTAGGTTTATTCACTCAGATCCAGAACTTATTGTTACCGACGATTTTAGTGTTTTCCTCTGTTGGCTAATCAGGAGGACTTACATCATGGTCCAGATACTATATGAACTCGGTCTTTTAGGACTAGAATTACACTAGTTTGGAGATCGCACCAGGTTATCTTTATATACTCGGTGTACACATTAATGTGTAGAGTTCAGTTTGAGTCAAAGTCAAGTTTGAGTTAAAGTTCACGAATTGTCGGTATCTACCGATACCGTGTCAAGACAGTTTAGTAATTTAGTATTCTTTATGTCCTTGTCTCCTTATACATTAGTGTCGCTACGTCAATCGATTTAGGTCTGACCCTTGAGATCTTTTCTCTACTAGACTAAAGTTCACTATTCAACGTTCCCTCGCTTTCTCACTTTCACGTTGTCATGTGTCCTTCTTCTGAAGGCCCAATACTCTTTGAATTCTCTGTGTAGTCGATTGTTTCTACGTATCTAACGTAGGTCTAGAACTAAACCTTGGTTTACATTTTGTGTGCAAAGACTCTAGTAAACTTGTACTGACCTATAAACTGCTATGACTCAATAAGTAAAGAAAGCCACGTTATTATCGTGATACCAATTTTAAAAAATTACAGAATCTCGATATGTGACTTTGTGAATACTTCATTATACCGTAGACTCTAAACGAAGTTTTATTAGGTCACACTAACCATCCCCGTGTCTAATTTGTTCTGACCGGTGCTCAACTGGCAATAAACTTCGGTCTACTACTTTTTTTAATATGGTAAGAGAGATGGAAAGTTACAACCTTTAAAAGGTGTTAATTTTTTTTTTCTTTTCTTCTGGACCCTATTTTAATGTCTCTATGACAGGTATAACAATCTTCATGTCAAGCACTCTCTGTGATGACATTCAGGAGAAAGACTTGAGTACTGCATGGTCACCGACGACGGTGGTGGTGCTGTGTCCCGTTATTTGATCCCTTTTCAATTGTTTTGTTTTTTGGTTCGTTTATTGTTTTTGTTACGAGTGAAGTAATTTTGAAGCGTCTTCGGCTTACTCTCCTTTCCCGTAACAAAAAAGGTGGGCTCTAACACAGAAGAAAAGGAACCCAAGACGACGGACTCAAAAGGACTCAGGGACGAGGTATGAGGGATTCGGGTAGTTACGTCCATAGAAGTTTCGTTCCGAGAGACCTTGGTTTATATATAACATGTTAAGTAGAAAAAAGATGAACAGGATGTCGAGTGGTCTTTTACCACCTCTGAATATTGTTTTCCCGTGTGTCCGGACACCCCAATACACTCGGACTGGTGCAGTCTAAGACTCCAAATACTTGAATTTGTGTGAAACCTCCTCACTACCGTGAGTGTGGGATAGACAATTGAGACATTACGTATTATATCTTTGAATTGTCACGTTTATTTTGTCCCTGTTTACACAATCAATCATAGAACATGGGTTCACGAAGGTCAATGTACTTTAGTGAAGGTTTCAACTCCACAGGAAAGGACGAATAGGTCTCGACCTAAGGTGTATGTTTCAGATCACGAACTCCAAACGGAAGGACCTCGTTTACGGATCAGTGATTTACACTTGAAATATCACACACACAAAGTCGTCACTCTTTCTCACACGTCACTAAAGTCTCCGTTGTTTAACTCCCGTTTCCGAGTTTGATTTTTTTATTTTTATTATAAATAAATCGAAAAACCTTTGTTGTGTTATTTACTGTTTTTTCCTTTTGGTTTGTTTTTTTGGACTGTTACAATATACTAACCAGTAGAGGTCCGTGTTGTCGTAAATAATTACTTATATTTTTTATTTAAAATAATAAAGTTAGGTGAAGGGGGAACGGGGGGTGAAGTTGATGCATATATAAAAACCTTCGAACTCAAGGATTCTTTTAAGGTGTTAAAGGTGAGATGACCGAGGGTGTCCCACTGACTCACTTCAACTAGTCCCAGCGTTAGGGTATTCCTTTAATTAAAAATAACGACCCCTAAGACTTGTTGGTCTGGAAATCCTTGAATTCTTCGTCCACGAAAGTAATCCTAGGAAGATTGTACCCCCTGTACGTCGGTCGTAGGTAATTTTGTGTTAGGTCAAACCTATATTCGTGAGCCGTCCGAAAGGTTCAAGAGGTGTATGATCGTCACTCCGGTGGTCGAAAAGACCGTCGGATCGGAGAGGTCGACGTGGTTTTCATCTTAAGTGTTTTGACTTCTATTTCGGAAGGAATGAAAAGAAGGACCTTCAATCCTCCCAGAAACCCATTCTTTCCATTCCTCTAAAACGTAGTTCGAATGGAATTGTTCGTCATGACCCCCTTCCTGACGATTAGATGGGTCTCGTGTGGACACAGCTCCTATACGCACATGTCACATGAGTGGGTAATGGTGCGTTCTTTCCATGTTCGTTTGAACGTGCAGTGAGATCTGCTTCGGGGAGTTTTGTCTCCGTTTAAGCCACTTGGTTCCGGTCACGGACAGTACTATTGGAGTCAGGTGGACCCAGAAAAGAACTTCTTAGCATAATTAGAGGGCTAAGTTCTCCGTGGAGACCTACTCTGTCTCCTACCTTCCTTTTACATGGAAGAGCCATCCCGTTACGGTGTACCTCAAACGAGACATAGTGTTCTACCGTCGTAGTGACTATGAATCTCAACTTTTCTCGGAACCGACCTGCTGTGAGGACACTGTAGAAATGATTACGTCGAATTGTCGCCAACGGGTCTACAGCAACGACCCCTCGCCCCCTTCCTGGGTAGGAACTCCTTACCTCGACGGAAACCCTACTAGTCTACCGTGGTCCATGACTAGGGTTAGTACGGAATTATTCTTGTAACATCTTGTTGACAAATAAAGACAGAATAAAGTTCGTTCTACGATCGTTGATTCGTAAGATAAAGTCCTGAGACGAGAGTTCACTGAATATACTTAGATGATTTCTTGAATTAAAGATCTTTAAATACGTTTTCTGATGAAGAATTACATGTATTCCCCTTTTTTTTGAGGTTTCTTGAACATAAAATGCCTATTGGTTTCTTACTTATATCGCAGTTAGCAGCTAAGACATAAACGTTTAAACGGATGAGTGATTTTAAAGACACATTGGAGGGTTTAGCACTGAGCACCACGAAGGTACCAATGGACGACTGTACGTGTCACGTCACTTTTCGGACTCAGTGGTTTCCCGTACAAGGGTTGACGTCACCGTGTCCCACTGTGAGGCGGAAGAACAGAAGTCGAGGGGATCAGATAAATCACGTTGTGAGAAGTGTAAAAACACGGAAAATAACCGTAAAACAACATATTTTAACGAGGGTTCATATCACGACCTCACGATTTCGATCGTACTCCTCCGGTACTACACAGAATACCTCTTATACACATACAATCTATTCGATGGAAGTCCGTAGTCAGTATACAATTACTCAAGTTACAATTACCTAGTTTTTATAATTTATTCCACAGAAAATTTTTTCTTTCTTTTAAACATATGACTAACCAACTACTTTACAATACCGGTCTCCGAGTGTCGTTAGATAAAAAGGAAATTCTCGTCCTCAAGTTGTAAGAGATTGAGTCGTAAACGTCGAAATATCTTATGTCGAGGATACTTATTGCTCTTAGTTGACATTATATAAATTTCCGATTTTGAACATATAATCGGTCTTTATGTGAAAAGGGTCTTGTGACGACTTGTCGTAACAACCTGGAAACCTTCCTAGGAGTTTCTAGTGAACTAAGTCGTCAAAAAGTTTGACCCGAAACTTCTGGGAATCTAGGTTCCTCTACCGAGACCCCTCAGATCTTTCTTGTTCCGCGAAGGTCAGTGATTGTCTAAATTCGACGGACACCTTGGATAGGTAGGTAAGTAAGACAATATGTTTGACTCAAGAGTTTTGTAACGTAGACCCTCCCATGACGACAAGTGTAAACTTCCGGTGTCAGATTCGGAGGTAAACGTAGAACGTCCATTCCTTTCGCTCCGAGTCTCGATTTTTGAAATGGGTCGAGTAATCAATGACGTCTCTTTCCACTCTGAGGAACAAGGATCGAGAAAACCGAAACTTGAGTGTTCAGTCAGACCCAGAATTTGTCAGAGGTGTTCATTCATTCATGTGTCCTTCCCAAAGAAAAGGAACCGGACAAATCGGTGTCTTCTCTTAATCCTTTTCCTTCAGTTACAAAATTCAGTTGTATTGTCGATATCGTACCCTATTGTGTCTCCCGTTCAGTGTTGGACTCAAAGTCACAGAAGTGGACAATTTTATCCCTGTACATGAAGAGTTCTCAACTACTCCTGATTTGTTCTACATTCACCGTGGGAAGTTTGAACCTTTGTAATGTATTTAAGTATTCTTGATTTTTTTTTTTCTATATCATTATCTGGGGTTTTTGGATTCGTGACGGACAACGATGGATTCCCTTTCTTCTGCACCTGCTACGGGGAGAGTGGAATAGACCTGTTCACGACCGTCCCTCACGAGTCGAACCTCCATTATGACGGCCTTTCCGACGTTCTCTACCCGCTCGCCCTTGAGTGGACTTTTTCTTTTCCGTGGTACGGTACAGTACGAATCGCACGTCTCGCATAAAGAGTTCTGTTTGACTGAATCAGATACTAATATGTTATTCTAGTTTACACAGAGTGGAAGTCGGGGCTAAAGGTCCTATGTCAAGTCTTAAGTTTAGGATTTCCACAGTGGACAGTAGATGGTGGAGAATCGAACCCATCTCTAGTAGGTACTTGTTTTCTCGACAGTTAGATCATAAAAAGAAAAGAGATGACCGATGTCTCTTTGAATGGACCTAGGGGTTTATTGAACCTGAGCTAAAGTACGAAGACTTCATTTTTAAAGAGAAAAAGAAAGGAGACAAAGAAAAGATTAAGAGAAAAGGAGAGAAGGAGAACAAGAGGAAGATTGTATTGAACCTCCCGAGAGAGAAGTCGAAGTATCTCAAGTCTCGCGAAAAATTACTCAAAAGAGTCAGCGACTTCCACTACGAGTTTTCAGAGTAGACGACTCCGACCTCCTGTCTGGGGACCCGCTGCTCTAGGTTTTCCACAAATCTATGTTGGAGAAGAATAGGGGTTTAGGTACAAGATTCCTCGTCTGAGTTTCGGATGAAGGTCGTACTCAAACCAATCTCAAATGTTTAAGGTTGGTTAGAAACTCCGAGTTAAACTGGAAAGACTCAGAAGTTAATTAAACTGGGATGGGACTCAAAGTGATTGAGGAGAAAGACATAGTGTGGTGAATTGGAAACTAAAACAAATAAAGATTACAAAAACTGGGAAGTCGACCTGCCAAGGAAATAATTTCCCTCCTTGAAAATAAAGAAGTAACATTTTTGTCGTGTCTGTGGATCTGGGTCAATTATTTATTAAGAGGGAGACTAACTCAGACTTGAAGACTCTCACGTGTGAACTCGTCACTCTTTCTTTATGTGAATCGGTTGGCGTTATTGGAGTGTCCGACGATTACTCACGTCGTACCGGTTGATAAAGTAAACGGGTCAAAATCGTGACCTTTAGGTCACAGGACCCCTACCGACCAGTGGGACTAAACGTCCAGACTAAGAAAAGAGGGAGTTGATGATGTTGATTTACCGACACCTTAAGCGAGATAGAAGTAGAGGTTCCGATTACCAAGAAGTCTAGTAAAACAATCCTAAAGAAACGAACTTGTTCAAAAGTAGGTGAGTGAGGGTGGATACCTTTGAGATGTTGAGTTTAGGTAGAAGATGATTCAACTATTAATAAATGGTTTATGTGTGTTTTAAGAATACATGACTCTTTGAATTTGACAGTAAAACAACGAGACATTACTCAAATACCAAAACAAAGTAAAGAACTGGATCTAGTTCCTAACTGTTTGAAAAAGATATTTCCCGGTCTGTGACTTATAAAATCCGAATACCTAGTATGTTAGAGACGATGTTTTTGATTTTAGACGGTCATGTCATTTTTATATGTCGATTAGGTAGTCGGGGTTTCACGGAGGTCTGGGTACTCTTCCACTCCGGACGAGGGTAGAGTCAAACGACCCGGTGTGGTGGGTGTGAGTGTAAGGAGTCGGAAAGTACCTAGTGAAGAGTGATGGGGCTGTGTAAGAGACTTTACCGTGAAGGATGGTTGGGAGAAGGTCTGGGGGACGTGACTGTACTAGACCCAATCTACTCTAGGAAGGTGACAGATGGTAATGAAGAGATCAAGTCCGTCGAGGGTCTATGGTTACGGAAGAGGGAATAAGGGGAAATAAAGGGAACTCCGATGGGTACGGACTCTCGGAGCGGGTGAGAAGTCTGGAACCGTATTAATCTTTTTTCTAAGGTGGGGACTTCAGAATTTAGGTTAATAAGAGAAGAGACCGAAAGATGGACTCTGAGGTAATCAAGGTGATTTTGGAGGTTAGACCCTTAAGGAACCACCAGGTCCCGAATTCTGAGATGTGAAGGTAACGTCCCCTGTACCCAAATTAGGGACCAACCCCTTGATTCTAGGACGTACGGTACGTCATGTCGTTTTTTTTTTTATTTTTGCCTGTTTTGTTTTTTTTTGGGTTTGTTTGTTTTTGTGGGGAGGTCAGATAGTCTAAAGAGGTGTGACACACCAGTGGGTGTTTCGTTTTGCGGTTCTCGAGACACGAGACACGAGTGGACGGTCTACGTGCGGGCACTGACACACTGGACCACGGTCGCACGTGCGAGCAGTCGAGACGGGTGTTGTCGTGGAGAGACGTCGGTCTAAGGGTGCGTAGAGACCAACCGAGAGTAAGCAAGGAGTGTCGTTCATGAAGTTTGGACGTTGACGAGAGGATTTCGGAAGGAAGAGATGAGATTCGTTGGGTAGATCGCAAAAGGGATCTGTTTTTCTCCGGTAGCCCGTCCTTTAAGGAATTGCAAAAAAAGGGGACTGAAACGAGTAAACGGAATGATGGGTAGGAACGGGAGGAGTACAAGTAAGGTCACCTTTTACCGAGGAAGAGGTGACTACACTTACGGAGGTAGACCCGAGACTTAGAGGGATGAAGGATATCCTGGAGTTCGGTAGTTGATAGGGAGGACGAAGGGAAGTGTCCGTTTGAATCATTCGACCTGAGTGACAAACGAAAAAACTAAAGGATAAAGGAGAAACTAGAACAGATCAGACAGAAGATGAGTGTGGTGGGGTGACTTTACGTGGGGGGTGTCCAGTGATTACTAGACAATCCCTACCAGGAATTAGAAGTGTAATGAACTACCACTGACGTTATTATTATCCTTCTTTGTGAATTTGTAACCGGTCCTACCAAAATTTGTGAAATACATACAAATGATTAAATTAGTAACGTTATGGGGTTCCTATCCATGATAGTGATAAAGGAAGTATGTTCACTCCTTTTTAGTTCCGTGTCTCTTCAAGTTCATTGGATGGGTAATAATGTGTTAGAGAAAGTCGTAAACGTTGAAAGGTCTTCTTTCCCTCAGATGCACCCCCGTACGGTTCAACGAAGTCGACACAGACTGAGAGACGCTGGGATGTCTGACATCGGGTGGTCCGAGGAGACAGGTTCCCTAAGAGGTCCGTTCCTATAACCTCACTTAACGGTACGGGAGGAGGTCTCTCAGAAGGACTGGGTCCCTAGCTTGGACACAGAGAATGTGGAGGACGTGACCGTCCGTCTAAGAAATGGTGATCATGGTGGACCCGTCGGGGTCCTCCAGATGTGAAAGGAGGATAGAGAGAACTAGAGAAAACATCAGAGGAGGAATGGGTCGAACTAAAACTGTAAAGGATCCTAAAAACACCAAAACTGGGAGTAGAGTATGGTATGTTAGAGGAATTCCAGTGAGGTTAAATAACGATGTATGACTATTTGAGAATAGGTTTTACGGGGTTCCCGTGGAGTTTGAGTTGTCCAGGATTTGGTTTGAGTAGTCGGGACTCGGAAAAGGACGAGGACAAAAGGACCAGTTAATCTTGCCATGGTAGTAAGTAAATTCTCTAGTTCGATTTTGGACTTTCAGTAAAAAAGGAAGTCGAGGGTGTACTCGAGGGGTTCAATAAATGAGTGCACATATGTGTATGAAGTGTGTGTGATGAGTGTAGAGAATTTAGGTATATGAAAAGAGGTCGAGTGGTAGACTGGGAATAAAGTGTGAGGGTATGATAGGTACGGGTCTGTTGTCATCGCATAGTCAGAGAGAAAAGAGGAGGGAGGATCTTCGGGGTTTGAAAGGAGATGAAACGGTCGTGATTAGAAGCAGTAGTAAAGTGAGAGACGATTTTCAGGAAGTCACCAAGGTGAGTCTAGATTCGTATCCACTCTATAGATCAGGATCAGGTATTCTGAGAAACGTTGAACAGGGACGAATCTATTGGTCGAAGTAAAAGAGTCATGTATTAACCTCTTCGTGTACGGAATTTCTCTCTTCAATCTTTCAACGTGAAGAAAAAAGTTTCATAGGTTGTTTTGGTCAATGATCTGCGATTGAACAAAATATGAGTTCCGTTAATTGAGGTTTCTCAGACGAATAAAATCTAGTATTAAAGAGGATTTTAAAGAGGGAAGAAAACCTTTCACTCCTTCCGATTATCACTCTTTAATACGACCACTTAAGTGAACTACTTTTAAATGACTTGTATGGAGTACCTTCTGTACTTCATCCCCTTATTACGTTTCGGGAACCCATCTACGTTTGAGGTGAGACTGAGAACTTACCCCAGTAGACTAAGACTCTGGACTTAGACTTAGTCGGTCACTTAGAAAACGATGACACCATGAACGATTAAACACGTGAGAGTTTATAGGGACCACTTACTGTTACCGGATGATTTATTCCGTCGCACAACAGGGTCGGTCCACGTTTACTTTTCCTCGTCGTCCAGTGGAGTCGGGTCTCGTCCCTTCCTACCTACTACGATGCAGACATAAATGGAGACTTCCCATCACTCTCGAATTTACCCTTTCTACCTTGATTCCCGGGAAGTCTGTTCGTCTGACCGTTCTCGGTTCTAGGTCCGTCCGTTTGCCTTTCGTTTGACCCCTTGAAGATCTTTTGGTTACGAGGGAGATCTCAGGTCTCCTCTGATGACTCCAAAAGATTCAGGGTTTCCCTGAACGTCCACTCAGTCCCTGTGGGTACGCTAGACGTCCCGTGAGGGACGGGGCAGATTGGCAAGTATGCAAAAGTTTAGTCCAAACTTTACATAAACTTCCTCGTACCATTCCAAGACTGTGGAAAACTTCGTGGTTCATTTCTGTCTCATCGAAAGTGGAACCATATACCCGTTTCAACTGGTCGGTACGGTTGGAGTGAGTCTTTTCACCCCGGTCCTTACGGACCCCACCCTTACTACTCAGTTCTCCTTGTATGCCGTCACTCAAAGGTGTAGGAAAAGTTAAAACCTATGAGTCCCGATTTGTAGACTCCGAAGGCGAAGTTTTCAAGACTTCACGACAACTATTCGAATCCAATGGGATCACCCACTTTTATTACTTCATAGTTCATAGTTTGCGAAAGCCCCCCCCCCCCCCCCCCCCGCCCNCCCCCCCCCCCCGCACGGTCCTAGTTCTTTTTCTTCTTTGCGTTTCGGCACGAATGGAAAGGAACGGCGTCGGAGAAAGGATTCGAAGGAGTTAAAGAGGTTCCGGGCCTCTTATAGGTGGTAGGAAAACCACAGACGAACAAAAAAGGAGTGAAGTCTATTCTGTGGTAGTCGTCGTCGAAATTCAAGGACGAGGACTTCCTCCTTCTCTTTCCCTTCGGTACTCTGGATCATCCCTTGGATTTCTCCTTGTCGGAGTGTTGTCTCTTTTCGACGGACCCGAACTCTAAAGTCTCCGAGCCCGCCAGGGTCCCAATTCTTTCTGAGGTGACCTAGTTGTAGGGTCAAACGACCCGGCTCGTGTCGAGGGGAGATGTGACGAGGTCGGGTCCCTAATAGAAGAGACGTCGCAGGTGCACCCGGGAACAGAAACAAAGAAGGAGTCTCGAAGAGTTCGCACCAAGTTCCTTGTAGACGTAGGTTGAATGGAACAGTTCGACCCCGAGTCAGCAACTTTTACGTCTGAGGATCTCCGTTTCTAAGTCTGATCGTCCCTCCTATTCCTTACCTCAACCTTTCCGGGTCTGAGGTGTCCCAAGAGTCACTGAGGATTCGTGTCGGACAACGGGGTAACGAGACTTCGGAAACTATCCTGTCGGAAAGGTTATAAACTTTTGGGTGGGAATGAGCAGAATTTAACCAAGTGTACATCTGATTTATTGGGACCAAGGAGTTCAGTGAGGAGTGTCCTGAGGGAGAGATCATGGGAACGTCACCCACCCTTCCTCCTAGGAAAACTGATTTCGAGAGAAAGGGTAGACAGTTTACTTGTGATATTAAAGTGGTAATGTCTATGTGGTACGACGAAGTGAGAAAACAAGGACTTGACATGTACAACGAAAGTGAATCGAATTTGTAAGGCATGTTCTGAGTCGACTATACAGTGACCTAGTAGACCCTGCGGAAGGAACTATGAAGGGGGGTTGGAGGTCGATTTTAGGATTGTGTGTGGTACGATATGTCCGTGCTAGGGGGTATCAGGAGATTCGGGAGTTCCTATTCGAGATACAGGATAAGTAGAGATAGAGGTCGTGGCTCATCACCCGGTCGGGGTCATCCAGGAGTAATTTACAGACAACTTGACCGAGTTTAAGGGAATGTAATTCCGTAACGGAGAGGAAATTTCGTGACTATACAAGGACCTCCACACTTCTGTTTCGAACGGTAGTTATGTGAAGTGTCCCCTCCACCTAGTCTGAGTCCTGACACCGTCTATCCTCCTCCGTCCTTTATGATCGACCGACACCTCTCGTCTCCCTTTCCCGTTCAGGGAACTCCTTGAGTTTTTATTGCTCCTACGGAATTAATATTATAGACTGGTTAAAGGTCAAAGTGGGAACGGGAGATGAATTCTTGAACTCCAGTCATCCGAAACCTCTTTGACGGGGGATTTGGTCAACACACTGACAACCGTTCAATTAGAGAGATACGGAGTTAATGGATTAGACGTTTTAATCCCATTATGACGGATGGAGAGTCCCAACAATGTTCTAGACCGTAAACGTTCTTTCCTGACATCCGTCGTATCACAGATCATATATCATTCACGAGTTTTTATGGTAACAACTTGAACTCTTATGTCAACTTGAACATTTGTTTCCTTAGACCCCTTTAGTAGTGATAACCGGGTAGCGGTTAGTCCCATATATACAAGGACCTCTTTGCCGGGTTTCAAGAAAAATAAAACATAAGAATTTTAGTGGATCTCATTATGTTCTGCGTTCCGGGTCTGCAAACAAGCAGAACTCACAATGATTCACTTGTCTTCCTACCTCGTTCTTTGTCTAGACAGTAGGGGCATTCTAGTAACGTATTAGGATATGAACCATAAGTACTCTGAAACGTCGCGTGGATCTCGTAAGCATAACACATGTGATATGTGGTAGTTGTGCGTTGGTTTTACTTCTATACACCATCCTTTCCGTTTGATAGGAAAATAAAGTGCCTACTCCTTTTTCACCGAATTTCGACCCTTTACTGTCACGTTTCGGAGTGCGGGGAAGTCCACAGTTTGTGGTGATAGGGCCGGGGGCGCTCGCAGGCGACGAGAATGGGCGAAGAAGAGGAGGTGGAGGACGTGCGTGACCTGGGAGGTCGCCAGTTAGAGGACGAGCGCGAGACGACGGGCGCGCCGGAGACGGAGGGCGAGCCGGAGCGCAAGGGCCTGGGAGAGCGCTTCGGCGTCGGCCGCCGCGGCCTGGGAGAGGTCGGACGCGGCGCGGAGCGGGTGCATCCGCCGGACCCAGTCGTCGAGATCAGCGAGCCGGTCAAGCCGCGCGTCGCCGACGCGGACGCGTACGTCGACGCGGGTCCGGCGCGGCAGCCGGAGCCGGAGCACGTCCCGGACCGGGTTCAGCGCGTCGGCGGCGTTGTCCGCGTCCCGGGGGGCGTTGGCCCGCGCGTGGAGCGGGTCCGACCCGGGCCGCCCGCGCGCGCCCCCGTGGCTCGGCGGCCGGTCGGCGCCCTACGGCTTGTGGCGGAGATCGGTGACGGCCAGCGCGTCCGCGACGTTCCGGCGCAGGGGCTCGCGCAGCCTGCCGCCGACACGGAGTCCGGTCGCGCCCGAGGTCCCGCCGGGGCCCGGACCTCCGCCGCCGGCGCCCGCGAGTGGCCGCAGCAAGGGATCCTTCCCCGCCGTGACCCCGCCGCCGCCTCCGTCGCCGCCACCGCCGTGGCCCATCTTCCTCGGCGGCGGCGGTGGAGGTGGCGGGGGCGCCCTCTGAAGGTGCCGCCGGGCCCCGACGTCTCGGTCGCCTCCGACCTCCTTCCCCCGCCTCCGGGGGCCTTTCCTCGGTCCGGCGACCCCTTCTCCGCCGCCCTTCCGGCCCCTTCCATCACCGCCACCGCCTGTCGGCTTCCCTCGCCCTCCGCCGCCGACGCCCCCGCCGCCCGGCCCCGCTGGGCCCCACTTCTTTCCACCGTCTCGGTACCGGTGGTGTCTCCCTAAGACTCTTCACTGTCCTTAGACTCACCAAGGGCCTCTTTCACAGAAGGCCCTCCTTCACTGCGTATGGTGCGCGCCGTGGTCACACTGCGACGCCGGGTTCCTGGAGGCGCGTTCCGACCCGCAAAAGTAAGTTCGGAAGTTTTGGTGGCAGGAATGACTCGCAAGATCCACGCCTCAATCGTCGAAACGTCACTCTAATTGTCTATGTCAAGGAGAGGAACATCTTGATGGATAAATTAGTTCATTAGTAAGTTAGTTTACGTTTTCACGCCGGCACCTACACCTCCTTTCTTCCGTTCTTGAATATCCTTTAAAACTAATTTTCTCCAACCCCTTCCAGCAGGATTCCTAGACTCTCAAGTAGACTCCAGTCTTCCCATTAATACTCAATTTATCACCTTTAGCCTCTCTTGTCCTCTCCCTGCGTGTCATGCCTACCCTTGTCACAAATGTTTTCGGGAGATCACCTAATGTCCTCATCCAAACCACACCCTTGACTTTCTTACGGTCACAACTACCTGGTGTCTTTCGGACTTCCTTTGGATCGCTAGGACCCTCCGCCTGATCTAGTATCCTAGGTCCTAGACTATCAAATTCTTGTCACCTTTTGGTGACCTCCCACAATCCGTCCTCCCCGTCCCTTCGGGTATACTTAACATCTAAGCATACAACATTATATATCATGTCGTTTTAGGGCACATGAGACGGGTCAAAGAAGGTCACTATTGTAGAACATCTTGACATAGTGTCATAGTGTTGGCCCTACGACTACAACTACCAGTTCTATGTCTTGTAAAGGTATAAAGGTCCTCGGGAGTAAACGGGAAAATATCGATGTGGGTGAAGGGAACCGTTGATGATTAGGAGGTAAAGACATTGAAAAAAAGGAAAAGTCTTACAACATATTTACCTCAGTATGTCATGTATTGGAAAAATGACAAAAACGAATCGTATTAGGAAATCTCTATGTAGGTTCAAGAACATAGGTGCAAGGAAAAATAACGTTATTTCAACACGTTTATTTTTCAACACCCATTTTACTTTGGTATGAAACACATCAGTCAATGGATGACTTCCTATAAACTCAACAAAGGTAAACCTCTGATGGTGTTTATTTCGTTGATATTTGTATACATATGTGCAAAAACACACTTGTGTATGATGATAGTATAGAGACCTTATTTACGGATCCTCACATTAACGTCCCAGTATTCGGTCAATGTACAAAACAAAAATTTCTTTGACGGTGTAACAAAAGGTCTCATCGACATGGTCAAATGTAAGGGTGATCGTTATATACTCAGTAGGTCAAAGAGACGTGAGAGTAGTCGTAAAACACATCAATGATAAAAAAAATCTGTTGGACTATCCATCTGCGAAGTAACACCAAAATTAAAGGTGAGGAAATTACCGATTAAATACAGTTCATAGAAAAGTATACGAGTAAACGGTAGACATATGGGAGAAGTAACTTTACAGACCAGTACAGAAAACGGGTAAAGGATTAACCTAAAAAATGACAACTTTAAAGTCTTAAGAAATATATAAGATCTATGATAAGGAAATATACACCGAACGTTTATAACAAAGGGATCAAATATCGAACAGGAAAGTAGGATTGTACAAACAAAACAAAAAAGTCTCGTTTATAAGAATTAAAATTACTTCAGGTTGAATGGGTAAAAAGGAGAATCTAAAAACCTTAGTTCAGATTCTTGAGAATCGGGATCTAGGACGTTTGAAGAGAGAACACGAAAAAGATTTTCAAGAGATCCAAATGTAAATTCAGACTAGATAAAATCCAACTAAAAACACAGTCCATAGTTTTGAATCAAACTCCGGGGAGTGGGATGGAGACGAGGTCATAGTGTACTAATCTTAAAGTGTCAACATTTCACTACCTGCTAGGGAACCCATTCTGAGGTCGAGATATGGTACTCTTCTTGGTTATACTTGGACTGAAGTGAAGGGTTCCCTGGAGATTATAAAGAGTCTTTGAAACATTACATTGTAAGATGTGTAAATGAACATAGAATACATAAGTCATTATACATTATGACATGTATTATAAACTTCAGAAGTAAAAAGTAGAATTTTAAATAATCCATTCCATACCTATATGGAAATATAAAAGATCTACCTACAACAACAAGTCAACGATTCGGCACAGACTGAGACGTTAGGGTGTCTCACATCGTCCGGTCCGAGGAGAAAGGAGATGAAGCTCTCAATCGAGTCTAAGTACGGAAACTCAGACACTACGATTGAGTAGGAAACGGTGGTTACCATTGAGTCAACAGTTATGGTAAATAACTTTAGAAGAAAAGAAAGGAAAAATATCTTTAGAAGAAAAAGATTAAACTTTATAGTGGAAAAAGTTGTGATTTATTCACAATCAGCGAGTCAGCACGGGTTGAGAAACACTGGGGTACCTGACGTCGGGTGGTCCGAGGAGACAGGTACTCTAAAAGGTCCGTTCCTACGACTTCGTCCAACGGTAAAGGAAGAGGTCCCCTAGAAGGGTTCATCCTTAACTTGGGTCCAGAGGACGTGACGTCCGTCTAAGGAATGGTTGACTCGATGTTCCCTTCGGGAAAGTTGTGATTTAGGGGTATATATAAATCCTGAATAAAGACATGAAAATGGAAGAAAAGGTAACCAGAGAATCAAGCACGTGACCAACTGAATCTATAAATTTCCAAATATTATAAAAATTTTATCTTCCACGTTAGGGAGGAGTAAGATGAAAGTAAACAACCAATCCAGTTCTCCGAAGTCTTAGTCAGACGGACCCCAAGTAGGACCGACAATGAATCATCAACACACTGGAACCATTTCGATAGATTGATGAGACCCGAGTTCAAAGAAGTGGATCTTCCCGACTATTCTCATCATGAAGTGTCCCAACAACGTAATTTGCGTGTCTCACTGTGTCTCATTCGTGATACACGTAATAGCAAAATGAACAAATGGTAAGAACGAATAAAAAGGTATACTTGAAATCTTAGGTAAACGGATTAACGTAAATTTTTGAATAACCGTAAAATAATCTTATAATTTAAACATTTAATCGTATCTCTACTGTCTGTGGGAAAAGTACAACGCAAAAGGGTCACTTCTTGTACCCTAGGGGGAAAAGTAACCACCACGGAATCAGTGGTTCAGCGCAGGCTGAGAACACTGGGGTACCTGATATCGGGTGGTCCGAGGAGAAAGGTACCCTAAAAGGTCCGTTCTCATGACCTCACCCAACGGTAAAGGAAGAGGTGAAAAGTAATCTAAACGTTTTTATGGATGGGTAGGTGAGAAGGAGAATGTAACGATAGTAGACTCAGGTTAGGTAGTAGTTTATTATTATCGGGGTTTACTGGGACTAAATTGGTAACTAAGAAAACCCTAGTTCCCAAACCCTGGGGACCCGGCACCTGGTCATAACCAGACACCGGACAATCCTTGGCCGGTGTGTCGTCCACCCACCGTCCGATCGGTCGAAGTAGACGTAAATGTCGGTGAGGTGTAACAAGTGTAATGGTGAACTCACGACGGAGGACAGTCTAGTCGTCACCGTATTATTTATTTACCTTACGTGAACTTAGTAGGGGTTTGGTAGGGGGAAAGGGACCAGGCACTTTTATAACTCCTTTGACCAGGGACCACGTTTATTTTTCCAACCTCTGCTGACGAGATATCCGACCAGAGAATATGGTGTCGGTCTCACCAGAAAATATTGAGTCTTAGTTTTGGATCTTGCCTTGATCCTTGTCCTCCTAGTGGAACATTAAATGACACCTCCTCTACACCCAAGTTCCCTCAACACAAAATATACAACTATTCTTAACTGGGTCCGGTCCTCGTCACCACCGCCAGACCGACGTCCGACCCTCGACCGTAGACCGAGGACCATTCGCCCTGTGACACGTCACGGGTGGTGAAAGGGACCTCAGTACCTCTAGCCGTGCCTCTAGTCGGCATTCTAGGGTTCGCGGCAATTCCCCTTTAACGTTCTTAGTCCTCGAATATAACTAACTAAAAGTGAAATATAAACACGAAAAGAACTTGACCTAAAAAAATATAAACTTTGTTTACAGACTATCATGAAGACTTTACTTTGAAGGACGGGTATATCTTTACAATACTTATAAATTCTACTTCTTGAAGGACTAATGTAATACCACTACCACCGGTTGTTCTTTTCAGTCCTGGTTTACTGTCTCCTGGACAGGGACGAAGTTCCCTTGTTGTGTTAAACTAAGTGGCATACCGAAGTACCCCATAATCTATTTGAATCAAGACATTGTTGGTTGGGGAGATCAGACATCAGAAGACTATGGTTGGAGAAACTACCATTGCATGGAAGTTTGTTCTCGTCAAAGTTAGCTCTACTCTCTTCCGTGCTTCGACAAAGATCGTCGGAAAGATCGAGAAAGATCGTCGGAGAACGTCAAAGATCGTGATCTGGACTTTTTTCTCTTAGATCTCAAAGATGTTCAAGTGTCCTCGTCTTTCGGTGTTTACAGTCTCTAAATACTATTGCCTCGACGTTGGACTGGTTACAGTTGTCACTTTGGAACCTCCCTCGATCGTGGGAGACTTCTACACTAACTAAAATTCGGTCCTGGTCTACTAGAGTAACTGCTTCTTGAGTTAAAACACGTCCTCTTTGAGAAGAGAGTCTTTTTTTTTTTGATGTCACTGTGAATATATACCAAGAAGAACGGGAAGATAACTTTAAATAGCTGGTGGACGTTCAGCTTACGTCTGTCACCACGAGTAAATTTGTCCAACGTTAAAGTTGTCGTCGTTTGGTCATAGGTACGACGGTTCGTCGAACTATAAGTCTCATCGGTCCACATGCTTTGTCCTGCAAACACACTCGGTCTTCACGAATTGTCGAATCCTCTCTGAATGTCAGGGAGGGAGTCCTTGTTGAGTTTTTTCCACTCATAAACTTTTTCTTTTGAAAGTCTTCTCTTGCAACGGACACCATTCCAGTCAACAATTTCATTTTTTTTTTTTTTTTTTTAGTCAGTGCTACCTCTTCTCCTCCTTCTACTCCTAACACCCAGGGGATGACCTTCGTAGACGTCGTCTCACAGTCACGGTCGTTTTGGACTTGCCTCTGGAAGTGAAGGTGGAAGATTTGTTCGATTGTTCTTAGATTAAAACTTCCGATATAGGCTTCGAGTTCTTAGACATTGTTTTTGTTGATAAGATGTCAGAGTGTCTTTGTCTGTGAACGTCAACGAGGGTCTTGAACTTGAGTTCTTCTTAACGATCGTCTTTACCAGGTCCCTGTTCCGTCTCAGGGGTCTTATTCAAGAGGGTAATTTCTTCTCCTTCGTTTTCCTCCATTATATCTGTTTTCAGTTCCTTGAGTTGTCTCCGTCAACAACAGGGCTAATAGCTCTTTCTGATGTATGTTCAGACGAAATACGAGACGTGGGACTCTAGTATATAGACGCTTTCGACCCATTATTTTAAACAGTCAGGTGATCTCCGACAGGGACTCACAAGGAAAGTCTCACGCCGGGAGGCTCGGAATGTGGGTACTACCGTCTCTGAGACGTCTAGTCAGTTCTAATGATACTGTACCTTAGGTACCAGGTACGTCTGTGTTCTAGTAAATAAGACTTCTTCGGTTTCGATAGACTCCTTGATCATCACCGTGGTTTAGTCCTCAACCTCTACTTCTGACGTCTATGGGAAATCCATACCTGTGGAATACGTTTGTACTCTAGAACATGTTGGTCTATTTGGACGTTCAGAGCTCAAATATCACTGCGACCTACCACAGGGGTCGTTACGGGCGGGGGAGGTGTCCTATGTACAGTCTAGTTCTCCTCCTGTACACGAAAATTCCTTACTCTGGGTGTGTGGTGGGACGACGAAGTATACTCCCTGAGCGTCCAGAGGAGGTGGGTGTCGTCGATGTGAAGGACTCGTCCGTCGAACTCCTGGGTCTACTCTACTCATCTGACTCGGACCGTGTCTTTGGTCTTTTCGACAACCTCGTGACGTTCATGACCGTCCGGACGTTTTTGTCCCTGCTCACACGAATGGTAGTGACCCAGTGGAACGTTTCGGAAAGGGTCAACATTTAAACGACTCTTCACAGACAAGTAGGTTTAACATTTATACTACGTTTTACATGATTTGGTCTGACAGGGAAGTGAGTGTACTTGGTTTATTGGGGTCCTGACGGAGGTTTTGGTCAATCTTGTGGTCGTGGTGGAAGGCCATCAGTCGAGACGGCAATGAAGGGTCGAAAATTCTTTTACCTTACAGGGAAAATAGTAGGTTTTGTGACATCTAAATTGTGAGTCACATGTGCTGGACTGACATGCAAAATAGTAGGGTGGTAATGACATGGTGGTGCTGTACGGAACTTTACCTAAGCTGGAGTCTGGTCACTTACTGTGGGTCAGGATGGACTGTCTTCTGACACCTCAAACTTTCAAAGGTAGATGACTACTTTCTGTAACATGTTTTAAACAGTTTGGAAACTTTGACCCTTATATGACGAAAGCATTATACTTCAAATAACGGATAGACTTCGTAGATTAAAAAGTTCAAAAATTCAATTCACTAAAAATTTAGTTTATGTATTAATTCTTTGATTATTACGTTATAATGGGTTTGTTTTACATTCGTACACAAGTTAATAGTACAAGGTATAAAGTCTCTTCTCCGTAATTCCTAAATACGGTATTCAAATAAATGTTTTTATAGATCCTACGACTCAAGTTCCCTAATTAGGAAAATTCTCTGACGTGGAGAATTATACGAGGTGAAGGATAGACAGAGTACCTAATGAAAAATTCGTCAACCACAGAATGATATTTCCACGTCGTTTAGGTCTGGGTTTCTTGTTTCAGTAGTATCGATCATTGGAGATGAACAAAAGGTGACTTTTACCATATAAGAAGGGACCTGGGAGGAGCATCACCGAGGTTACTTGGTGTCTCCAACACTAGGAGACCTACGAGACAGGGTTGTATCGCGACAACCTACGAGATGTTTTCTAGGTCTCTGGTATCCGCCTTCTTTACCGTCGACGTTCGGTTGGTGAAGAACGGAGTGCTGGAACGAGGAGATTCAAATAACTCACTAAAATTGTAACCCAGAAAAAAACAACAAAACTGATACCTTTCTGTTAAATTCCTTTTCGACTTAAGATAATTTTGTGCACTCCGTACGAATATTTTTTTTTAGCTAGGTTAACTGTATATGTGGGATGACATATATTTTAACTATTATTCTTGGATGACGTATCGTGTCCCTTACGATAAGTTACTCGATATTATCGGATATATTCTTTTCCTAGATTTTGTCTCACCTACATACATATCATACAGGGGATGTACACTTGCTCAAGGTAAGACTCTTACGTAATTCAGGTTGTTCAACCACATCCATGGGGTGATTGTTTTAGTCGATATGTCATGACACGACATTATCCAAATACATTGAAAAGTGTGTTTGTTATGTAATTTTTGTTTGTGTTTTTTATTTTGTAAAAATTAGAATGTCACGTCATGAAACTTTTGTGTTGTCGACCGTATGTCCCCGACCGTGGTCACTTGTCCGTTCTTCTCAATGACTGACCATCTCCCTCTCCTCCACCCCCTACCATCTCGACATCTTAACAGTCGTTGACCTCAGTCTCCCGTTCGACGTTACCGTGAGTACGGACCACGACTACCGTGTCCAGGACCGAGGAACGACCTAAGTCAAGAGAGGTGGGAGACCTTTTTTGTTAGGTCACTACAGACCCATCATCGAGAAAAAGAGAGTGGTATCTACTGTGTCATCGTACCTAATTAAAGACTTGCCGACGACACTTGAAACACATGGTAAGATGCAAGTCCAAGGCACGGAGTCTTTGTCATGGAGGAGTTTATTTCTTTTAGGGGAACGGTAAGGGGTGCAGTAGTTAGAGAACCCAAGAAGTCAATGAAGAAAAGAGACCTGGGGTTAGTTAATGAATACCCAGAAGTAATCATTCGCACACAAAGTGTCGTTTAAGTCACTTCAACGGGGCAACGTCTAGATCTAGGTCAAAGAAGGACTCCCTGGAGATTCGGCGACTTCTGGATAAACCTGAGGAGTAGGTAGAAGAGTTTGGGTACCTTTAGTGCTTGTGTGTCGGTCGTTTCTATGAAGGTTTGGTAAGTACCACTATCGACATTGGAGTGTGGTTCGTCAGTCAAAAAATACAGAACATCTACACTGTGAGGAAGGTTTTGACAGGGTTTCAACAAGGACTAAGTGACGGACTACTTTTCACACTGTATTTATAAAGAAGTTTCAACGACATTGGGGGACCGGGTATCTGACCTACTCGTTACATCACAAGTCATCGTCTACGTGATGAAACTGTGACCCCACTTTCAATGGGTGTTTACCCTCCACCGGACTTTGTGACAACTCATCGATTTCCTACTCACCCTGTAGGAAGAGGTTCGTTGTAAAGAGATGGAGACCCTATTTTACCACAATTTCGGTGGACCCTTTACCGGACACATTAGGTCCGAAACCGTAATGAGAAGGTGTAGTGTCTTTCTCCCGGAAACCGGTACCAAAATTCCCGAAAGCCCAAGAGACTTATTATTTGATTCCGTCTGAAGGCGAAGTATACGGGCCTTCGTGACAGTGGTCTCAATTGGATAGGAAAGGATGAAATAACGGTTCGTCGTTGAAAGGGAGGAATAACTACATTGAAACCAGACGGTTGGAGAAGGTCATGTCGGGACAGAGTAGGTGTAATTTTTAGACGAACCCATATTGAAGGGTTTTACAAAGTCCTTTAAAGGTTCGTCGATGGTATAGACATCAACGACGGAGTGGTGAACGAAAATGTAACACTTCCGGCCGAGCAAACTAAGACCTTTGTGTCAGGTTAAGACAAAGAAGAAGTTCAGAAGTATTCCCGAAAATCGAAACAGAAGTTAGTCGTAATTCGACTCGTCCTGAACTGCGACTACGACTAGCAAAGAGGTAGAGGAGGTAGTGAAAGGGTGTAAAGAAACTATAATAGTCTGAAGTACAAAGTACTAGAGTAGGAATAAGAAATCTTAACACGGTCACCAACTTGTCAAATACAGCATTCTTACTCGCTGGAGATGGTAGAAAAGCGGAGGGGGACGAGAGGACTACTAAAAGTGAAAAGAAAGAAAGGTAGTAATAGTAAACCGCGAAGTGTCTTCATGGTCGATGAAAAATAGCGAAAATACGAACGAAGACGTGTAGGACCCGAACTTTATTTCTATGATATGATGATGCTATATGTCACGACAGGTCATGTGTTTTCGTGAACATGTTCTACGTGTGTGTACTGTTCCATGCGGTCTGTGTACTTGATTGGAAACATTGACCTGTACACTTGCGTGCAAATGTAAAAACTTTCAAACGTTGAACTTCCAAGTATACAACTCCCGAATGACATATTGACTAAGTGGAACGACATGTGGACTTCGATGTGACATTTAGTTGATATGAGGTTAAAAATTTTTTTCTTAACTAGTCTGCCTTCCTTTCGTTACTCCGTCCTCTATATCCCGTTCACAACCTCTTTACAAACGTTCGTCTAGAGATCAACAGAGGGGGTTAAATGGCGTCTTGGAAGGGTTGTTAGACTTTGTACATAGATCACTACAAGTTAAGAGTACGAATTTTAGGAAAATTATCGAGAGGTAATGAAAGACGTATTTTAATGTTGAACTGGACCGTATAAGACATAAAAAATTTTTACAAACCTCGTCCACTACCCGAGGGAAGTATTATTACACCTCGTTGACTCAAAACTATTTTCCCTAAGAAGTCGACATTGACCTTTCCACCTCACAATTTCGTCTAAATATCTAGACTACCACCCTTCCACTCAAGGTAGAACGAGGAGTTACTTTCCGGTTCATTCTACCTCTCCCCTCTCTTATATAGTTTACCAGTAGAGTCTCCTCATTGTACATCAGTATATACCACCGATAAAGAGTTGAGGATTTCGAGGGACAAACAAAGTGTAAAGACTCTGAAATTAAAAGTACTAAGGAAAGACCGTTTAAGGATGAACAAAAAGGTCTAAAAGGTCTTTCCTTATAGTTTTAATTTTAGAGACTTTACACTTTGATCCCTCGAAATCCTCAACTCTTTATCCGTTGTTCATACTGAAGTACAATGAGGAGACTCTAATGACATATCGTATAAGTGTCGACCATGGATGGAGTGAAGGTAATAATATTATGTGACTACAAACGTAAACGAAAGGATTATCTGATTCGAAGAAACTTTTGAACCGGACATGATGATCACACCCCGGGTACGTCCTAGTGTAAATTACCATTTGTAATTAGTTACAAATTGTACTTGTCTGAAAAACAGTCATCTTAGGTGTTGATCCTCTTAATCTCCTTATACTTTCACACTTCCCAATTGGTCAGAGATCTTATTTGGTCGAGCACTATGGACACAGGAAAAATTTTACCGTGACGTAATACCTGTGTGGTGTTGTTCCCGAAAGTCAATTAGGAAAATAAGTTTACGGTTTTGTTCAAAGTTCTATGTTTAGCATCAACACAAATTAAATTTTTGTAGTTAATACGAAACAATTGCTGAAAGTTTTGGTTTAGATTCAACAATACTGATTTTGCAGAGGGTCAGGTAAAGACCTCCTGATGGAAATTATGTAAATCATCGATGAGGTTAAAAGTGAGATGTTTTTCCTTTTACTACTCGGACATTCTTTTTCTATTACTTGTCAATACTATACTTTGGGAAGGACTCTTCTTGCAATTGGTAATGATCCCTCTGGTTCCTATGGTCAAAGACAAGGTATGATAACGTTGGTCCGAATTTGTGAAACGTCTTCACGTAAAGACCAGGATGGGGTCGGTATTTATCTATAGAGAATAATGTAGTGTCTTTTGGGTTGAGGTGGTTGTTCTAAATCTTAAACGATTATCAAATTCCAAGAAACGGATTCTTTTCCCTATCCCACGTCAATTTTCTTTTGAGTTCGCAAATATTTGGTTTTTAACTTTTGTTTACAAATTTCCATGAGACTAAATTTGTTAAAGGTTATTCCGACTTCATTTCCTTGTTATATCTTCGAACATAGTTATATTTCCCTTTCTTTTTTTGAAATTTCCATAGGTTCATAAAATTATAAATACCGTAGTTTACTTTATTAAAAGTAATTCGGGGGGTTTGGAGGGGGGCAAAGATATATTACTTTCAATTATTGAATATAAAATCATACTTGTGTAAGTGAAGACGACTATCATTTCGTATCTAAAAGAAATTACAAGGTACTTCGGTTTCTTAATCTGTTTATAAGCCGTGGTCTTTTGTTTTTTGATCATAAAATCCATTCACATGTTATAATCCCATAAAATAAATCAGGTCGTTTACCGACAATCCTGACTACGACGTACGATGAAAATCTTAATCTACGTCAGAAAAAGATTTCTAAATTCCGTCTGAAAATTAAAGTAGACGAGTGAGTACCATGATTTTACCTAGTTTCTGCCGTTTATTTAGTCTGTTCAATCGTCCTCTTACCAGAAAAGAATATCATGGTTGCCCTTCAGTCGCAGTACGTAGTCACCTGTTCTGATTCTTGTGTCGATTTGTTTAGTAGTTTCATGCCGAGAAGTCCCACGAGAAAGGTACTTTAGAAATTGATGAACCTTTGAGGACAAGGTTAAAAATTCTACTTATTTTAAGATTGTAAAAAGTCCTTTGTTTGTACTCATCTGTTTCAATTCGATTTCTTACCTTAGAGTTGAAGTTAAAATTTCTTAAATAAAAGGGTAAACATCTCATTGTAATAACATTTTAGGTGTCAATAACGTTGTGAACGTGACGAATTTTCTTGAGGATTCTAAAAAAAAATTCATATAAAAAATTTTTGGCCTTGTTTTATTACATGTATAAGAGAGTCTTGTAACACAGTAATTTCAGGTACAATATAGTCAGACATATTTAGTTACACTACAATGTATTATATGTACTAGACTAAAAATAGGATTTTCGAAGACTGGTACATATACTATAGGTTACGATAGGTTCTATCTAGGTTACGAAAATTACAGTCTGACGTCTCTGTCAATACTAGGATTTGTTTTCTTCCTGTTGAAATATATGTGTTGTCTTCAGACTGTCAAATCGACAAACGTCGTAGACGAACTGCTCCGGTAGGAAGAAGAAGTTAAGGTCTTAGTATGAGGAGAAGTCTTCTAAGAAACCAACCTCGGGATATTACTTTTCAGTAGTCACAAAAAGACCAAAATTATTCTTAATCCCCATTTATATTGAAGAGTTTTTTATTTATTATTTAATTAGGTGGATCGATCTTTTCGACGTGTTTCTTTCTTTTATAACTCTCGTGAAGATTATAATTCTAACGTATTACCATTTTATACTCTTTGTAAAGCTCGTGTGTTGGTTTTTGGTATTCATTAAAGGGTTTGTTAAAAAAATTTCACTTTGTTTAGTTGTTGGTCCGAAGTTGTCACTTCCGGAAAAGAGGTCGTTTTCTTCATCTTAGATAATAAAATAGATTTTATGAACTGTAAATCATATACAGTTACCTTTCTTTAACTTTCGAAGATTAGTTTGGTTATACTGAGTTTAATCGGTTTTAATACTAACCTGGTGTTAAGAAAATATATGATTATCAACTACCTCCTCGGACCATCCGACGTCAGGAACCCCAACGATTCTCAGTCGTGCTGACTCACTGAAGTGAAAGTAAAAAGTGAAAGCAAAAAGTGAAAGTACGTGACCTCTTCCGGTTGCCGTGGGGTGAGGTCATAAGAACGGACCTCTTAGGGTCTCTGTCTCCTCGGATCACCCGACGGCAGATACCCCAGCGTGTCTCAGTCTGTGCTGACTTCACTGAATCGTCGTCATCGTCATTTGTTATTTTACTCTCTAATATGGAGAGACTTATTCATTTCCAACAAGTTTTGGTTAATTGACGGAGTATTCAATGGAATCTTCTATTCGTATTTTACATCGTATGGAACACTGTCTTCGGATAAAAAACACATACATTGTAAGTACAGTTCGTGACAAATTATTTATAAATAACTTATCTGACCCCAGTCATTTGATGTCGGACGACCGGTTTATTTCAGACAGTAAACAAAGACATTTATAAATAAACTTGTGTCTCTACCTAGTAGGTAAATACGACATTCCCGTCCATCGATGTTATGTTTAACATACCGGGGCTTCACAATTTTATCGGAACATGACCTGTCAAATGGCTGGGGATCTTATCAATTTATTTTCGTCACTTTCTATACAGTTTAAACAGTTGACTATTCTATGTTGATTCTCCTTTTAATACAGTTGTTTCAAAACCAGAATACTTTCTGTCCTTTGTTCATTATTTATTTAATATCTTAATCTTCGTTTCAAGTAAATTTAGAAAAGTAAATCTAATGAAATACAGAAAAAACTATAAAGAAAATCCTCTTTTTTCACCTCCGATCAAAACTTCTAGTTAAAGGTTCTTCTCAGTTTTATAGTAAAATATTTGGTTTTAATCTTTTAAAAAGATGTCTTATAAACTCTATTGACTAAGGAAATACTTATATGTGTGTGACATAATGTCTGGTTATTTGATATCGTTATTTCTTACTAGAATTCAAAATCCGGACAAAATCAGACTGTTATGTGAAATGGCCTACATAGGACCAAGGAAGAAAGGAAGATGATGAAGAAACAGTTGGAGGTGTGTATGTTATAGTCTTAATCCCTGAAGCTTGTAACCAAGATCATTGTCGAAAAGGACTTCTCATTTTTTCGTTACTTAATGTACCTTTTGACTCCAATGTATGTTTTATGAACATAAGGTATCCAATAGTTAGTTTAAGTAGTTGAGTTCTTTATAATACCTCAGGGATACTACGTAGTCCTTGACTTAAAACTTTTCAGTTACATTTTCGAAAGTATAAGAAGTATAATTTTGTCGAAGATTGATTTAAACCTGTCTTCAGTAAGATATTCCCTTTCGAAGAACAGACGTCAAGACGGATGAATCCAGTGGAACGTGGATGTTTCTAACATGAAAGTGAAACGTACACTAGTCTACGAGGAGTTCTTCGTAAAGACTGTATGAAATAGTGGTTTCCTCCAGTTGACCATCAGGAATTAAACTTTTACTGAATTAGAATTTAGTAGATATGGTTCGATACTGAAGTTTGTACGTAAACAGAGTTGACGACGTCATCTAGATTTCATTAAATTTTTCTTTTGATCAAATGGATACCCATCGTCGACGTAACCTCTTCCGTTACCGTGGGGTGAGGTCATGAGAACCGACCTTTTAGGGGACCTGTCTCCTCGGACCATCCGACGTCAGGTACCCCAGCGATTCTCAGTCTGTGCTGACTCACTGAAGTGAAAGTGAAAAGTGAAAGTACGTGACCTCTTCCTTTACCGTTGGGTGTGGTCACAAGAACGGACCTCTTAGGGTCCTGCCTCCTCGGACCACCCGACGACAGATACCCCAGCGTGTCTCAGTCTGTGCTGACTTCGCTGAATCGTCGTCGTCATCGTCGACCTAATACAAGGTAGAATTCCTTTTATAACCAACTTATGTAGTTTAAAAGATTTTTACAGTTGATATAATGTAAAAGAAGATCAAAGTCAAGTCAGCGAGTCAGTACAGGCTGAGACACGCTGGGATACTTAGCGTCGTACGGTCCGGAGGGACAGGTAGTGGTTGAGGGCCTCAAGTGAGTCTGAGTGCAGGTAGCTCAACCACTACGGTAGGTCGGTAGAGTAGGAGACAGTAGGGGAAGAGGAGGACGGGGGTTAGGGAGGGTCGTAGTCTGAGAAAAGGTTACTCAGTTGAGAAGTGTACTCCACCGGTTTCATGACCTCGAAGTCGAAATCGTAGTAAGGAAGTTTTCTTTGGGGTCCCGACTAGAGGAAGTCTTACCTGACCAACCTAGAGGAACGTCAGGTTCCGTCTCAGAAGAGGTCGTGGTGTCAAGTTTTCGTAGTTAAGAAGTCGCGAGTCGGAAGAAGTGTCAGGTTGAGAGTGCAGGTATGTACTGGTGTCCTTTTTGGTATCGGAACTGATCTGTCTGGAATCAGCCGTTTCATTACAGAGACGAAAACTTATATGATAGATCTAACCAGTATTGAAAAGAAGGTTCCTCGTTCGTAGAAAATTAAAGTACCGACGTTATTGGTAGACGTCACTAAAACCTCGGGTTTTTTGATTTCAGACTGTGACAAAGGTGACAAAGGGGTAGATAAAGGGTACTTCACTACCCTGGTCTACGGTACTAGAAGCAAAAGACTTACAATTCGAAATCCGGTTGAAAAAGTGAGAGGAGAAAGTGAAAGTAGTTCTCCGAAAAATCGAGGAGAAGTGAAAGACGGTATTCCCACCACAGTAGACGTATAGACTCCAATAACTATAAAGAGGGCCGTTAGAACTAAAGTCGAACACGAAGAAGGTCAGGTCGCAAAGAGTACTACATGAGACGTATCTTTAATTTATTCGTCCCACTGTTATATGTCGGAACTGCATGAGGAAAAGGATAAACCTTGGTCAGACAACAAGGTACAGGTCAAGATTGACGACGAAGGACTGGACGTATGTCTAAAGAGTTCTCCGTCCAGTCCACCAGGCCATAAAGGCAGAGAAAGTCTTAAGAGGTGTCAAATAACACTAGGTGTGTCAGTTTTCGAAACCGTATCAGTTATTTCGTCCTTATCTACAAAAAGACTTTGAGAGAACGAAAAAGGTACTAGGTCGCCTACAACCGTTAAACTAGAGACCAAGGAGACGGAAAAGATTTTGGTCGAACTTGTAGTCCTTCAAGTGCCAAGTACCTAACGACTTCGGACCGAACCTCTTAAAACTCATAATGAAATGATCGTACACTCTACTCACGTTAATACGTCATCAAACTCGTAAGAAACCGTAACGGAAAGAAACCTTAACCTTACTTTTGACTGGAAAAGGTCAGGACACCGGTGACGACTCAAAAGGTTTAAACGACCGTATAACTCACGTCGTGAAAGTGTCGTAGTAGAAAGTCCTAAACTTTGTCGAGTTGACCTTAAGGTAGTGGAGGTGATCGAAACAAGCATCGTTATGAAAGGTTCCGGGTGAACTGAAGTGCAAGGTCCTACAGACCGAGATCTAGTCACTAGTGTGGTAGTACTAATAGACCCAGCATTTCTAGAAAAAACATGTCAAGAAGGCACATAAGAACGGTGGAGAAGAATTATAGAAGACGAAGACAATCCAGGTCTGGTAAAGACAGGAAATAGCTCGGTAGAAACCCACTTTACAAGGGAACCATAGAGAATTAAAAGAACTTCTCTAGGGATCAGAAAGGGTAAGACAAGAAAAGGAGATAAAGAGACGTGACTAGTGACTTCTTCCGAAAGAGTAGAGAAGAACGATAAGAAACCTTGAGACGTAAGTCTCCGACTATAGAAAGGAAAAGAGGAAACGAAAAGCGGAAGAAAAGTGTCGATAAACATTCCGGAGGGGTCTGTCGGTAAAACGAAAAAACGTAAAGAAAAGGTACCCCTACCAGAACTAGGGACAGAGGACATGTTACAGTGCTTGGAGTAAGGTATCAAGTAGTCCGTGAGATAGATAGTCTAGATCCGGGAATTTAGATAAAGAGTGAAGGTGACATATTAGTATTCCCTAAACTAAATCCAGTATGGACGTACCAGATCGCCAAAAGGGATGAAAGAAGTTAAACTCAGACTTAAACCATTATTCCTCAAGTACTAGACTCGGTGTCAGTCGAGGACCAGAAAAGAAACAACTGACATATCTCGAAGAGGTAGAAACCGACGTTTCTTATATTAGTTAGACTAAAGCCACAACTGGTAGACCACTACAGGTACACATCTCAGAAGAGAACACAACAACCTTCTCCCACAAACGATACTGGTCACGTAAAAGAACCGTTTTGAGATAATCAGAAACGGGACGAAGTAAGGCGTAAGGTTCCGGTTTAAACGGACAATGAGGTCCACAAAGAACTGAAGGATGAAAACGTAAGGTCAGGGGATATTACTTTTCCTGTAGAAAAAACCCACAATCAAGATTTTCCAGAACATCCAGAAGTATCTTGGCAAGTTGAAGTCGAAGAAGTCGTAATGACCAACCCCGTATCTGAACCTATTGACACTATTACTTACCAAACGGAACCTCTGCTTGTCTCTAGTAAGACAGTAAAAACTCTAGCGTAGGTTCATGACGTAAAGTCTGAGAAAACAACTGGTACTACCGATGAGGTAAAGAAGACTCCCTAAGGACGGGAGTCATCATCTATATTACCAGTAGACTCAATTTAAGTAGGTAAGGTCAATGTACAAATATTTAGACAGTGTCGTGGACTTCAACTACGGAAATAATTTCATAATAGCGTTTAACACTGTGTACACATCAAGACAAGTTTTTCAGGATGAATCTACTCTCTTCATTATAAATCGTCACTTTAGGAGTCTCTTGTCTGGTACACGAACGAAAACGTCGTACATCCCTTTGTCATTGGGTGACATGTCGGCGTGGTCCCTCCCCTTTCTGGAAATTCTTTCTCCCACCGACTTTTCATCTGACCCAGAGGTCCTGAACATTGTTTTAATTTTATCACTCAAGTATGATGTGACTTCTTAAATCATTATTTTACAATATTATAGATGTTGAATTAAAGTTTGTATTTTGTTGTACTTTACTCTCTTAAAGTTACCAAGACTCCTCGGTGAGACCTCGAATCAGTTTTCCGGACACATCCCAAAAGATTTTGGAGGAAGGGTACTAGGACTAAAGGAGATAAAGTAATTAGTGTAATTCACATACAGGAAACAACGTTTGTGGAACTTCAAGGTAAAATCTTTCTTCTTTTCCCTGAAGGGACCTTCAGGTCACGAAGGTGACCTTCCCAAGTTTGTGACCAACTCTTTGTTTCTAAGACGTACGACGTGTCACACCGGTTTTATATGTTCTTTTTTTTTTTAGTGTTTTTTATAATCTGCTTGTCTCTAGTAAGACAGTAAAAACTCTAACGTAGGTTCATGAAGTAAAGTCTGAGAAACCTGTTTAAAGACCTATATAAAGGTTTCCTTTTTGCACCGCCAAATTATAAGAGTTTTAAGTCTGGTTCTTTATTAGATCAAAAACATTTAAATACGGTTGAATGGTATTACCTGGCCTCCGGAGCACGTGGACAAAAAGCAAGATCACGGTTAGACCGATATCGAAAATTTCGTAGAAGTCATTGTAAATCAAGTGTGATGTTTATGTAAGTTTTCTTTATTAAGTCTATTATAAACTACTACTGTAAAAGGATTATTTTAGTACGTCATAAACTAGATAATGATGGATAGTGGTAATAACCAGAAAAATATTGTTCTCCACTTACGGGACTGAAATGTCCATTTCTTTACAAGGTGTCTCAATTCATGTGACTAAGTGATTATGAATTTTTGTCTTAGAACACAGAACTGACTAGGATAGAGGAAAGTCTGAGTGCATAAAAATCTAACATTGAATTCGAAGACTTTTTTATGAGTAAAATTTTTCACAATGATTGGGAGAGTAGGTTATCTTGTTTCCATGTTAAAATTCTGTTCAGAGAGATTTAATGGTGTTTATATTTTTTAATGACTCTTAAATTATATGGAGGGGGATTTTTTATTCTAGAACCATGATTTTTTGAAAACCAATAATTAAATATGGAGGTCTTTTACATTTTGAATATGTTCCATTAATAGAGAGTACTACGAAATCTGAGAACGAAAGTTTTTCGTGAACAAAGATACTTAATCGAATACTCTGTCAATTGTCGTACTTACAAAGATACTTAATCGAATACTTTGTCAATTGTCGTACTTAGTTTAAAACAGGAATCAAGGACTTCTCCAAAAGATTTAATTGTGCCTAGAAGATTCTGAAATAAGTTGTAAATAACTTAGGTCTACAAATTTATAATCTTTGACTTACTACTGAGTCTATGGTGGAAATGGGAGTTCTTTGAATTCACATAGTCTACCACTGTTTAATCGTTTTATCGTAAATGTCGTATCGCAAACGTGTACAACGATTCTCTTGTTATTTTCACCCCTGTACATTTATTCGGGTCCCCTGGTGACTTCGTAAAAATTCCTCCCCTCATTTTATTAATCGAAACCCAAATAAGTAAGTTATTTATAAATAATCCGTGAATTATAGATAACCAACTTGGGATACAAGTTATTAAAATTTTTCTAGGTAAGACCTTCATTTCACCCTCTACCATAAAACCACCACCACCAGTCTCTGTTTGAAATCCATCCCTTTGGGTTAATCCTTCGTTTACGTACCCAGTTCCACTTCTTACTAATTCCTCTGACTGAACTCCATCTTTCTCACCGTTACCTCTCCTCCGCCGATTACAAAACACTGTGATTCAAGTATTTTGGGTTTGTAAACGATAGACTAACCTATATACCGAGATTCACAGACTGACGTCTCTTTATCTGCACTCTCGATTGAAATCCTTTTTTATATGGATCGTACAGTATTACTTTCCTAAATCTTATAGTTCTGACTTTTCTGTTAAGACACACGGATCAAACGCCCCAATCGGTATCCGACGATCGTAAAGAGAGTTATAGATAGGAATCAGAAGTTCGATGTTACGACTGAAATTAATTCTTTTTTTTAATTCGGTTAAGTATTCACAGATTGTGTTGTGTTGCACGGAAGGGACTAAGGATCTAGGTATAAATCACTCATTATCCGACCAGACAAGGACGGTTGTCTTAGACGGACGGTTACGTCCTCTGTGTCTGAGTTAGGAATCCGACCCTTCTAGGGGACCTTCTCCCCTTTACCGTTGGGTGAGGTCATAAGAACGGACCTTTTAAGGTACCTGTCTCCTCGGACCGTCCGATGTCAGGTGCCACGCCGTCTCAGTCTATGCTGACTCGTTGACTCACGTGTACGTGTGTGTGTCCGACCATAAGGTCTGCTCTTCATGACGAAAAATTAAACAATCCGATTGTATACGTCTAAAAGGTATCGTTTTTTTATGTGTATTCAATTCATATTTTTCATTTCTAGATTGGAATAGGTACGACTTATTCCGAACCATGACTCCCTATTGTCGTAATGCACCGAGTCAATCATAAACATGTTCACAAAAGAGTAGATCCGATACGTTTCCTTGATGGTGTCCGTTGGCAGGGTGTTTGAGTCCTTAGTACGGTTTGAGTTACTCTAGAGACCGAAGGTGTACTGCATTATTTGCTAGAAAAAGAAGTTACAGAACCACTCATAAGCTAAGAGGTGAAGCTAACCGTTCCAGTCGTCGTCGACGTCGGGAAGATGGAAAAGGGTCTAATCTACCACAAGGTTTAGGTTCTATGACGGTTTCTTTTGTGTCCATAATGTTTATTGTTTTACTTCGACGTAGCACAAGTCGTAAGACGTACGTATAGAGTGCACTAGAAACGTTGTCTTCTTTCATAATAGTAAATATAAAATGTTACTTATTTTTTCCGAATCTCTCCAATTCATGGAATTCGAGAGTAAAGACGATCACCAATTGTTGGTCCTAAGTTTGAATCCAGATAGACGGAAGTCTTGACTCTTGGGTTGGTTGAGAGTCTTCTTACTTAAGATCATTCTTATCCATTCTTGATACTTCCCTTCAGGGAATCTTGAGTCTAATACTATGACGTCCTGTAAAGGGTCTGGAGAGCTGATCATATTGAAGGTTTTACACGTTCTTTCATCTCTATCATTAATAAAACATTGGTTTCAGTTAATTAAGACATTATGATTCTCCTCATCTCAGATACCTTGTTCGTCAGAATGTTCATTTAATAGGTGTTCGTAGAATTCAGTAACGATTCGTAAGATAATTTTAGCATTAAACCCCAACGTATGATAGTCTAATATACTACTCAATCTTGTGACATACTCAATCTAAAATATTTTCTCGTACATTCCTACTGTAGTTTGTTTTTACCATTGGAACAACGTTTTCCAACACATAGATGTTACATACCTGGAACGAAATGAGTCATATTTCTTGATATGAGGTCCATTGACAGTATCTCAAACTAAAACTATACAGTATGTTGAAAACAGTTTTCATGTTCTCTTCATGTACTATATACTCTTTTGTCAGATTCAATTAAGATTTATAAGACACATACACCTGTCACTGAGATAGTCTTTCGTTTCTTAAAACGAAAGTTATTACATTTGTAATTTTTTTAAAGAAGTCCTACATGGAAAGGAAAAAAATTTTTTAAAAATAAACAAATTATATTTAAATAAATTAACCTCCAATTAATGAAATGTTATAACATGACCAAAACGGCATGTAGTTAACTTCCTATTAACGAAATGTCATAAGACAACCAGAGATGGTTTGTCATTGTAGTTAGTCAGTATCCAAATGGGTACAGGGGAAGGTGCACTTGTAGGGAGGGTGGAGGGAGGGGTGGGGTAGTCCAAAAATGGCTCGGGGTCATGCTCGAGGGACTCAGTGTGTCGTTTAAGGGTGACCGGTAGAGAAGGGTACCGGGGTGACCGGTACAAAGGTACAATGGGAGAGGCATGTAGGGTGGGAGAGGAAGGAAGGCGAGGTCGTCACAGGTATTCAGACAGGAGTCGTAAACACAGAGGTGTAGACGAGACGTCCTCACGATAACAAGTCAGTGGTTCAGTACTGGTTGAGAAATGTTGGGGCACCTGATGTCGTGCGGTCCGAAGGGATAGGGAGTGGTAGANGGGTGGGAGAGGAAGGAGGGCGAGGTCGTCACAGGTATTCAGACAGGAGTCGTAAACACAGAGGTGTAGACGAGACGTCCTCACGATAACAAGTCAGTGGTTCAGTACTGGTTGAGAAATGTTGGGGCACCTGATGTCGTGCGGTCCGAAGGGATAGGGAGTGGTAGAGGACCTTAAACGGGTTCAAGTACAGGTAACTTAGTCACTAAGTAGAATAGGAGACAGCGAGAGAAGAGGAAGACGGAAGTTAGAAAGGGTTACAGTTCCAGAAAAGGTTGCTCAGACGACAACCGTAGTCGACTCGAAGTCGAAGTCGTAGTCAGCAAGGTTGTTTATAAGTCCCAACTAAAGGAAATCCTAACTGACCAAACTAGAGGAACAACAGGTTCCCTGAGAGTTCTCAGAATAGGTCGTGGTGTTAAACTTTCGTAGTTAAGTGACCGTGAGTCGGAAGAAATACCGGGTTGAGGGTGTAGACATGTACTGATGGCTTTTTTAGTATCGAAACTGATGTGTCTTGAACAACCGTTTCACTATAAAGACGAAGAATTGTTCGACAGATCCAACCAGTTCGAAAAGAAGGTTCCTCGTTCGTAGGAAATTAAAGCACCGATGTCAGTGGTAAGCGTCACTAAAACCTCGGGTTCTTGTATTTGAAAGACAAAGGTGACAAAGGGGGTAGATAAACGGTACTTCACTACTCTGGCCTACGGTACTAGAATCAAAATTATGACTCAAAATTCGGTCGAAAAAGTGAAAGGAGGAAGTCAGTGTAGTTCTCCAAGAAATCAAGGAGAAGTGAAAGACGGTAATCTCATCATAATAGGTTGTATAGACTCCAATAATTAGAGAACTAAGGTCGAATATTGAGTAGGTCGGGCCGTAAAGCGTACTATAGGAGACACAGATTCAATTTATTTGTCCCATTGTTATTTGTCGCAACAGTATGAGGAAAGAGTTAGGACTTGGTCAGTCAACAAGGTATGTTCCAAGATTGACAACGTATGTCCAAAGAGCCCTCCGTCCATTCTACCAAACCATACGGGTAGAGAAATTCTCAAAAGGTGTCAAAAATACTAGGTGTGTCAGTTTCCGTAATCGCGTCAGTTACTTTGTCTCCATTTACAAAAAGACCTTAAGGGAACGAAAATACTAGATCACTTACAACCGTTAAACTGGAGACCAAAGAGACGGAAAAGATTTAGGTCGAACTTCTAGATTTTCAAGAGTCAAGTACATTACGACTTCGGGTCGTACGTCCTAAGACTCGTACTGGAATGATCGTACCCTCTACTCACGTTAACAGGTCACCAAATTGTAAGAAATCATGACGGAAAGAATCCTTGACCCTACTCCTACCTGGAAAAGGTCAGGACACCGGTGACTACTCAAAAGGTTTACACGACTGTATAACTCACGTCGTGAAACTCTCGTGGTAGAAAATCCTAAAATTCATCGAGACGACCTAAAGTAGTGGAGGTGATCGAAATGACCGTCGTCACGAAACATTCCGGGTGAACTGAAGTGTGAGGTCCTACAGACCGAGACTCACTCACTGGTATGGTTGTGGTAGTACCAATAGGCCCAGTAATGCTAGAAAAAACATGTCAAGAAGACACATAAAAAAGGTAGAGAAGAACTTGAGAAGACGAAGATAATCTAGAAATGGACAAAGACAGGAAATAACACGGATAGAAACCTACTTTACAAGGAAACCATAAAGGTTAAAAGAATTCCTCTAGAGATCAGAAAGGGGAAGTCGATAAAAAGGAGATAAAGAAACGTGACAAGTAACTTCTTCCGGAAGAACAGAGAGGAACCATAAAAGACCTTGAGACGTAAATCAACCTACATGGTAAGGGAAAGAGGGAACGAAAAACGTAGAGAAGAAAGAAGTCAAAAAACATTTCGGAGGAGTCTGTTAGTGAATCGAAAGAAAAAGAAACCCTACCAAAACAAGTGACAGAGGACTTGTTATAATGGTTCGAGACAGGTATCAAGGTGTCGGTGAGATCAATTGATCTAGATTAGGGAACTTAGACACGCAGTGGAGGTGACAATAAGTATCCTCTAAATTCAACATGGACTGACCGGATAACCAAAAGGGGAGAAAGAACTCCAATTCGAACTTAAAACGTCTCTTCGATTATTAGACTCGGTGTCAGCCGAGGTTCAGAACAAAACGATTGACATATGTCGAAGAGGTAGAAGTCAGTGTTTCTTACATTAGTTAGACTAAAACCATAACTGGTAAACCACTTCGGGTACACATTCCAAATATATATAATATTTCGTAATAATGTTTTGTGACCCTTATATTCGGACTTCTGTCAGGAATAGGATTAAATTTTCACAAATAAATATCACTCTTGTGTATGTTTATATATATAAAAATTTTGAAAAATAAAACACAACAACGACGACGACAACGATTCAGCGAAGTCAGCACAGGCTGAGACACGCTGGGGTATCTGTCGTCGGGTGGTCCGAGGGGGCAGGGACCCTAAGAGGTCCGTTCTTGTGACCTCACCCAACGGTAAAGGAAGAGGTTACGTACTCTCACTTTTCACTTTCACTTCAGCGAGTCAACACAGGCTGAGAATCGCTGGGGTACCTGACGTCGGATGGTCCGAGGAAACAGGTACCCTAAAAGGTCCGTTCTCATGACCTCACCCCTCGGTAACGGAAGAGGTTAAAACATAACCCCATATCGGTTAAAAGTTACAACACTATCAAATTCCTCTTGTCGTTTCCCTCAACTGGTATGTATATGTATATAGGTAAGAGGGGGTTCGAGGGGAGTGTAAGTCCGACCGTGTATTGTGACTCGTCTCAAGACATACGATATGTCATCCCAGAACAACCAATAGGTAAAATTTATATCGTCACACATGTACAGGTAGGTCTACTGGGCGTCTGCTGTGGTGGGAATACCGTCTTTCACTTTTTCTTGATTTCTCGGAGAACTACTTTCACTTTCTCCTCTCACTTTTTCAACCGAATTTTGAGTTGTTAAGTTTTTGTTTCTAGTACCGTTGGCCACGGTAGTGAAGTACCGTTTATCTACCTCTTTGTTACCTTTGTCACTCTCTGAAATAAAAAGAACCAGAGATTTTAGTGACGTCTACCACTGACGTCGGTACTTTAATTTTCTGTGAACGAGGAACCTTCGTTTCGATACTCGTTGGATCTGTCGTGTAATTTTTCGTCTCTGATGAAACGGCTGTTTCCAGACAGATCAGTTTCGATACCAAAAAAGTCACCAGTACATACCTACACTCTCGACCTGATATCTCTTTCGACTCGTTATTTCTTAACTACGAAAACTTGACACCATAACCTCTTCTGAGAACTCTCAGGGAACCTGACATTCCTCTAGGTTCGTCAGGTAGGATTTCCTTTACTCAGGACTTATAAGTGACCTTCCTGACTACGACTTCGACTTTGAGGTTATGAAACAAGTGAACTACGTTTCTTGATTGAGTGACCTATTCTGGGACTACGACCCTTTCTGACTTCCGTTCTCCTTTGTCCCTACTGTCTACTACCCTACCAACCTACGATAGTGACCGAACTACCTGTACTCAAACTCGTTCGAGACCCGCAACCACTACCTGTCCCTTCAGACCGTACGAAGTCAGGTACCCCAACGTTTCTCAGTCTGTGTTGACTCGTTGATTTGACTTGTACAGGTAGGGTTTGAGGGACTGATAAGGAATGGGGATAGGAGGGGAGACCAAGCAAGACTCAGACTCTTGTGTACTTCTATAATTTCGTAGTATTGACGTTACTTCCTGTTGGCACGTCCTTTGGAATCGTCACCTTTCCTTCTTTTCTCCGTGTTAGACCCCTTCCTCCCATCCTTCACTGGTTCTTTCAGGAGTGTCTCCTTGACTGAGTAGTAAATTGTCTTAGAATTTCTTACTTGTGTATAGACGGTTGACTTGACTCCATCCCCTTTTGTACTCGTTTCCGTTATCCAAAGTATACCAGTCCTATATCCATATAATAAATTATGACATTCGGACCGAAAGTTACTCCAAACTATTTTTGTTATCGGTTTACCTTCACAAATTAGGAAGTAGTTTAGTGACAATGTCTGAGAAAGTACAGGGCCAGAAGAAAAGTATTTTTAGGTAGAAAATTTTAGAAACAGAAAGTACTTCTTTAATATAGGAAGGAGCAAGTCCCTTATTTTTGATCGAGTACTAAAGAGGGATTAAAGTAATTCTTCAAGTTTCTATTTGTCACTGAATTAAAGGTGATTGAACTTTACTACATTTGAAAGAAAGATAGGTAAAGACTGGAGGAATGATTGCAATGAAAATTGACAAGAAAAGATGTACAAAGATCAAAGTTAAAATAAACGTTCATACTTAATATTTATTTATATTCTTGTACCAGGAATGAAAACCAATGTCTTAAAGCTTATATCTCAAGACAGAGGGTGAGAGGGGGTAGAGAAAGTATGGGTGTGTACACGTACATGTGTGCTTCTTTATTAAAGAAGATTAAAAAAATCCGATTGAACACGTCTTAAAGTTTTCGTTCTTTTTGTGTTTAACTAATTATACTTTTTATT
Source organism: Capra ibex (assembly GCA_006410555.1). NCBI lineage: Eukaryota > Metazoa > Chordata > Mammalia > Artiodactyla > Bovidae > Capra > Capra ibex. The sequence continues at coordinate 69,916,234 of SJYO01034137.1, read as the reverse complement.
TTTAGATTGGAATAGGTACGACTTATTCCAGACTACGACTCTTCATTGTCGTGATGTACCGAGTCGACCATCGGAACATTCTCCAAAGAGGAGATCTGATACGTTTCCTTACTGGTGTCCGTTGACGAGGTAATCGTCTCGATAAAAAAAAAAAAAATGATGATGATTTGATTACTACGATTTCGACTTCGAGGTCATGAAACCGGTGGAGTACGTTTCTCAACTGAGTAACCTTTTCTCAGACTACGACCCTCCCTAACCCCCGTCCTCCTCTTCCCCTGCTGGCTCCTACTCTACCGACCTACCGTAGTGACTGAGCTACCTGCACTTAGACTCACTTGAGGCCCTCTACCACTACCTGTCCCTCCCTCCGGACCGCACGACGCTAAGTACCCCAGCGTTTCTCAGCCTGTGCTGACTCGTTGACTTGACTTATGGTTTGATTTTTTGAGTTCATTTGACGATGATTTGTACATTCCGGTTCTTCTGAATTTCGTCCGTTATATGTTTTCTTCACTAGATACTATGTAAGTAAATCCATAATATATTTGGATTTGTATATTATATTTTCCATAGTAAACATCGATAATACATTTTGTTTTTTCGTACCTTTTATCCGTACAAAACCCCCAAGAACGGTGATACGACTATAATACAAAATAGTATTCATCCATGACCCTTACTTGGAACTCCTATACTTTTTTATTTAAAGTCGATTTTAGTTCCGAATATTCTTACAAATTCTTTATAGATATTTGATCCACTCTAGTGTTGGGAGGGAGTTGGAGGTTTGATGAAAGGAGGTGAACACTTACAGTCGTCACTAGAAACTTCTGAGATACCCGTCCTCGTTACCTTTGTTCGGGAAATAACACGAGATCACTTAACCCTTTCTTTACTCATCTTTAAAATAACTAAAGTGTCAATGGAGTTTATTATTTTTTTTGAGTTACTTATATTTTAGTTTTAGTTCAGTGTGAAATTTTTACGGCTATATTTCTACTATAAATTTTTAGAAGGTTTAGTGATGAGACTTTAAATTTTTTATTGATCCTTATATAAAGACCATATGAGATTCTTGTGGATTGACCGTCTTTCGTCTATGTTCTAATCTTTGACTCCCAGATAGGAGATTAAAGTTTACGAGAGGATCATTGGTAAGTCTTTTTGAATGGAAAAGTAAAAAGGAGGACGACTACTAAGACAGGTTTGGTAACTTTCGTGGTCTTCGTTGTTTGTCTTACAAACAACATAGTTGAACATGTCAAAGAGGTGCATCGAATGCCCTTAAGAAAAGGCCTTGTAACTGATAACACGGAAGGTTATCAAAATTATTCGGGATTTATTTCTTTTTTACTAAATACCATAGTAGTATATTCACATAATAAATAATATGAAATCTATTACCCTAAGTTACCCCTTTTCTTATACACCCATACCAGTTACTCGTATTGACTTCTTGTGGAGGTGTAAGGATATTGATTGTACTTTTAGATTATATGATAGTATAAATTAATAAGTATTTAAATAAATCTTATCATATCCTGAGGACTACGTAAATCTTTTGTTAGTTGAAGTCTCCAACAAAAACTACCATTTCTGTATTAAGATTGTATTTCTGTCTTAATCCTGAGATATTTTACAATAAGTTGGTGCACCCTTGTAAGTTTTAAACTTTTATAAACTTCGGAACAGAAATATGATTTTAAGATGAGATGAAAATCACAATTTGAAACTCTTATCAACATAAAACTTTACGGAAATGTTTTTTGTAATAGATCGTGTAAAATATACACACTAACCTGGAGAGATACAGGACCAGTTTTTTGTTTTCGTTAAAAGGAATGGGACATCAAATACAGTATTAATCAATGGTCATTTTTCAATTAGTTATTTAGTAACACTGAAATTAATACTGAGATGTTCCTTATCTCGTGATAAAATAGAAGATTGATTCACTTTTCTTATTTTATGTACATGTATCAAGTAAATACGGATCAATCTTAGTCTTGAAAGAAGTTCGTAGGAAATCTTTACAAATTGACCCAGAAACACTTTATGTGGTTGTTTTTAATTTAAAGTAAATGAAGAAATTTTATAGAAATTAAAGGATTGTTTCCATTTAAATTTTAGCGGTTGTCCAAAGAGAATCCTAGACTTGAATTATCAGACCCCTCAAACCTCACCCTCTTTATTTTGTCTCAGATTAACTTTGGTTTGCATGTTATAAACCCTCCAACTACATAAGGGAAGGAAAATCACCCGAACTTGTTTTATAAGTTGACGAATGAACGACTTGCGGAAGAGGTGGATGTAGGGCATTGACTACTTACGGACCGTGTGACGGTTAGAATAGATGAAGTAGGTCTTTCTGTTAAGGATATTAAATTCCTCCTAAGATAAATATTATACTTTTTCTATATATGTTCTGTTGGATTCGAAATTTTCCGATCCATCGATCTCTCGTTCCATAAATTAGAAATTGTGTTATATACGTTATCAAATTATGTTATTTTTATATGACGGTTGAAAAGGTGTGTAGTAAAACACATTTGTAAAATATTAAATAAGAATGTAGTAGACCCATTTTTATTGCGAACCCATTCTAATGGTTAAGAGATACTGATAATATCAATCGATGGGGCGATTACAAAAGTCCAAGAAATAAGATTCTTCGTCTCTGTCTCCATGTCACACTTTCGTTTTCCACCTATGTCCCGACCATGATCGATTTGAAGTCGAATAAAAAAGGTAGATATAAGAACAGGATTTCCTTAAATCTGTCCTTCGACAGTTCGAGAAGTACATTTGTTCCTCTCTACTATGTCTTCCTTTCCTCTTTACTTCGTAGATACTGTGAGGGATCCGTCCATTCAATTATACAACGATATATGTAGAACACGAGAGAACGTGAACAGAAAAAGGGGAGGGAGTTGGGTAAAGTCGTAATCCTCAGACCTCCTTTCAATCTTGTCTCACCTTATTTATTAAACCGGACAAAAGTGAGATCATTATAACGGTTGAATACTGTTATTCTGTTTCGTTTGACACACCGGGAGTCAGTCATACGATCTTTTGAATTTGTATCGATGAAAATATATCAATAACTTAAACTGAGAAACTGAGTTTTGTTTTTTATGTAATAGAGAACGATAATCTGACGAAGGAGTTGTCTGATATAGATTCCTGTCTGTTTGAACGACTTTGTATGGAACAACACGAAAGAGATGTAATATTAACCGTAGAACCTCGTCGAACCGTTAGTGTCTAAGTTATAGAAGTGGATGTATAGGTCGGACTCAGTTTCACCATGTCAGTGTCTACCGTTTTCCCTGTAGTTCCGTAAATCGATCTCAAACACGGTCTTCTCAAAATGGATATTTATCTTTGTCTTTGTTACCCGGAAGTCAAAAGAATTCTCACTCTTAGGGGGTCTGTATTCTGTGTCCAATGTCTCAGTAGATATAAGATAAAAGAATTTACTCACGATTTAAAAATTCATTCAATAAATGGACTGGGTCAACCAGGTTCGTCGTTTTATAATGAGAAAAGTTCAAACTACAGTAGCACCCTTCTTAGGTTATGAAGTGGAGGAGCAAAAAGGACTCCATAAACAACTAAATGGACAACGACGTGACTACGAGGATTTCGTAATGGTACACCTGATTAAGGTCGTTAGACTTCATTGAGACTTTTTTACGGTTTCCATAATCTCGAAGTAAACGAAAGTGAACTTTTTTACGGGTTATTTTGAAATGTAGATTTTGGTTATGAATAAATCTTTTTTTATTCATTTATAAGACTGTAAAAAAACAGAATGGATTTTCCCTTCCTTCAGAGTTTAATAGATTACTGTTACACATTATGTACTACTAATAAGTATCTTGGAGTTCGTTTCCTTTACATAAGAAAAATGGAATAAATATATTTGAACATACTTCTTATAGGAAAATGACTTTTCTTCCGTCATATTGTCTTCCTCTTGTCACAGTCCTCAGTCTTTCGAAATCTTTAAACCAGGAAAGAAACGGAGACTTATCGATATACTAGGACTCGATACAGTAGTATATGTGAAACACAAAGACACGGGATTAGATATTTTACCGATTGTGGACGGGAGAGTTAAAATTTGTGTACTGACCTCCAAATTCTTGTTTTACGTTAACTAAATCTCCGTGAGATTTTCTGTTTCCATATACATGTATATAAACATGTTTACTTTTCTTTGTCACAACATCTCTTTCCTATTTTGAAACTTGACTCCTTATCTTTCGAACCCAAGATCAGAGTCGAGATAGTGTCCTTGTGTCGTTCAGTGAACCGAAATGACTCGGACGAAGGAATCACTTGATGAGATGTTAGAGAAGGTGTGAATTTTTACTACGACACTCAGATGGTCTCTTTGGTTCATACCATGCTGAGTTATAGGGACCGGGATGGACTTAAAGACTAAAATGTCCTAGAGTTGACCTAGTGACTTAAAGGAAATCGTCTGTATGTTACAATTAATATGCCCTTAATATCACGACCACTTGATTCTCAAATAGTCGACCTAGGGAAATTTTTTTTAGAAAAAGAGGGGGAGAGTCGATTCCTTTCTTAGGGTTATGAGAAAACTTGATCGATATAAACATTTATAGGTGTAACGAGGACCGAGAGTCGTAAATTCCATGGACCCGAGTATAGTATACAGACATAAAAGATCTAAATCAACATCGAACAAAGATAGTCATAAAAGGTTACGAAATAATAAAATTCGTTTGGTTGTCTGTCTAGAAGCCGTTTGTATGATGACTTTAAGACAAGGTAGACCGACAGTAAAAGTTTGATAGAAACCCAGTGTGGGAAACCATTTCCCAATAAGAGAAGTGGTTCTTATTATCCGTAATTTATTTATAAACTTAAATTAATTTGACATGATGTAAACTCCCAATTACCAGTCACTTATTAAGTGTTACGATACGGAGTAATGTTAAGTGTAGTCCAATTTTTTTTCCGTCAGAAGTCAATCGATCGATAATAGGGGACGGTTTGTTTTTTTTAAAAAATTAAAGTCGTTTTAGATCGAACCTTAAGACTGTCATATTCCTCCACGAACCGACTTCTTATCCAGACGGGTTACCCCTTTCTACTAAATCCATTGAACTTGTTTTAACATTCTTCGTATAATGGATGTCACCTTAGTGTACTGTGTGTACAAGTTGAAATACTAAATTCAAAAAATTTTTTCTACTTATGTCTTGTTTACTAAAACAGTAAGGTAAATACTTTTATACGGGGTCCCATTTGAACTCTTTTGTGGGGACAAGAAAGTCAATTCGGAGACAAACACGTGTAGAGAATAACGGATTCGTCGAGAAATGTTACTCCTGATGACTCATTCGTCCGATCTGATCAATCAACATACCTCGTTATCCCGGGACCCGTTTTGAAGTGTAAAGACAGGAAGTTGAAAGAATATACATTTTACCACCACTTTTATTAGTAAAGACAGAGTATCCGAACCCCTTCTACTTTACTCATATATGTGCACATTTTGCGAATTTTGTCACGGACCGTCTATCAAAATGTACACGAAACTTTCTTAAATGACAATCATAATGATAAAAGGATCACACATTCATAGACATATTGTGTCGGGAGTATGCGTTCGGTTGATCAAGTAGACCATAAATTGTAGTCTTTTTAAATACAAGGTGACTACTCCCCTTCTTTGGTAGTCAGAATTTTACAATTTCTCTGTGTACGACTAGAGATTGTACACTAAAAGTTTCCTTAAAGGTTCTTATAAAATTAATATATACCGAAATCGGGTTACAGGATTGTAATCTTGGATTATGGGGTGTATCCTCTTCTGATTTAATATGTACTTTCATTTAAGATGTGTTCGAGATTTTTATAATTAAAGATTCGGTTAGTTATATCCATTAATGTTTAATAAAACGAATGTAGGAATTTATGATAATGAACAATTGTAAACATAATTTAGTAATGCTATCTGAAATGATTAAGTATGCAAAGTGGTCGGTGGACGGGTTTTAATACTTATATATTACTGTCGTATAAAATGATGTACATTATTTACAATGTACCTCTTCCTTTACCGTTGGGTGAGGTCACAAGAACGGACCTCTTAGGGTCCCTGTCCCTTCGGACCACCCGACGACAGATACCCCAGTGTGTCTCAGCCTGTACTGAATCGTTTTCTATTTAAAATACGGTCTCAACGACTTGAGTAATACAAGAGTACCGAGTAGGACTTATATGTCATGTTATAAGACTACAAGTTTATAATCTACACATTATGACAAACCAAGTTTCCGTTTACATTTGAATAGTTTGAATATTCGCTTTTTACAAGTGTTACCAAATAGATAATAAAAAACAGAAAACACTGTTGTACTTAGAAAAATACCATTGAAACCTTGGAAGTGGGAAAGAAACACATCGTCGATAGAGGTGGAGGTTTCTTTACTCACGTTCTGTAGTCTTACCGGTGATAGTAACCGAATAGTACAGTAAGGTATGGGAGGTAGTCTGGAGGACTACTAAAATCCCCGTCAGATCTCGAGAGTTATCACTCGACCTCCAATACGTATTAAACATTCGGATGTGATTCAAAGTATTTGTGGTTTTTTATTACATCAAAGACCGTTTCTTATCGACTTTCTATTATGTGGAGGGAATTTTAGACAGTGAATGTCCGTCTAGTTGAAATTGACATAAGAAAAATTCCTTTTTTTTTTGCCTATGTTGTAAGTTCCATGTTTAAAATTTTTTATGTTGAAGACAATTTCACGTCTAGATCTAAATATCTCTTTTTGATGTATATTATGAATAAAGAAATACAATATTCTTTATAGTGTTATCTTTTCTATTTTAGTTTATAGATTTTGTTGGGTTGTAGATAATTGATGTGTTTAATCGATATTTTGACAAAGTTTCAATATATACGGTACATATTGTTTGTTCAAATCTATTATATGCTACGGAAAGAATCATTATGTGTTTGTTCATGTATAGATAGTGTTGATCACGACTGTTTGAAGTGACTCCATTTAGATTTTTCCTTCTCACTGACGTCTGCTCCTGGACTTCTCTCCAGTGAATGAACATTTAGACATGAGTAGGAGGGCAGAAGAATAAAGATTGAGATTCTTTCTCCTACTTTTACCGTTGTACTTTTATAATATATAAACGAATTAAATCCCCTTGTTTGTTCCTCATAAGGTGCAGAACGGGAGAAGGTTTATATTTCTTATACAAGTAATTACAAAAAATCGAAAGATATTTAATACTTTCTTAAATATACGATGGAGAAAAGACATAATTTTTTTTTTTTTGGTTTGTACGAATTACTACCGTCATATCAACGATTATAAGTGTAAACAGTTTATGTTTCAACGATAAAATTCTTTTCTTTATATCATTAAATCCAGAAGTTATTCTTAAATTTGGGGCGTAATATTTCTGGTATATTGGTAAACGAAAAGGTCGTGGATCTTCTCAAATTGAAATTAAACAACTGACTTCCTTAGTCTTTTTTAATAAAACGAGGTACTGGTTTGTTGTTATAAGCCTGGAATATTCAGTATTTCCAAGGTTCAGGAAGTAGTCAATGATACTAATATGAAAGATTTTTTCATTAACTAAGATGATACATTTATAAAACGTCATTCAAGTTCGTCACTTGTTCACAGAAGTAATTCCGTTATTTAATATGTAATTATGGATGATTTTCATTAAATTATGATTTTCATGAATCGTTTTGAGGTATTTTAATATTGTATCGATTTTCTTACATTTGTTATCTATAGACATCCTGTTGAGGTTTTAATGTCGAGGGATCGGTTTTTTTTTTTTTTTTGGGAATAAATTAAAATAACATCAGTATCAAAAAATTTATTTTAGTAAGACAATTATATTGTGTATGTAACAGGTATCATTTAACTGTAATGTGTCATATAACCACGTAATCTTAGATAGTAATTATCCTTGATATGAAACTTAGTGAATATTTAAACGGGACTTGGAACGTGACACATCGACTCCGGTTTTGCCTTTCTCGCGACTTATACAAGACATTCTGCATGGTAAAGGTATATAGAGACTGAATCCTTTTAATTTAAGACACAGGACTTGGGTTTTCTCTTCTTGAGTTCTCAACATATGTCTTGTGACGTTACTAGATCAGTTGTTCTGGACACCAGTTCGGATGTTGAGTTTTTACTACAGAGTTAAACATGTGCTCTTGGATTCGCGTATATGGACTTTTATTTCAAAATTCTTTATTATGAATTGTTCAATTGTCTGAGACCATAAAAGATGAGTGTGAATGAGAGAAAAAAAAAATTAGAAATAACTTAAACAATGTTATAACGAAGCAAAATACAAAACGAAAAAACAGGTGTTCCGTACACCCTAGAATCAAGGGACTACTCCCAAGCTTGGATGTGGGGGACGTGACCTTCCGTTTCAGAATTGGTGACCTGGTGGTCCCTTCAGGGGATTGACAGAAAAAATTTACGACAACCTTTACTTGACCTTACTAAAGTACTTGGTAATTGCCCTTCGTTGACGTAAAACTTTTTACGACATGACATGATTTTCATAAAATTGTGTTTTCGTTTCTCAACGTTTATTCCTAATGGAGATTCGTGTCCTTAGAGATAAAACCAGTCAATAGTTTTGTGATTGGAGATCCACAATTACTACAGACGAAGAGTTGAAGACGGACGACAGAGTCTAATCGACCCTATAATAATATATAAGAGAACATTACTAACATATGTCGTTGACTTTCGTGGAAGAACCGTTTGCTGACCGGTTGTTGCATGAACAGCTCCATCAATATTTAGACTTTTTACTAATCTTTACTTGTTAAATGACACTTAGTAGTGTTATATGTGTGTAATCTCAATTTATGGCTCGTGTAAAAAAAAAACCGGCGTGACGTATCGTATTCTTGAAAGGGATGGTGCCTACCTTGGACACAGGGGACGTCACCTCACGTCTCAAGTGGTGCCCTGGTGTCCCTTCAGGATATATGACTTGAGTGAACGAATGTCAAAATTTAAACTTGTTTCTGAGAGTAAGTTTTGTTTTACGGTTCCCGTACTATGTAATACGTCGTTACTAAAGTCTCCGAGGTTTGGAATTTCTATGTTGTGTGGTAAGTAAACAAGAGATCGAATTGTTTCATAAGGACATGAAAAGGTTACGATACGGTCAAAGATAAGATATTTGTTACGGTTACTAGGATTAAAAACTTTCAATTACAATTTCAGTTAATCTTATGGATGTGAACGATGGTACCCAGATTTCGTCAATAGAAATTACTTTAGTTAAATTCTTTTAAAATGTGGAGAAAGTTAGTATACTTATTATAAGAAGTGTTTCTAATGTAGTATTTTGATTAAAAAAGTTTTATCCTTTCTATATTCGTAGACTTACGTCTCAAGGTTTCTTATCGTTCTTCTCTATTCTTTCGGAAGAAGTCACTAGTTACGTTTCTTTATCTCCTTTTGTTGTCTTACCCTTTCTGATCTCTAGAGAAGTTCTTTTAATCTCTATGGTTCCCTTGTAAAGTACGTTTCTACCCGAACTATTTCCTGTCTTTACCAGACCTGGATTGTCTTCGTCTTCTTTAATTCTTCTCCACCGTTCTTATGTACCTTCTTGACATGTTTTTTCTAGAAGTGCTGGGTCTATTAGTACTACTACACTAGTGAGTAGATCTCGGTCTGTGGAACCTTACACTTCAGTTCACCCGGAATCTTTCGTAGTGATACTTGTTTCAATCACCTCCACTACCTTAAGGTCACCTCGACAAAGTTTAGGACTTTCTACTACGACACTTTCACGACGTGAGTTAT
>SJYO01034137.1:69709738-69905908 GCA_006410555.1 Capra ibex | reverse complement strand
CCCTAAAGAAACCTTCCTTACTACGATTTCGACTTCGAGGTCATGAAACCGATGGAGTACGCTTCTCAACTGAGTGACATTTTCTCAGACTACGACCCTCCCTAACCCCCGTCCTCCTCTTCCCCTGCTGTCTCCTACTCTACCGACCTACCGTAGTGCCTGAGCTCCCTGCACTCAGACTCACTTGAGACCCTCAACCACTACCTGTCCCTCCGGACCGCACGACGCTAAGTACCCCAGCGTTTCTCAGCCTGTGCTGACTCGCTGACTTGACTTGAAAAAGTTTTATCCGTAAGTCAAGTCAAGTCGGCGAGTCAGTACAGACTGAGACGTTGGGGTACCTGATGTCGTGCGGTCCGAAGGGACAGGCAGTGGTTGAGGGTCTCGAACGAGTTTGAGTACAGGTAGCTCACCCACTACGATAGGTTGGTAGAGGAGGAGACAGCAGGGGAAGAGGAGGACGGGAGTTAGAAAGGGTCGTAGTCCCTGAAAAGGTTACTCAGTCAAGAAGCGTAGTCCACCGGTTTCACAACGTCAAAGTCGAAGTCGTAATCAGGAAGGTTACTTATAAGTCCTGAATACAGGGAATCCTAACTGACCAACCTAGTGGAACGTTAGGTTCGCTGAGAGTTCTTAGAAGGGGTTGTGGTGTCAAGTTTTCGTAGTTAAGAAGCCACGAGTCGAAAAAAAAAAAAAAAAAGTCGAAAGAAATATCAGGTTGAGAGTGTAGGTATGTACTGATGACCTTTTTGGTATGGAGACTTATCTGTCTGAAAACAACCGTTTTATTAAGAGACGAAAAATTATACGACAGATCCAACGAGTATCGAAAAGAAGGTTCCTTGTTCACAGAAAATTAAAGTACCGACGTCAGTGGCAAGTGTCACTAAAACCTCGGGTTCTTTTATTTCAGACAGTGACAAAGGTAACAAAGAGGTAGATGAACGGTACTTCACTACCCTGGACTACGGTACTAGCATCAAAAGACTTACAACTCAAAATTCGGTCGAAAAAGTGAGAGGAGAAAGTGAAAGTAGTTCTCCAGGAAATCAAGAAGCGAAAGACGGCATTCCCACCATAGTGGACGTATAGACTCCAATAACTATAAAGAGGGTGTCAGAACTAAGGTCGAAAACGAAGTAGGTCGAACCGTAAAGTGTACTACATGAGACGTACATTCAATTTATTCGTCCCACTGTTATATCTCGGCATTGAATGAGGAAAGGGTTAGACCTTGGTCAGACAACAAGGTATAGGTCAAGATTGACGACGAAGAACTGGACGTATGTCTAAAGAGTCCTCCGTCCATTCCACCAGACCATAGGGATAGAGAAATTTTTAAAAATTCTTATTTTATCCATAATATATGAGTTTTTAGTAATATGGTGGACATAGTTTACACTAAATTATGAGTGTTTGTAAATCGAAAAAGAGTCTATAATTGAAATTTCGATATGTAAATAGATTTACCGTTAGATTTTGAGAATAAGAACCATCTTTGATTTCGAGATATACATTAAACCAATAACGGTTACCGAATCGTGGATCTCAATTAAGAAAGTCGAAAATCAATTGTCTTCAATTGACGATTATAAGTGGTTGAGGACTTTTCTCAATAAAAGATCTTGAAATAAGAGATCTTGAGGCTGAGTCTAAGACTTCAGATATGTTTAATCACTCCTTGTATTTCGAATTGTCGACATAAAAGGAAATGAAATAAAAATGTATTGTTTAAGATATTACCAACTGGTATATATGCAACAATACCAAAAATTGTCTACGAAGGGACCACCGAGTCTACCATTTCACAGACGGATGTTACGCCCTCTGGGCCCAAGCTAGGGGCCCAGCCCTTCTAGGGGATCTTTTCCTTTACCGTTGGGTGAGGTCATAAGAACGGACCTTTTAGGGTACCTACCTCGGACCATCCGATGTCAGGTACCCCAGCGTTTCTCAGTCCGTACTGACTCGCTGAAGTGAAGTGATGAAGTGAAGTACCAAAAATTTTTAGTAGTAAGAAGTACTTAATGTGGGTGCTAAATCGTGTAAACGTCTTTGTTTACGTGACCATAGAGTTGTCAGTTTCTTTCGTCTCCCACTCTTTATTGTTCACACGTTTGTGGTGGATTCTGTACCGGTCTCTATTATTGTGTCGGGTCTTCGTCCCGAGGAGGAAGAGTCTTTCATGTGCGGTTCATGGGTCACTTCGACCACCATATGAGACGACACAGAGTGTACCGATTTAATGTTAGGTGGACTCTGAAGTTCTTTCTCGACTGTGGTATTTTCAGTATCACAATATGTCCTCACGGGACCGTGTAACTAGTACTTTATTATGAACGAAGATAACAATCGGACTCCGACAAAATGAAGATTATTTCATCTAATTAAATTCTCCCTTTTTGACGTCCGACGACAATAAATCCCTAGGTTTGATTGTTTTTGTTTAGGGGTCGACAAGATAAAATTCCTATGGTAAAATCTAATTGAATCATAATTGTGATTATTAGTAGTCGACATAAAGTAACGATACTTATGTCATTAGTACTATACCCTTTTGTCGTTACCTGGGGTATGGATTTAAAGTTCATAGTTTATAGTCATTGTTAAGTCGGTCTGTGTCGGATATAATATTTCTTGAATGTTTTGAACAAATCTACGATCATAATTCTAAGTTATATTTGACCTCTCTCCCCTTCGTCACTTTACAAAAGTTCTATTTTATAAATACTGTGACTCGCTCCTGAATATGGAAGAACCCCCCTCCTCCGCCAAAGACAACCTTACGGTTAAAATGTCGAAGACGACGACTAAGTCCAAGAAATTAATACGAAAAGAAACTCAGACGAAGACTATTGTGTTGTTTTTTTACTACTGTAAAAAGTGTGAAGTGTTTCGCCCACCTACGACATTTTCCTGTCTCTTTTTATTAAGTTTATGATAAATTGAAATTTCTGAGTAACTTTTAACTTTGGATACATATGAACTACTTTTTGAACATCAAGTGAGGTGATCGGTGTTGTCGGTCGGATTAAACATGGATTTTATCGACTATTTAGACTCAAGTCATTTGATGTAAGATAAGTAAAGTCGATCCACACTGTCTAAAATAGATCTCTTTTCTAACCGACTTTAAGAAAGCTGAAGAGGTAAGTGATTTCAAAACCCAAAAGGAAAACCTCCCCACACACATGACGCGTCAAGGCCTGTAGAATCAAGGGGCCGTTTCCTGACTTGGGCCTGGGAACCGTCACTTTCACCCCACAGTAGATTGGTAATTGTCCCTTAAGCGGGATTTCAATTAAAATTTTTGGTGGTATAATTCATTAATAAAATAAGTTTATGATCTTACTTATTTGACACCCATTTTTCATTTCATGTTTATTTAATTAGACATTATTTTAATTGTAAAATGATGTTTTTTAATGTTTGTGTGTTTTCAACTTTCTGTTTTTAGGTAAAATTAGGGATTTTTTACATTTTATATATATATATATAAGAATTCCAAGAAAAGTTTGGACACTCGTAAAGATTCTGGAACTGAACCATTTATATATTTTGATAAAATATGGAAAGAAGAGAAATAAGGTGATTAAGGATAAAGAAACTGGATTTTTGGTGATTCTTTGACCCTGAAGGGACCACCAGGTCCCCAATTCTTAGACGGAACGTTACGTCCGAGTTAGGGACCAGTACCTTCATTCTAGGGTGTACAGTACCTCTTTGATTCGGGTACGTGGTGTTGACCTCTCAGTTCTAGGGTACACTAACTTTTCTACGAGTTGTAGTGAGTAATCTCTTTACGTTTAGTTTTGGTGTTACTCCATGGTGAAGTGTGGTCAGTCTTACAGACGTTAGGTTTTTAGACGTTCGTTATTTACGACCTCTCCCACACCTCTTTTCCCTTGGGAGGATGTGACAACCACCCTTACGTTTGATCACGTTGGTGATACCTTTTGTCACACCTCTAAGGAATTTTTTAACCTTTATCTTGACGGTATACTGGGTCGTTAGGGTGAAGACCCGTATGTGTGGTTCCTTTGGTCTTAACTTTCTCTGTGCACACGGGGTTACAAGTAGCGTCGTGACAAATATTATCGGTCCTGTACCTTTGTTGGATCTACAGGTAGTCGTCTCCTTACCTATTTTTTCGACACCATGTATATGTGTTACCTCATAATGAGTCGGTAATTTTTCTTATGTAGACTTAGTCAAGACTACTCTACCTACTTTGACCTCGGCTAATATGTCTCACTTCATTCGGTCTTTCTTTTGGTAGTTATGTCATATGATTGTGTATATATACCTTAAATCTTTCTACCGTTACTACTGGGACATACGTTCTGTCGTTTTTTCTGTGTCTACACATATCGCCTGAAAACCTGAGTCTCCCTCTCCCTCTCCCACCCTACTAAACCCTCTTACCGTAACTTTGTACATATGATAGTACATTCTTAACTTAGTGGTCAGATACAGGCTACGTCCTATGTCGTACGAACCCCGACCACGTGCCCCTACTGGGTCTCCCTACAACACCCCTCCCTCCACCCTCCCCCCAAGTACAAACCCTAGCGTATATGTGGGCACCACCTAAGTACAGTTACATACCGTTTTGGTTATGTCATAACATTTCATTTCATTTTTATTTTTAATTTTTTTTTTCTAAGGTACACTACGTTGTGTCTGGGGTATACGACGTTGATTCTGGGTTGTGTCAGTTTATTTATTTATAAAAATTTTTCGATTCTTTGATTGTTTTATATTAGTATGTCGAAAACCTTTGTCGTGTCTCGTCAATTTTCACTTCTACTTTGTCCAAAGAGTTACGGTTCCGTAGTCGATATCTATAGAACACAAATTTTGTTTTCACTAAAGGAGAAAAGAGAGAAAATCCTATGTCCGTGTATAAGAATTAGAAGAGGTTCGGATTAAGGTGATTACCATTGGTTCTTGGAGTCTTTCGTCGTATCATCTCTTAGGATATGTCTGATAATTGTCTAAGTCTCGTTTTATATGTGTTCTTAATCAATGTACAACCATTCAAATCATTATATAAAAACACAATACAAACACATTGGATTGATTTGTCCCTTTTTTCGTTTCTTTTTACTAAAAATTTTGATACCCTTAGAGACGGAAACCTTTATAACATTGATGGATAGGTGTCTAATGTTTTTTTGACGTGACTGACCGTTCGTGTGGAGGTAGAAGTGTTTTATTAGTTTCAAATTTTTTTTTTATCTGGTGAGGTGTAAATTTTTTATTTAAATAATTAAGTTGGTTAAATTAATAATGTATAGACGAGAATTTGTTTTTCGGTTAGTTTTTATATGTAAGACCTGTTTAAGATCGGTGTTTAAAATTTGATCTACTCCCTAGTGCACACATAAGGTAAATGATTAGTGGATCATTCCGAAGGGATTTCTTTTTCTAGTTCGATAAAGTTCATGAAAACTAATTGTGTTCAGTTTTAAATAATAGTGGTTAAGGGTAGTTACCTTTTCTGTCACCGAAATACAATACTGGTCCGTGGTTAATCATTGACAATGACTACCATCATTTGTCCCGTTCCTAATTTCCCGTCCCTTCGGAGATCAGATCAAGTCCGACACAGTGGCCTTTTAGACCGGACTCTTGTGTTCTTGCTTTATCAAGAGACTTCCTTAGTCCAGTTTCCCTTTCTCTTTATGACTGTCTTTGTAAGGAGAAACGAATAAGGAGTGAGGAGGAATTTCCCAACGAATTTAAGACGGACTTATAAACATCATGACAAAATGTGACTTTGTGTAAGTTGTAATAGGTCCAAGTTGAATAGTTTTACGATAAAGTCTTTTTGTTCATTTGTTCGTAACGTTATGTATAAAAAATAAGGATTTTGTTCCCCGTTTTAGACTAAAACAATTTAAAAGTCCCCTATTTATTTTGAGGAAGGAAATTTACTAATGATGTCCATAAGATATAAGGAAATGTTTGTCTTATGACTACGGTTATTTGTACGAACATATCATATAGTTGTTGTCTTCTTTCTAATGGAATCATTTTTGGAAAAGTCCTATAAACAAATTTACTTTCCAGAAGTATTAAGACTTTTTCAAAGTCCCAGTTTATATTTTAGAGGTTTGGTGACGTATTTTCAAATGGGAGTGAGTTACTCTGTGTATTAATGTCATTCGGAAGTGTTTCATAATATATGTATTCGTATTTTTGATTTTCGAGGTAGGTTTTCGTTGTCTTGTACGTCATACTAAGACAAATTTACTTTGTGTTTTTGTCCGTTTTGGTTAGAGATCACTACTTCCAGTTCCATCACCCACGTAACCCCCTTCTCTCCAATCACTGACCCTTTCTTGTACTCCCTCAAAAGACCCCACGACGTTTATGACCATACGTGTAGGTAGTGTGACATGTAAGTCTTAGGTACGCAAAAGAAAGGAAAAGACATATATTTAATAGGGAGTTAAAGGGGGAATTCAATTTATTCTTTGTTTAAAAAATTTTTAGGGTTCTTTTCGGGTTTTATTTTTTGGGGTATTGAATTCCGAGATGGAATTTATTTTGATCCCTGTGATAAGTATTTCAATAAAAAAAAATTCCCCTTTTTTTTTCCCGTTTCTTTTTTAATTATATATATGAATATTGGTTGTTAGAATCTATAATAAAATTAAAGACTACTAAAAGATTTATAAGTATTACCTGATAGTCTTTACCATAAAATAAAGTTGTTTCAGTCAGTTCGTTGTCATTATGGTGATATTCTTTTGTCTTTTTAGTGATATTTGTATAGACACTCTCCTTTATACATGTCCTTCTAGTTCCTCGATTCTTGTCGAAAATGTAAATTTTTAGCTATTACTTTCAATTACTTTAAGTTTAAAGTCACAATACGTGTTTTGCAATGACCTTGTGTCTGCTAAAGTGAAGAAATGTGACAGATACCAACGAAAGCGTGTCATTGTTGTTTACTCTTTTCAGGGTTGTCTCCGTTATACCGGGTATTTCGGATTTTATAAATGATGAACCAGAAATATCATTTTCAATTGACTGAGGATATATCGTAAATTTTTATTTCTTGATGGGTATCCTATTCTTTTTATAAACGTCTAGTACTTAGATCTATTCCCGGGTCATAAGTCTTATTTATTAAGAAGGTGGAGTTGTTATTTGTCTATTGGGGGTGTGTGTTTTTGCTTTTTCTTTTGAGTTGGATTTTTACCTGTCTTTCAGAAGAGGTTTCTTCTGTATGTTTGCCAGTTATTCGTGTACTTTTCTATAAATTGTAGATCAGTAAACCCTTTACATCTAGTGCTGGTACTACTCTATAATTATGGTGAAAGATAAGGATACTACCTACCGATATTATTTTTTTTTCTTTGGTCACAACCCCTACATTTCTTTAATCTTGGGAATGTGGATGGAACAATCACCCCTACATTTTGCCATGTAGTAGATACACGACATGACACGAATCAGCGAGTCAGCACAGGTTGAGAAACACTGGTGTGTCTGACGTCGGGTAGTCCGAGGAGACAGGTACCTTAAGAGGTCCATTCTTATGACCTCACTCAACCGTAAAGGAAGAGGTCCCCTAGAAGCGTTGTGTCCCTATTTTGGGGTCAGAGGGTACAAGGTTCGACTAAGAAAAGGTAGACTTGTTGGTCCCTTCGGGTTCTTATGTCCTCAACCATCGGATAGGGGAGAGGTCCTCTAGAAGGACTGGGTCCTCATCTTGACCCCAGAGGGTGTAACGTCCGTCTAAGAAATGGTCGACTCGATGATCCCTTCGGGAATATGGAACAATCGTTGTAGATGTCGTCAGGGAATTTTTCGATTTGTCAATGGTAGAGTGGTTCGGTAAGGTAAGGATTCGTATATCGGACGGAGAGCCCCGAGCAGAGTTGTGTCGAATTGGTAATTCTTAACAAATAGTTAATTTTGACGACCCACCGAGTCTACCATTTCTTAAGTGGACGTTACGTCCTCTGGGTCCAAGTTAGGGACCCAACCCTGCTAGGGGACCTCTTCCCTTACGGTTGAGTAAGGTCATGAGAATGGACCTCTTAAGGTACCTGTCTCCTCGGATCACCTGATATCAGGTGTCCCAGTGTTTCTCAACCTGTACTGATTCGCTGCTTGTGTGTGTTCGTTTTGTTCCTTCGTTTCTCAAAAGAATTTAATAGAATATGGTATTGTCAAGTTTCGTAATGATCAGGTTCTATAAAAATCATAGACCACTGGTATTCTCTCTGATAACATTCAAGTCCTTTTTTTATTAAGACTACATATATTCCATATTACATATATGAAGACACGTTAATTACTAAATGTCTTTTCCGTCCCTTTTTCTTCTTGTCTTTTTTATTATGAATGTGTGTTTCCAGAGATGCACACACGTATTCAGTGGTGTAAATCCTGTCGCTTCGACCAAAGGTGGAAAGGGTCTTAAAGGTCTCGGACTAAAGAATGACGAAGGGAGTGAACGACTAAAGATTACAAACACGTTCTTTTCTTTTTCACAGTTAATAATGAAAGTCCGTTGGTGGTGCATTGAACAAACATAAATTTAAATACAAATATAACAAACATTTAATTAAATATTTTTTTGATCAAGATCATTTTTGTAAATGACAAAGGGAAGAAATGTACCATACTAGGTCGCACATATTGTTAATCGAAAAAAAGGTACTGTCATTTATGATCTCCTTTTTTTACAGTTATTCGTAATCATTGATTTTTTGAATGATACTTTAACTTAACTCTCAATAATGGTACTGTTCATCACTGAGTTGAAAGAATTTAGATTGAAGACAATAGAGATTTTTTTTCCCTCCCCTATTAAAGTGGATGAAATCTCTCCGTAACAATCCTAATTCACACATATACTTTTGTGGATCGTAAGACAGAGTGTGTATAATTATTGAGTTCACAATCAGTTTAAACGTATTATTTTTTGTACTAATAAGTGACTGGATTATTTCAATGGTTAGTAGATAAAGGATCGATCTCAAGTCAAGTCAAGTCAGTGAGTCAGTACAGGCTGAGAAACCCTGGGGTACCTGACGTCGTGCGGAGGGACAGGTAGTGGTTGAGGGCCTCGGATAAGTTTGAGTACAGGTAACTCAGTCGCTACGGTAGGTTGGTAGAGTAGGAGACAGTAGGGGAAGAGGAGGACGGAAGTTAGAACGGGTCGTAGTCCTAGAAAAGTTTACTCGATGTCTCATCGGGTGGTAATTCAGTATGTCTATAGGTTCTAACAATCCATCTCCTACTTCATTCCAAATATAATAGTACTCAAAATTCTCGACACATCTTCATCTTTTCCTACCGATAAGAATTAGGTTGGTTGGTAGTCTGACTGATGTATTTAATAAATTACTTCGAAGAAATGACACACCCCCACAATCTTTAAAATTAATAACGAATGGTTACTTTACGAATAGTTGATTACAATACCAAGTCCGACTATGTGTTTTATTTTTATGTATTTTAAGAAGTGTAGTAAAATATAGAGGATGTCTTTTGTACCCGAAGGGACGACTGAGTCGTCATTTCTTTGACGAACATTACGTCCTCTGTGTCCAAACTAGGGACCCATCCCGTCTAGGGGACCTCTTCTCTTACCGTTGAGTGAGATCGTGAGAACGGACCCTTTACGTCCTGTCTCAGTGGACCACCCGATGTCAGGTACCCAGTGCTTCTCATCCTATGTTGAATCGTTGGTTTGTTACTTTTGTATATTGGTTACTTTATGTCTCATGATAATATAAACAAATTTACTCCCTTGAGTGTATACATATATCTACGGTTATTTCTATTTTATGGAATAAAGGTAGAGGTCTCGGTAGAAATGAATAGGGTAGAGAACTCCGTTTCATACGACCACAAAGACATTTTCGAGATTTTCCTCGAGAAGCATCTTCGACTCAAAGTTTCCAGGGTTCGGAAGGATTTTGACCATATACTTATGCTGATGTTCTTTATGGACTTTTATGTTACTTTAAATAAATCAGATGTGTAGTTTATAATTGTGCAGAAGTTATTTAGGGGACCTTTGTTTTTAGGGAATTCGTAATTCCTTCAACTTTTTCAATGTAAAACGTGTCGTTATCATGTTTGACCACTGTGGTAGGAGTTTTTGACCGGTCTGGACACGAAACCTTCACTCCTTTCTGGTCGCTGTTGTTAATTACCGGGAAAGTTTCACACTTTCCCCTTGTTCCCGTAAATACAAGATATAACAATATACAGAATATAGATGGTTGTTCTTGTTTGTTTTACATTTATTTATCCACAGATCTAGACAAGATACCCTAGTAACAAACGACTGAGGACGAAGAGACGTATATTTATGTTTTATTTGAGGGTTTATTTAATGTCAGTAACCGTTTTCTCGGTATGAGGTATAACACTCCGTCATAAGGGGTTCAGCCAGGAATTTTCTGACGAGGGATGTGTTCTTTTGACTTACCAGCATTCAATTTGTTTTAAGGTGTCTGGAGTTATGGGATCTCGATGAATCTTAGAACGTTTTCGATTATTCCATGTAACCGGTACTTCGTTCAAAGGGTCTGACGATAATCCTCCACTAATTTGTTGTGACCCCCGCTCCGGTCACCACCACCACTTGTGAATCTATTTGAATTCTTTGACTAAAACGGAGGGAGTAAAATAAAGGACGTGTTAAGTGTTGAATCCTAAATTAAAGATGTGAACAATCCCGAAAAATTTTCTATGTTAACGAATCAACACATTGACAAAATAATTGTTGGGGGAGGGTAAAAGGTTGAGGAAAATGTGACTTATTGAATAGTGGCACGGTAGAGGTCAAGGTGTTCCGTGTTTTTACTTGGGTGGTTTAATGAGTCGTTTCTATGTTTCTCCTTTTTTTAAAAATAAAGATATATTTAAGTGTTTCTTGTGGTTTTTTCCTAATATTATAGGGCCAGGGATTGGGGTTTTCATATTTTAAAACGAATTGTGATAATTCGAACTTATAACTTCTTTTTTTTTAACTACGTAAGGAATATTCATTGTAAAAGTTCTGTAAAGTTTAAAAGAGTTCACATTGTTAGGGTACAAAACGTCATTTAATACAATCGGTAATAAGAGAGACCACTACGGTGACTCAGTCACTACTGAGTTACCTGTACTCAAACTCATTTGAGGCCCTCAACCACTACCTGTCCCTCCGGACTACACGGCGTCAGGTACCCCAGCGTTTCTTAGTCTGTGTTGACTCGCTGACTTGACTCGACTGAGAACAGTCTATGTCAAATACTTTAAATTCGATTTGCAATTACAAAAAAGTTCCTGTATCATACGTAAATTTCTGATACAGGGAGATTCTTCGTTCAAATCTGTTTCAATAGCCTCTCTCCCTATCTACTTTAGTTCTTACGTCTTTCAACTTACATGGAACCCCATGTAAGTCAACCCATAGACCCCCAAGTCACAAGATAAAACACATACGGACTCTTGTAGGTAATTTACGTTCTGTCGTATTATGTCATTAAATGATATTAGATACATTGTTCACATTAAAAAATTGACTTGAAAATACTACATAAGTGTTTCTTTTGATGTTAATATTGTTGGAAATATAAACATGAACCTATAATATAAACATGAGTCTACCAATCTTGTTTTAAATATGGACTTCAAAGTGTATATTACATAATAAAAGGTGAATGTAGAAAATTTTATCGTAAATTGTTACATGTCATTATGATAGTCTTTTATTCGACTTTCCTTTAATAGAAACCCTTAAATTCTCTTTATTTTTACTACTTGTACTAAGAAAATTTTAGATGAACTTATCTTTGTTTTTATTTAAGAAGTGAAATTTATTGATTACTTCGTTGTATACTTTGGTTTAATGTGTCAGTGGTTTCTTTTATGTTAAATTTTATGTACAAGTACAATAAATCTGAAGATTTAAATTCTTGAAGAAACGACCGGGACTATCATACCATGACTTCACCACAAAATTGTAAGATATTAGATTCCCGATGTGGTTGTGCTACGATATTTATGATTTGGTGACCAAGGGTTTGAACCCGTACGTAATCTTAGTGGACCTGCCGAACAATTTGGTGGCTGACGTCCCCTAGAAGGGATCAAGACTAACTGTCTCATACTCCGCCCTGGGTTCTTACGTAAAGATTGTTCAAGGGTCTACTACGGATACGACGACCAAACTCCTGGTGTGAAAAATTTTGGTGGCATGTTTTGTTACATTTACTGGTCAGTAAGTGGTTAGTATATTGTAGAAGTGTCTTTCGTGACGTCGTTCGGTTAGTCCTTAACAATTGGGAAAAAAAAAGTAGGAGACCGTGTGACCACTTCGGATAAGTCTTGTAAAAATTTACATGTCTTATTTTATATATCCTTGGGTTAGTAGGACTTCATCAATTATATAAAAATTTTATACGAAGAATTGTTTTAATTTGTTCTAGATTGTCGAAAATTTTATTGGTACTAAAGTTTCATCACCTTTCACATTTGTTATAAAACCCGATAGTCGTTACGTTACACTTTACTTTTGTAGACACTAAATCTGACCACCGTTAAGGTGTCCATAACGATTATGATGATGTCAAAGAACGGATATAAATATTGGCCTCCTTTACGATGTAAAGAGAGTCTCTGATCACTTTTATTTCAAGTTTCTCGGAGACTTAAAATAGGGACCCGGAAAACCTTCGGACACTTGGGTCCACTTTTTGTGGATTTTCGGTTTGTTCCCGTTCATAAATACACTTCATATAAAGTTTTCTGATGAACCGTCATTACTGTCTTCTGTCAATTTTCAATTTGGTGAATGTTTGAAGACACTATTTCTATTTCGAAACTCAAAGTCTCGTCGACAAAAAATTTTTGATATATAATCTTATTCCATATTACTAAAATCCCGAAAATTCTTGTCCTCTTATAAAATAAGTTAAAGATTTATGAATTGAAGGATATAAGTTAGAATTTGATTCGTAAGAGGTTTTTATGTGGTTACTAAGTCGAATTTTCTATTTAACTAGAAACTAAACGTAAAATCTTTGTCTCGTTTTCTTGATTACTTTTAAAATTTGATCGATAAACATCACTGTATAAATTCGTAAATTGTTGAATACTTTACCGTTTAGTTCAACCTACGAGAGAATTTGTGATCTGGGAATTGTGTTTAACCTCTGTTTTAAGTTGTTTGTGAGTACCACGAACGTTAAATCATCTATGAATGACGAAAATTATTAGAGTTGAAAAATGAAATACAGGTTCAATGATGAAGTCCTTAAGAGTTATGAATAATTATTTCTTTTTATTGTACTGAGGACATTATCGAAAGGAGTTCAAATTTTTATAAACTGTCCAAAGGTGATTGCGATGATTAGATGACCAGACTTCCACTTGTCCGGGTTCTCTTCTCTTCACTAATCCTTTATCACATATTAAAGTATTTATTTCTACAAGATAGTGAATAAGTAAAACAGAATAAATTAAACATAACCTAAATTAGTGTTCTATCCCTCCCTTGATTTTAGATCGATTTTTGATAATTCAATCCGTGTAATGCATTGATAGTACTCTTAATACCTACGGTTGGTTGTTCAAACTCGTAGAAGTTTAGAAGTAAATGTAGGAATACTCCACTGTGGGAAAGTTACCTTTTCTTGTCTTTTGTAGGTCTTTAGTTCTCTCAATATGTCTTAGTGTGTTGAGAGTGTCGGTTTAAGTCTAGTTCATAACAGTGACTCCTAAAAAATTTACCTTAGTTTGTAAAAACTTGCGTGTATGAATCTTACGTTTGACTGACAATATATACGTTCCATGTAAAATTTTTGTGTATGTGGTTATGACTTTTGTGGTCGTTAGACTCGTTTTTTTTTATAAATTTTAAAAATGAAATTGTACGTAAAGTATAAGTTTCTCTTGTCACTTCTTTTATAATTTAACCTATGTATATCGGGTTGTCCTTTTCTTTTGTCTAGGCCACAGATCATACTGTTGAATAGTTCATTAAAAAGTTTGATGGTAAATTTTAAAAATTTCATATTGTACTGTCTATTTCCTTGTCTTTGTCTCTTGTCGTGACATGAAGTCTCCTCAATACTGTAGAGGGGAAAATAAGAATTTAGTGACATGTTAAAGGACACTCTTCTGATATAACTACTCTAATAAACAAATTAATACAACTTTAAGAATTGAGATTAACATTCTTATTATGTGATTTCAAGTTAAGATTAAAAAGAAAGTGAGAGAAGGAGAAAGGTCCTTAATATTTATTTTTATTGGAAGAACCTCCAAAAAGTCGAAATTTTTTTTAATAGAAATATAAAAACATCTGCATACATATCTCAAAGATGGTACCTTTTCTTTGTAAAATACATTAATTCGGAACCCTTTCAGAGTTTAGGTACACTTTTGGTAAATTGCAAAGTAACAGTGTATCTTTATAATTTAAGATATTACTATAACCCATTATAGAGTGTAAATTTCAAATTGAATGAGGAAATGTCATTTTCGATACCAAACCATAAAGACTTTTCGAGATCATTTGAACATAATTGACTCTTTGTTTGTCTATTAAGGATTTATTCGGTAATTAAAAGATGAATTGATTCCTGTCTAAATTAAAAAATTTAATTAAAAATAACCTCATATCAACGAAATGATTTAAATTAAAAATTTCTTCGACAACAAAACTTTTCTGTTTATTTGTTGACGTGGTGAAGGATATTAAGTCAAAAGTCCCCGTTAACTATCTTTACTTCTGAAAACAGTTTTCCTCGGAAGGGATGGGTACCTGTGGGTGTATAAAGTATGTCCGGGTCTTTGTTGTAATAGGAAACAGATCAAGAGATTTGAACTTCCACTCCTGAATAAGGGGGGAGGTAGAGGTCGTGGTTTTGTCCCGGACCGTGTGTCCTCCGACAGTTGTTCACACAGTCTATTTACTTAAGTTGATAGACAGTGAAAGTTCACAAACGTTGAGTTTCAAGGATCTTTTACTTACAGATGAACAAGTCCCAATTGTCACAGGCCTCCGATTTAAGTGAGGAAATATAAATGTATGGTAAAATCCTTTACGAAGACGGGTGTGTTGGAGTAAATTAAGGACACACTTTATTTGACAGTCTTTTATTTGTAAATCATTTGTCATTCCTAAAATGTTACTACGATTTATAATCCTTGTCTTCCGAAAGGGGGAGGCGGGGCTCTAGTGTTCGACTATTAGGTTTTGTTTTGCTTAAACGGAATCACTAATTTTGTCCTAGATCGGACAACAGTCGATAAGTATCTAAATCCCTTCTCTTTTTACCAAAGAAAAGGCCTTAGAGAACCGACCCCATGGTAGAGAATCGTCGAGGACTATTTGTCTTTCCTTTCCATTTGTTCGCGGTGGGAAGTTTTTGATAAACGCCGACAGTTCAATCGTTTGGGCCGTTTGCTGACGACTCTGTGGGTTCATGAAGTTTTTGTTGACGACTCGCTTGGCCGTGGAGGAGTCTGCGAAAGGGCGCCGGCGGATCTTTGTCGTGCTCAGGCCAAATGCAGGGCCGCACTCGCTGGCGTGTTACTGACACTGTGGGGTCCGGAGCGCGCCGGACGCGGGCCCTGCCGGCCCAGCCGCGGGGCTCCGGGGTCCCCTAGGGTTGTCACCGTCGGGAGGTAGGCTCGGGCTCCCCTTGGGCCGGCCCGAGGCCTTCTCCTTGGCGTCAGTCTCGTCGGCCGTCAGGGGCCTCCTCGAGACTCACCCCAGACCCCTGTGAAAAATTGTTTGCCTCGTTAAACAGGGGGCGAAAGTCCCAAAGACGCTTCGCCGGTGTACGATCGGGGTTTCCGGACTTTCGGTCGCCCAACCCCTTGTGTCCCCAAGTGGAGTTTACACTCTTTGTCGACGAGGTCTCCAACCGTCTCAGGGTACGGTGCCTTCCCCCCCACGGTCCTCTTCATGGCTCACCACCCCCGCCAGAGAACGGGAGGGGCCTCAGAGGTGGCGGGCGGTCCTGTGAGGACCTAGTTCCCGAGTCCACTCCCTGATGAAGCAATGGAGAAACTCGCCTCTGCTCGCTACTCGATTTCTAAGCGCGCCGGCGGCGCGGCGTTCATGTTCGAGGCGTCGGGCTGTAGAGGCGCCCCGGATCCGGCCCCGAAGCGGGGTCGCCGGGAGACCCAGAGTCGCCGGCTGAGAAAGAGCGTTTCAAGCGAGGGAATCGAAGCCTTAGAGAACGGGCGAGATCCGGGTTACGTCGCAACTGGGCGAACCGTGGTCCTCGAGGCGAGAGAAGCACAGGGTGACGGCAGATGAGTTATCTGTGGATTGGGGGGGGGTGGGAGGGGGAGGAGGAAGGGGGCGAGGGGGGTGAGGGGCGGGTGGCCCGGGGCCCTCGCACGCGCGCGGACGCAGGATCCAGAGCCCTCCCCGCACCGGTGCGCGGCGCGCACGCACGGACCCTGTAGCTACATGCCGCTCCCCTTCCCTTCCCCCGCCACTGGACCCGAGGTTACTCGTCCGAGGATACCGTCTGACGGCTAGGCTTGACCCCTTGATGTTCAGGGCTGTTTGCTAAGAAGGCCTTCAGAGATCTCAACTTGTCAAACGCTATCTTCGCCTCTCTACGTACGACCCTCAACATCAGGGTTGAGCAGAGTCATTTGACTAGTAAAAGCTGAGAACTGACCCTTCCAGTTTCACTCTGGCCACCGAACTGGCTGGAGCTCTTCAGAACTTTCGACGGCTAAGTCATTCTCAGCTATTCAAGGAAGAAGGCTCCCAAGGTGTAGGAATAGAAATCCTTGTGCCTTCACCACCGTAAAAAATGGTTCAAGAGTTCGGTGAGACAACTACTGTCGAGAGAAAGGAACAAAAGAGTTCGGATCACCACTATTGAAGGTCGGCAACGATCAGGACCCCAAGAAATGTCAGGAGACAGGGGGAATTTCGACTCGTGTGAAACCATTTATCAATGAAGTAAGTCGAGAGAAGACAATGGGAAGGTGGGGACGCACACATACCGACGAAAGAGAGACCTATAGATTTCGTTTAGTTGGTCGATCGACTGTTCCACGGCCCACCACTGTTTACTTATAAAAGGGTAGGCCCACCCGTGGTCTAATGAAACATATATTCTAACACTAGTTGAGGCTTCGGGACTCTTTAACGGTTCACTCAAACCTATAGAAGTCAAGACTCGACCCCCTCCTCCCTCCCCTTCCTCTCTCATCCCCCTCCTGCTGTGCGTTCGGTTTCAGTTTCAATAAATTGGTAGTAGTCAGAACCTAGTCTCTTTACATTGAATATCAAAGGGTTCAGACCGGTACTCTTCCCCGTAACCGGAACC
Organism: Capra ibex; assembly: GCA_006410555.1. Taxonomy (NCBI): domain Eukaryota; kingdom Metazoa; phylum Chordata; class Mammalia; order Artiodactyla; family Bovidae; genus Capra; species Capra ibex. Next base: position 69,888,578 of record SJYO01034137.1, on the reverse strand, counting down.
GGGTCCGGTGTACACTAAAAACAGAAAGACCCACGATTGAGGATCATGAGGAAGTCGAATTTCACTGTCTCTGGTTTTCCCTCGGGTCCAGAATTGAGTCGACGGAAGTACTTATCTTAAAAGTCTCTCATATCTGAGATTTCAAGGAAGTAGGGTCACAAAAGTTTGACACAAAGATCCTAAGGGAGTCTTCGGTTTGGAGAAACACCCACACTCCCCTGATTCTCTCCCCTTGAGGGGTTTGGGAGAAAGTTCGGTGACGACTTCAGTTAGTCTCGTCGAGACGAAATTATTTGACAACTTAAATAACTCCAAAACGAACTTTTATGTCAACAAGAGGAAATTTTGTTACAAACTTTTGGTAACTAAGATCCTGTTTGAAGAAAATCGTCATTCGATTCATCCAGAGGACCTTAGAACAACGACCACAAGTCAACGAGTCAGCACAGGTTGGGAAACTCTGGGGTACCTGACGTCCTGTGGTCCGAAAGGACAGGAAGTGGTAGAGGACCTCGAACGAGTTTGAGTACAGGTAACTCAGTCACTACGGTCGGTTGGTAGAGTAGGAGATAGTAGGGGAAGAGGAGGGCGGAAGTCAGAAAGGGTCTTAGTCCCAGAAAAGGTTACTCAGTCAAGAAGTGTAGTACACCGGTTTCATAACGTCAAAGTCGAAGTCGTAGTCAGGAAGTTACTTTTAAGTCCTGACTAAAGGGAATCCTAACTGACGAACCCAGAGGAACGTCAGGTTCCCTGAGAGCTCTCAGAAAAGGTTGTGGTGTCAAGTTTTCGTAGTTAAGAAACCACGAGTCGAAAGAAATATCAGGTTGAGAGTATAGGTATATACTGATGACCTTTTTGGTATCGAAACTCATTGTTTGAAAACAGTCGTTTCATTAAGAGACGAAAAATTATACGACAGATCCAACGAGTATAGGAAAGAAGGTTCCTCGTTCGTAGAAACTTCAAGTATAGACATCAGTGGTAGACGTCACTAAAACCTCGGGGGTATTCATTCTAGAATGAGAAAGGTAACAAAGGGGTAAATAAACGGTACTTCACTACCCTGGTCTACGGTACTAGAATCAAAAGACTTACAACTCAAAATTCGGTTGAAAAAGTGAGAAGAAAGTGAAAGTAGTTCTCAGAAGAATCCAGAAGAAGTGAAAGACGGCATTCCTACCACAGTAGACGTATAGACTCCAATAACTATAAAGAGGGCCGTTAGAACTAAGGTCGAACACGAAGAAGGTCGGGTCGCAAAGAGTATTATATGAGACGTATCTTCAATTTATTCGTCCCACTGTTATACTTCGGAACTGGATAAGGAAAGGGTTAAACCTTGGTCAGACAACAAGGTACAGGTCAAGATTGACAACGAAGAACTGGACGTATGTCTAAAGAGTCCTCCGTCCAGTCCACTAGACCATAAGGGTAGAGAAATTCTTAAAAGGTGTTAAACAACACTAGGTGTGTCAGTTTCCGAAACCGTCTTCGTCTACAAAAAGACATTGAGAGAGTGAAGAAACTACTAGGTCGTCTACAACTGTTAAACTAGGGATCAAGGAGACGGAAGAGATTTAGGTCGAACTTGTAGACCTTCAAGTGTCAAGTACACAACTTTGGACCGAACCTCTTATCGTAATGAAACGATCGTACACTCTACTCACGTTGACACGTCATCAAACTTGTAAGAAACCGCAACGGAAAGAAACTCTAACCTTACTTTTGACCGGAAAAGGTCAGGGCACCGGTGACGACTCAAAAGGTTTAAACGACCGTATAACTCACGTCGTGAAATTGTCGTAGTAGAAAATCCTAAACTTTATCGAGTTGACCTTGAGGTAGCGGAGGCGATCGAAACAAGCATCACTACGAAGGACTCCGGGTGAACTGAAGTGTAAAGTCCAACAGACCGAGATCCACTCATTAGTGTGGTAGTACCAATAGACCCAGTACTTCTAGAAAAAACATATCAAGAACACATATAAGAATGGTGGAGAATTATAGAAGACGAAGACAATCCAGGTATGGTAAAGACAGGAAATAACACAGGTAGAAACGTACTTTACCAGGGAACCATAGAGATCAAAAGACCTTCTCTAGAGACCAGAAAGGATAGGATAACAAAAGGAGATAAAGAAACGTAACTAGCGACTACTTCCGAAAGAATAGAGAGGAACGATAAGAAACCTTGAGACGTAAGTTTACTCATATAGAAAGGAAAAGAGGAAACGGAAATGGAACAGAAGAAAAGAGTCGATAAACATTCCGGAGAAGTCTGTTGGTAAAACGGAAAAACGTAAAGAAAAAGAACCCCTACCAGAACTAGTGACGGAGGACATGTTACAGTGCTTGGAGACAGGCATCAAGAGGTCCTTCTCTGAGACAGATAGTCTAGATTAGGGATTTAGATAAACAGTGAAGGTGACATATTAGCATTCCCTAAACTAAATCCAGTAAAGACTTACCAGATCACCATAAGGGATGAAAGTCAAATTCAGACTTAAACCGTTATTCCTCAAGTACTAGACTCGGTGTCAGTCGAGGGCCAGAACAAAAACGACTGACATATCTCGAAGAGGTAGAAACCGACGTTTCTTATATTAGTCAGACTAAAGTCATAACTGGTAGACAACTTCAGGTACACATCTCAGAAGAGAACACAACAACCTTCTCCTACAAACGATACTGGTGACGCAAGAGAACCGTTTTGAGACAATCGGAAACGGGACGAAACAAAACATGAGGCTCCGGTTTAAACGGATAAGGAGGTTCATAGAGAACTGAAGGATTAAAACGTAAGGTTAGGGAATATTACTTTTCCTGTAGAAAAAAAACAATAATCAAGATCTTCTAGAAGTATCTAGAACACTTAGAAGTATCTTGGTAAGTTGAAGTCGAAGAAATCGACTTCCACCACTGTAAGAAGTACTATCTTTATTTTAGAACAAAACATTACATAAGAAGATAGTAAGAGTCTTGTTGACTCATAAATTAAAATAAATACCCGACTACAAAATACATGAATCGGACATAACGGTTGACATGATACTCAGAAGTTTCCGTCCATGAAGTAACATATTACCCGACTTATATGTCATATTTAAGCTATTTATGAATTAATTCATCAATAGAAGGTTGAAATCGAACCGTCTTTCGATCCTACCACAAAAGTCTTTTACTGTAATTTAGTCTATTAACTGTTATTTCTACAATTATCTATGTTTAAGATGTTAAATATGTTACCAACTAGGTTGACTAACTCATAGGGTCTTCCTTAAGAATCTTTGATTATTTCATCTGAAACAGGGTCTTTCATGTTTTGTTCGTCTCGACATATGTTGAATCAAATTGAAAAAGAGTTTACACTCGTTTCCAGTACACCGAAACCGTAGTCTGACCATTACCAAAATAGTGTGTCCGGTGCAAATTAAACCATCAAAGTTATGTAGTGGGAGTTTGATAAGAGACACCCAGTTTTACATGATCCTAAAAATCCTAGTCGGGAGTTGTTTAAGTGATGGACCTAGCCCTGTACTTGAAACACAATCCAAGAAACTACCATATTTAGAACGCTTCACTTCACCTTCAGTGAGTCAGGGCAGACTGAGAAACATTGGGGTACCTGATACCGGACCGACGGTCCGAAGAGGTAGGTACCTTAAGAGGCCCGGTCTTATGACCTTACCCATCGGCAAGGAAAGAGGTCCCCTAGAAGGGTTGGGTCCCTGACTTGGGTCCAAAGGACGTAACGTCCACCTCCGAAATGGCAGACTCGGTAATAAGTTTAACCCTTTGAATATGTACTCCTATATGGTTCTGAAGGTAAACCATGAACTCGTGTCTCCTTACAACTCAAATTTGTTTCATAGTAGACACGATCTTTCCCAAGTTTGGATTTTCCTTGGTGAACTGATATACTATTTCCTCAGACAAGGGTCATAAGGTTCTCAATTTCCTCAGACAAGGTTCACAAGGTTCTCAGACAAGGATCAGTGTGGGACCCCGTTTCTGTAACAAGGTTGGACACACTCAAAGACAGTCCGGTGGGAGGGGTTAGACCTAAACCTCCGTGCCTCAGTAAACTCTAAAAGGGACACTATTATGCCTAGAAGACAGTTCTTTCACTACCGTTCATCAATGAACACCAGAATAGTCGAGAAACCTTGTTGTATGAAAGTATATAGTTGAAAGTCGTGAAAAGACTTATCCGAAGACAACGAAATTCACTTTCACTTCAGCGAGTCAGCTCAGGCTGAGAAACGCTGGAGTACCTGACATCGGATGGTCCGAGGGGTCAGGTGTCTTAAAAGGTCCGTTCTCATGACCTCACCCAACGGTAAAGGAAGAGGTCCCCTAGAAGGGTTGGGTCCCTAGCTTGGGCCCAGAGGGCGTGACGTCCGTCTACGAAATGGTAGACTCGGTGGTCCCTTCGGGGTACAACAAAATTTTTCTACCAGTTTATGTTTCATCACTTACCGACAAAAGAACAAATGATTACCCTTTTCTAAGTAAAACATGAATTTTATAGATCTAACAAGGTTTTACACTTTCTCCTATCTCTTCCTGTTTGAAATTATCCTTTCGACATCTTCTAAACCCTTCCCCTTTAAATAAACAGAACCTGGTATTACTAACGTTTATTATCAGAATTTCATACGTCACTTTATAATTTTAAAACGACTTCGACTTTTTTTTTTTTCTTCTTTCAGTTTACAATAAAAGGTCGAGTTTATCGAAGTGAACTCAACTGAAGAACTCAATAAATGAAAAACACTTGATGTACTGATTTCCGTGTATTATAAAATCCAGAGATGAAATGTAATTGCAAAAGGAAAATATAAACTAAGATGGAGTGTCCTAACACTTGTGACACTGAACGATTCATTTTTTATAAAATGTCCAATCTCAGTCTCAGTAGGTTAGATCGTGACCTAAAAGTCTACTCCTTTCTCCGGATACTTTTTCGGTCCTCCCGTGTATGACTCAGTCTTCGTTTCTCTTTTTATCTCGGGTTCAGACGACTAAAATTTTGACACAAAAAGTCAGAAAAGAAAAAATTGGATTCCGAGGAAAAATATTTGTCTTTTTTTAGAGGAGATGGTCTCTAAAAGTATGTCGGAGAGTCTCTCAGTAGTAAGTCAACTCTTAGTGACATAGAAGACTTATTACTGTAAAGACAAAGTATCGACTTGTGACTAGGAAGTCTGGTCGTCTGTAACTAGGACGGTCCGTTATTGTCCTCGAGTTTTACACATAAAATTTTCTATTTCTGTTTTTTTTTCCGAGTACAGATATTCATCATACTCTGAGTTTCATTATGATTCTTGTAATATATCTTGAAATGTTTGACGAAAATGTAGGTGGAAGAGTAGTCTAAGAGTGTCGTTCGGTCATTCCATAACAATAGACGTAAGACCAAAACGTCGACTCTTCTAGTTTTGTACCTCTCAAATTCACTGAACGGTTCCGTCTTGGTCCTAAACGTGGGATTAGTGATGACAAAGGTAATGAAGGGATATAGAAGAAGATTTTCGATCATTCTAAAATCTCTAAGTGTCTTAGTAGTGAGAAATAGATCTTTGTAGAGTGTAGTCCCTGATTTTACGACAGTAAAATAACTCCATCACTGGTGGGGATGGGGGTAGGAAGGAAGAGAATTCTTACTGGACCTCACAAACAATTTTATTTGGATCCGGGAAAAGGATTACCAAAACTATTTTATGAGACCTCACCCCGATTCCCTAGATAAAAATAACGATCTCATGATCTTTGTCCTTTACGATTCCAAATAAACGTTTTTACTTATTCCATACAAAAGTGACACCACCACTCTCGGACACGGAAATAAAGAGTTCCGGAGATTAAATGGTGATGATTAATGGTGGTGAAAGAGGGAGATTAATGATAGTGAAAGAGAGAGTTACTTAGTGACAAGTCGGAACCGTAACATCCCTCTGGTTCTTAAGATGTCCTTCTACGAGTGGTAGGAGGACACGGACAGGAACCGCATACCACTATTGGATTTTATCGTGTTACAAAGGGGGTGGGGTTCCTGACAGGGAGTAGGACTACAACTCCCTCTACCAGTCGACGACGACGACGATTCAGCGAAGTCAGCACAGGCTGAGACACGCTGGGGTATCTGCCGTCGGGTGGTCCGAGGGGGTAGGGACCCTAAGAGGTCCGTTCTTGTGACCTCACCCAACGGTAAAGGAAGAGGTTACGTACTTTCACTTTTCACTTGCACTTCAGAGAGTCAGCACAGGCTGAGAAGCGCTGGGGTATCTGACGTCGGATGGTCCGAGGAGGCGGGTACCATAAAAGGTCCGTTCTCAAGACCTCATCCCAACGGTAACGGAAGAGGCTCTACCAGTCGTCTACCGTGATTGAGTGGTACTGAAGGGAGACTTAAGTACCCCATCTCTCACCTCCCCTTTCTGAAAATTTCGATTGGGTAACCTTGAAAACCATATGGTTTAGAACTTCTGTCACGATCCTTCCGAACAAATCATAAAAGATTTCTCATGTCTACAGTCCCTACCCTCCTTACTACACACCGAGGATCGACCCAGTAAATGGTCGACACACTGAAGGTCGTTCAATGAAGTATTCGGACAAAAAAACGTTGATATTTAGCCCTACGAGGACTGAAGGACCCCAATTACACTTATTTACTAAGACTCAGTATCATGTGTCATCCACGAATTATTTATGAAAAAATGACATGTTCCGAAAGGAAAATACGGACATTTTTCAAAGAAAAATCAATACGAAGTCGAACAACTAGAGTGGGATAAGGTGATATGGAATCGTCATATTCCTCGAGCGAACTAAAGTTTACGTTTTAGCTTCTTCTTTCTACTTTCTCTTCTCCTATGTCTGGGAGTCAAATATTCAGGAAATGTTAAACGTCAATTAAACGGAATCGGTATATTAATCTGTTATTCTCTATAAACCTCTTCCTTTGCCGTTGGATGACCTCATGAGAACGGACCTCTTAGGGTACCTCCCTCCTCGAACCACCCGATGTCACGTGCCCAGTGTTTCTCAATCTGTGCTGACTCGCTGAAGTGAAAGCGAAAGTGAAAGTTCTCTCTAAAGACAAAGTCATTGTCAACAATAGTAAATATAAAACCAGTAGACTACGTTTCTCTGCTGAGTAACCCTTTCAGGGCCTACGTCCCTTTCTAACTCCCGTCTTCCTCTTCTCCCACAGTCTCCTACTCTACCGACCTGCCGTAGTGACTACGTCACTTGTACTTGAACCCGTTTCAGGTCCTCTGCCACTCCCTGTCTTTCCGGACCGAACGACGGCAAGCACTCTAGTGTCTCAGTCTGTGTTGGTCCACCGACTGACTTGTTGTTGTTTAATGAACGTTCGTGGGTAACCCGACACACACATTGTACACATGGACAACCATTCATTCAGTCATTCTCTTTTACGCTCTTTCGCAGAACCGGTTGTCTTATATACAACGTTACAACCGTTACTTTTCAAGTACATAAAACGAGTATGAACCCGGAAGTCTTAGTGTAAGACACGGACAAATGAGTAAAAAAATTTTTTTATAAATAAACAAAGAAACCGACGTAGTCTAGAATCAACGTCGAGTGTCCTAGAAAATCAACGTAGGATACCGTAGATCAAGGGACTGGTCCCTAACTTGGATCCGGGGGACTCAACCTTCGTGTCTCAGAATCGGTGACCTGGTGGTCCCTTCAGGAATAAATGAGTAAAATTTATAACTAAACTAATATACCTCGGAATACTGGTCTTCACCCACTCATTTAATCTTTCCCCTCGTCACGATCTTCGTCCGTATAAGTGGTGGTGGTTTCCCAAGAGTTCTCGGACTGTTTTTTCCTCCTTTGGACTGTTTTTTCCTCCTTTGTCTTTTCACCTACGCACTTGAGGCAGTCTACCTCTTCCGTTACCGTCGGGTGAGGTCCTAAGAACGGACCCCTTAGGTCCCTGTCCCCTAGGACCACCCGACGACAGACACCCCAACGTGTCTCAGCCTGTGTTGACTTCGCTGAATCGTCGTCGTCTTGAGGTATTCTTCTGACAGAGTATCTACGTCTCTGATTCACCGACCAATGGTCTTCCCTCCTCCTAACCCCCATCCCTTCTATCCACTTCCCCTAATTCTCCTTGTTCGGAAGGTAATGATTATATGTGACAAGTATGTAAACAAGTCCACTAGAAATATTGTCAAGGTACTCTATATATAATAAAAGAGTTTAAATATCAACTCTTTTGACTTCGTGCATCTCCAATCTGTTGAACAGGCTCTAATGTGACGGTCATTCAATTTTTTGGTCATAACTTGAGTCCATGAGATGAAGCCATCAGTACGTAAATTTGGGAGGTGATATAAGGTGTCCTGAGTGATAATCTAACAGGACCTACTTTATGTGAAAAATAACGTGACAATCCGAAAATTTTTATTTTTAAAGGTTCTTGTACGTACGTTTAAGAATACAATGATACATTCCACTTTTAACATTCCGTTACAAAATTTCTTAATTTCATTTGAGTCCTTAACAAAAATTTTACTCGTTCGTTAATCTCCGATAGTTTTCACTGGTCTCATTCCTGAAGGATGATTACCAATTCTGGGGTACGAGGGTTAGGTCCCCCGGACCCAAGTTAGGGACCGGTGTCTTGATCTAGGGTGTACGGCGTTGATTCTGGACCGCATTGGTTTATTCCCCTTTTTTCCCTCCCTTCACGTCCCACCAGGTACCACCAGGTTACCAATTCTGGGGTACGAAGGTGACGTCCCCCGTACCCAAACTAGGGACTCCCGCACCGTTGGGTGAGGTCATAAGAACGGACCTTTTAGGGGTGCCTGTCTCCTCGGACCGTCCAACATCAGGTACCCCAGTGTTTCTCAGCCTGTGCTGACTCGCGGATTGTGTGTGTGTGTATGTCCCGTTGATTCCAGGGTATACTACGTACTGTGTCGGTTTTTAAAAAAAAATTAAATTTGTTAATTTTTTATTTATTCCGAAGGGACCACCAGGTCGTCAATTCTTAGGTGGAACGTTTCGTTCCCTGCGGCCAAGCTAGGGACCAGACCCTTCTAGGGTGTACTACACTCCGTTGATGTGGGTACACGGTGTTTAGACTCGGGTGCACGATGTTGAGGACTTCGGGGACGTGGATCTCGGACACGAGGCGTTGTTCTCTTCAGTGACGTCACTCTTTGGACGTATGGCGTTGATCTCCTCGGGGGTGAACGGTGTCGATCTCTTTCGGGTGTGCGCCGCTGTTTTTGGTCGTGTCGGTTCTTCCTTCGTTCTTTAGAAAAATTTTTATTTATTCTTATATATTGAGAATTTTAATATACTTATTTTAACTTAATCATAAAGACGTCACCGTTTTATCAGAAGTTCGTAACTCTGTTTTAATTCTGTAAAAGTCTATTATTTTTAGCTATCTTGTTTGAATATTCTGAACGCGATGAACCACAGTTTTGAATGATGTTTCGATGTGATTATTTCTGTCTCTTATGACAGTATTCTTATCTCTATGTCTCGTTATCTTATATTAACTCTCAGGTCTTTGTTTAGGAGTGAAAATGTCAGTTAACTAAAAGTTACTCACGGTTCGGGTAAGTTATTCTTTCTTCTTAGAAGTGGTTTTTTTTTTTTTTTTCTACGATCAAGTTGACCTATATGTGTATGTTTACTTCAACCTAGACATGGACATAGGTTATATATGTAAATGAGTTTTACTCAGTTTCTGGATTCACGTTTACGATTTTGATATTTTGACAGTCTTCTCTTATTTCCATACTCAAATACAGGAACTTAATCCGTTGTCAAAGAATCTATCCCGTGATTTTTGTATTCGTTGGTTTTTGTTTATTTAACTTGAAATAGTTTTAATTTTTGAAAACGAGAAGTTTTCTGTGCGAGTAATTTCACTTTATGTTGGGTATCTTACCCCTTTTTATAAACTTTTAGTTCATAACTAACCCCCGGATCATAAGTCTTATATATTTCTTGAGAATGTTGAGTTGTCATTTTTCTATTGTTAAAATTTTCTCCTGCTTACATACAACGGAGTGTTTTAAGTATACAACTTTGGATTAGGGGTCACACTACTATAATTCCCGACCCCGTAAACCCTTCATTGCTCTCGGGAGTAATTCCTCTAGTCAAGGGAATATTTTATCCGGAGTCTCTCGTGAGAACGGGAAGGGTGGAATACTCGGTCCTTCACCTGGGAGTGGTCTATGGTTCATATAGTCTGGGACTAGAGCCTGAGGGGTTGGAGGTCTTGATATTCTTTACGCAAAGATAACAAATATTCAGTAGACCAGAAACTATAAAAACAATATCGTCGAGTTTATCTGATTCTGTTACTCGTTTCTTAAACTTATCTGTAAAGAGGTCTCTTCTGCATGTTTACTGGTTAAACAACGGCAAGTCAGCGAGTCAACACAGGCTGAGAAACGCTGGGGTACCTGACGTCGTACCGTTCGAAGGGACAGGTAGTGGTGGAGGGTCTCAAACGAGTTTGAGTACAGGTAACTCAGCCACTGTGGTAGGTTGGTAGAATAGGAGACAGTAAGGGAAGAGGATGGAAGTTAGAAACGGTCGTAGTCCCAGAGAAGGTTACTCAATCAAGAAGTGAAGTCTACCGGTTTTATAACGTCAAAGTCGAAGTCCTGGTCAGGAAGGTTACTTATAAGTCCTGACCAAAGGAAATCCTAACTGACCAACCTAGAGGAACGTCAGGTTCCCTGAGAGTTCTCAGAAGAGGTTGTGGTATCAAGTTTTCGTAGTTAGGAAACCGTGAGTCGGAAGAAATACCAGGTTGAGAGTGTAGGCATGTACTGATGATCTTTTTGGTATCGAAACTGATATGTGTGGAAACAACCGTTTCATTACAGAGACGAAAAATTATACGACAGATCCAACCATTATCGAAAAGAAGGTTCCTCGTTCGTAGAAACTTAAGGTACAGACGTCAGTGGTAGACGTCACTAAAACCTCGGATTCTTTTATTTTAGACAGTGACAAAGGTAACAAAGGGGTAGATAAACGGTACCTCACTACCCTGGTCTAAGGTACTAGAATCAAAAAACTTACAACTCAAAATTCGGTCGAAAAAGTGAGAAGAAAGTGAAAGTAGTTCTTCGAGAAATCAAGGAGAAACGAAAGACGGTATTCCCACCACAGTAGACGGTTATTCATACCTTTTTCTACGAGTTGTAGTGATCGGTAATCCTTTTACGTTACGTTTTGGTGTCACTTTATGGTGAAGTGTGGGTGATCTACCGATATTGAGTTTTTTCGTCTTTAGTGGGTCCACCACCATTCCTACATCTCTTTAATGTTGGGAGGTTATCACGACGACCCTTACATTTTACTACGTCGACGATACCTTTTGTTGAATCGTCAAGGAGTTTCTAATTTGGGTCTTTATAATGTACTGAATCGTTAAGATGAGGACCCATATATGGATTCTCTTAACTTTTCTATTGTAAGTATGTTTCTGAACATGTCCCACAGATATCGTTGTAATAAGTTTTATCCGTTTTTTACCTGTGTTGAGTTTACAAGTAGTTGAATAATTATATATAGGTATCTTATTTTATGACAAGTCGGTATTTTTCATTACCGTATAGGATACCGACTAAGTACAGTTACATACCGTCTTTGGTTCTGTTGTAATATTTCTTTAATAGGGAGTTAATTTTAGAAAGACTTCGTTACCGTATAGTTATGTACGATGTACTTGGAGCTTTTGTACGATTCACTTTCTCTGGCCACGGTGTTGATGTCTCGCACGCGTGAGATGTCGGGTGCGAGACGTTGATCTCTCTCCAGGTGTACGGTCTCACTTCCAGGGTATACGACTTTGGTTCTGGGTTGTGTCAGTTTTTATTTATGAAAAAATTTCAATTTTTTTTTTAAAAATTTAGTGTGTATCTTTGATGTTTTTGACTGGTTCATGATCCAGTGTTTCATTATGGGTTGTCTAAAGTTTCTTAACCACGGTGTGTCTAGAATAAACAACATAAATTTTGGAGGACTACAAACCTTTACCTTTTGAGATTTGAGGGTTATTTGGGTGACAACCCGACGTGGGCGTCCGGATCATTCGGAACATCGGATCGGAGTTCTGGTTTCTCGGCTCTCTGTCATTGTCTATAATTACCAAATAACCTGTCTCCAAGAATGTGTAGATTTGGTTTTCCGGGACCTCTAGACGGGGTGACACATGTCGTCTGTTCTGTACCGTCGTTAGAAGCTATGAACCCCCACTTCCCTTAACTTCAGTCCAACTGGGTAGTCAATGGTCCCTTCGGTCGTCGGTCCCGTCCCCCGTTCGTGTATCAATAATTAATTCGGGATATTAATTCTACTAACATATAAGTACACTCACTTCGTCTCGGACCAATCGTCTCCGACATGTCTCTTGTTCTCTTGTCGGTAGAACTCACCGGACTGGTATGTGGGTGTCACTAGACGAGTAACAAGGTAACTTCATAAGTGGAAAGTCCAACGGAGGGGTCGAGAGGTTCTAAGGAACGGTGAAGGGGTCGTTGGTATTGACATATTATCCTGACGGGAAATTTGAGGTGAGGGGTGATGCCGGTGTCAACTAACCTGATCTTCATCTCGGGATTAAGTTTTACTCGGTTGGTCTAAGAGGTTCCTTCGACACGAATCCAGTGGTCAGAAGTAATCGAACTTCTCTCTACGGGTGGAGAAGATATTCGGGACCCCTCGTCTCTTTCGACTCGACTTTCTTTAATCCCCAAGGATGTCTCTCCTCTCTGGTGTGTCATTCTCCCTCTCTAACTTTTTGTCTGACTAATCTCTCTCCTTGAATTTTTCGTTGTCTGTCATAAATGTCTCGTATATCTCGTTCTGACTCAATTTAACTCTAACTACTTTATTTTAAGTATAAAATACCGTTTTTTTTTAATTCGTTTAAAAAAAGAGACGGACAAACCCGGAGAAGGGAGGGAAAATCACACATAACATGTAGTCGTAATTGGTCTTGAGGATTACACTATTATAATGAAAAGGAAAAAAAAAAAAAAAAAAAACACGTTGTACGTCCTAGAATCAAGGGACTGGTCCCTAACTTGGACACGGGACGTCACCCTCACACCTCAGAATTGACGACCTGGTGGTCCCTTCAGGGAACTAGTACTTAGAAATCACTCTTTCGTGATCAACCAGTTTATAAAACAAGGAGTTACAGTTCCCGTAAAGAATGGACGGGACCCAGATAGTACAGACAGGTACAGTCCAGAAGTATAGAGACAAAATAGAAAGGACAATCCCCTAACATAACCATTCTACAGACCGTTTGTAATTACCAGTTAAGGTTCAAAAGGTTACGTTAAATACGGATAAAATAGAACGAACACGTAACACCGTACGAGTTATTAAATATGTCTTGATATCTACACTAGTTTTAACTGTCTCATTGTCACAGTAATTATTTCTAAATTTGGCTCTAAGAGGATTTGGTTTTGTAAAAGTGTCATAAAAAGGATTTGATCCTTCTCTTAGTAAGTTTCGTCTTTAAACTAAGAAGTACACAGTATTCTACTCAATTGTTTATAGAGTCAGTGTGTCAGTATAGTAACCTTTTAACTATCTTGAGTTATACGAGTGTAATTTCCGTCTCACGTCCCCAACAAAGGTTTTGATGGGTATCCACTGGAACTCGGTTCCCTTACGCTAACACGTAGAAAGATTGATTGGACCCCTCTTAGTTCCGGTATTTGAACAAGGTATTCATGTGACCTAGGACAATCCTCGATTGGTTAAAATTATAGATCACTTTTGATAACGAATACTGTTCCAAGTCTTGTCAACAGTAATTGACCGATTCTCCCAGGGTGAAGTAGTATGGTCATTTTAATCGAACGTACCATGATCTCAAAAAAAGGAAGATTGCCTTTAAACGATCCCCGGTAAATAAATAAATAAATCTCTTCTCTTTAGGTGGTTCCATTGGATCCTCATGACCTGTCTCCATTGATCGGTGTTTGGGTCTTTGACCTAACTCAAAACTTAGAACGTTTATTAACTCGGGTTCCTTTTTTTATATAAACCAAATGTTCATTTTCGTACTCATTAACAGATTCATCAATCATATGCTTCATTAATGATTAATGATCCTGGTGTCGAAACAGATTGAGTTACTTTGATTCGGTACGGGCGTCCCGTTGGGTTCTGTCCGCCCAGTACCACCTCTCCAGACTGTCTTACACCAGGTGACCTCTTCCCTTACCGTTTGGTGAAGTCATAAGAACGGAACTCTTGGGGTACTTGTCATACTTTTCCGTTTTACTATCCTATGACTTTCTCCTTGAGGGGTCCATTCATCCACGGGTTGTGCGATGACCTCTAGTCACCTCTTTATTGAGGCCTTTCTTATTTCTCTACCTCGGTTTCCTTTTTGTTGTGGGTCGACACCTACACTGACCACTATCTTCGTTCCAGGCTACGACATTTCTCGTTATGACGTATCCTTGGACCTTATAGTCCAGGTACTTAGTTCCGTTTAACCTTCACCAGTTTGTCCTTTACCGTTCTCACTTGCAGTTGTAAGATCCTTAGTCGCTTGATTTTACCTGACCTTACCCACTTAAATTGAGTCTACTGGTAATGTAGATGATGACGCCCGTCCTTAGGGAGTCTTCTTTACCTCATCGGTAGTACCAGTTGTTTTCCTACGCTTTACGTCATGAACGTACGTTAGAGTTTTTGCTGTCTTACTAGAGATAAGCAAAGGTTCCGTTTGGTAAGTTATAGTGTCATTAGGTTCAGATACGGGGTTAGTCATTACGACTTCTCCGACTTCAACTTACCAAGATACTTCTGGATGTTCTGGAAAATCTTGAGTATGGGTATTTTCTACAGGAAAAGTAATATCCCCTGTCCTTACGTTTTCATCCTTCAGTTCTTTGTGGACCTCATTGTCCGTTTAAACCGGAACCTTACGCCTTACTTCGTCCCGTTTCTGATTATCTCAAAACGGTTCTTTTACGTGACCAGTCTCGTTTGTGGGAGAAGGTTGTTGTGTTCTCTTCTGAGATGTGTACCTGTAGTGGTCTACCAGTTGTGGTTTTAGTCTAACTAATATAAGAAACGTCGGTTTCTACCTCTTCGAGATATGTCAGTTGTTTTTGTTCTGGTCCTCGACTGACACCGAGTCTAGTACTTGAGGAATAATGGTTTAAGTCTGAATTTAACTTCTTTCATCCCTTTTGGCGATCTGGTAAGTCCATACTGGATTTAGTTTAGGGAATACTAATATGTCACCTTCACTCTTTATCTAAATTCCCGGATCTAGACTATCTATCTCACGGATTACTAGATACCTGCCTCTAAGCACTGTAACATGTCCTCTGTCCTTAGTTCTGGTAGGGGTACCTTTTCTTTACGTTTTTTCGTTTTACCGACAGACTCTTCCGGAATGTTTATCGACACTTTTCTTCTCTCCACTTTTTGTTTCCTCTTTTCCATTCTATAGTCGTAGACTTACGTCTCAAGGTTTCTTATCGTTCTTCTCTATTCTTTCGGAAGAAGTCGCTAGTTACGTTTCTTTATCTCCTTTTGTTGTCTTACCCTTTCTGATCTCTAGAGAAGCTCTTTTAAATCTCTATGGTTCCCTTGTAAAGTACGTTTCTACCCGAGTTATTTCCTGTCTTTACCAGACCTGGATTGTCTTCGTCTTCTATAATTCTTCTCCACCGTTCTTATGTGTCTTCTTGACATGTTTTTTCTAGAAATGCTGGGTCTATTAGTACTACCACACCAGCTAGTGAGTAGATCTCGGTCTGTAGGACCTTACACTTCAGTTCACCCGGAATCTTTCGTAGTGATGTTTGTTTCGATCACCTCCACTACCTTAAGGTNTTCACGACGTGAGTTATACGGTCGTTTAAACCTTTTGAGTCGTCACCGGTGTCCTGACCTTTTCCAGTCAAAAGTAAGGTTAGGGTTTCTTTCCGTTACGGTTTCTTACGAGTTTGGTGGCGTGTTGACGTGAGTAGAGTGTACGATCATTTCATTACGAGTTTTAAGAAGTTCGGTCCGATGTCGTTATGCACTTGGCACTTGAAGGACTACAAGTTCGACCAAAGTCTTTTCCGTCTCCTTGGTCTCTAGTTTAACGGTTGTAGGCGACCTAGTACCTTTTTCGTTCTCTCAAGTTCTTTTTGTAGATAAAGACGAAATAACTGATTCGGTTTCGAAAACTGACACACCTAGTGTTCTTTGACACCTCTTAAGACTTTCTCTACCCTTATGGTCTGGTGGACTGGACGGAGAACTCTTTAGACATACGTCTAGTCCTTCGTTTTCAATCTTGACCTGTACCTTGTTGTCTGACCAAGGTTTATCCTTTTCCTCATGCAGTTCCGACATATAACAGTGGGACGAATAAATTGAAGATACGTCTCATGTAGTACTCTTTACGACCTGACCTTCTTCGTGTTCGACCTTAGTTCTAACGTTCCTCTTTATAGTTATTGGAGTCTATACGTCTACTGTGGTGGGAATACCGTCTTTCACTTCTCCTTGATTTTTCGGAGAACTACTTTCACTTTCACCTCTCACTTTTTCAACCGAATTTCGAGTTGTAAGTCTTTTACTTCTAGTACCGTAGGCCAGGGTAGTGAAGTACCCTTTATCTACCCCTTTGTCACCTTTGTCACAGTCTGAAATAAAACCCCCCGAGGTTTTAGTGACGTCTACCACTGACGTCGGTACTTTAATTTTCTGCGAATGAGGAACCTTCTTTTCAATACTGGTTGGATCTATTGTATAAGTTTTCGTCTCTGTAATGAAACGGCTGATTCCAGGCAGATCAGTTCTGATACCAAAAAGGACACCAGTGCATACCTACACTCTTAACCTGACACTTCTTGCAACTCACGGCTTCTTAACTACGAAAACTTGACACCACAACTTCTTCTGAGAACTCTCAGGGGACCTGACGTTCCTCTAGATTGGTCAGGTAAGACTTCCTCTAGTCGGCCCCCTAACGAAACCTTCCTTACTACGATTTCGACTTTGAGGTCATGAGACCGGTGGAGTACGCTTCTCAACTGAGTAACCTTTTCTGAGACTACGACCCTCCCTATCCCCCGTCCTCTTCCCCTGCTGTCTCCTACTCTACCGACCTACCGTAGTGACTGAGCTACCTGCACTCAGACTCACTTGAGGTCCTCAACCTGTCCCTCCGGACCGTACGACGCTAAGTACCCCAGCGTTTCTCAGCTTGTACTGACTCGCTGACTTGACTTGATTAATCATATGTCTGAACCAGGTCGTAGAACTCAGTCGATAGATGAAGTCTACAGTAGAAGAAGAACAGGACCAGACCATCATAATTAGGATCAGTTTCAACCCATAGTCTTTATCCTCAACGTCAAGTAAGTCTTATTACTTTCACCGACATTTCTTAGGAAATAGACTACAGAAAAGGTCATATGTATTAGACGACCAACACTCAGTACCGTGAATAGAAGTTTCTATCTATTGACACTATTCGAAGTCTTGGTTTGAAATATTATTATATCGTTGTTGCTTGGTAGACTCTTCACTCAGAAATCGTCATTTATCTCTGGAGTTAATTGTTTTGATCTTAATTTATAGGTGACTTTGTACATAAAAAGAGAGATTTTATGGGAGTAAAGATGTTTTATACCGGTTTAATTCTGATTAGACACTTTATTTAGACGAAAAGTGTTTAAACCGGACTAATAGATGTATTCACATTGACTAGTGTGCCCGAAGGGTTCACCGTGATCACCATTTCTTGGACAGACAGTCACGTCCTCTACACCTCCTGAACCTAAACTAGGGACCCAATCCTTCTAGGGGACCTCCTCCCGTGTCGATGGGTGACGTCATAAGAATAGATCTCTTAGGGTACCTGTTTCCTCGGACCACCCGTCGTCGGGTATCGCAGTATTTCTTAGTTTATGCTGATTTCACTGAGTCGTGTGTGGGTACGATGACTAGAGTGTCCGAGAAAAATTCAACCGACACGACCTTGAAAAGTATTCCTTAGAGTCTAATTCGAAAATTTTCCGGAGAGTTTCCGTCCTTTCGGTACGGTTCCGGAACAGTGTCTAAGACGGACACCATAGATATCTAAACCTACTTAAGGAGAGTAAAGGGTTCATGGAATTCTGAAGACATGGGTAATCCTCCATCGGAAGGAATGAACCCGAAGGGAGTATCGAGTCAACCATTTCTTAGGTGGACGTTACATCCTCTGGGGTCTAGTTGAGGACCCAGCCCTTCTAGCGACCTCTTCCCTATCCGATGGGTGAGGTCATAAGAACCTGAAGGGAACATCGAGTCGACCATTTCTTAGGTGGGCGTATGGACCCAAGCTAGGGACTCAACTCTTCTAGGGGACCTCTTCCCTTTCCGATGGGTGAGGTCATAAGACCGGATCTCTTCAGGTACCTGATATATCAGGTCCCCCAGTGTTTCTTAGTCTGTGTTGACTCGGTGAAAGTGAAAGGAATAAACGGACTATTTCAATGACCGTTTGATTCTTTAATGTCAAAGACCTCCCTAGTCCATCTCTCTTTTCTATCTACAGAGTAAAGGTAAATATTTCCATATTAAAATGGTTTAACGGTATTCAGTATTAATTGACCTCCTCTTTTGGTTTTTCACTACCGGATCTAAGACTTCCGAAACGTCAGGGACCAAGATCGGGAAGGTCAACAGACGACCGTAGGGAGAATGAAGGTTGGTTTTCGGAACGTCACACGTCAGGGTCGTGATGAGGAACCGAGATCGACTATAGGGAAACGGATTTTAAGGAGGACAGGACGTGAAGGAGGTTGAACAGATTCAAGAGAGTCAGAAAGTTCGGAGACAAGAATAGGACTGTAGAACCACTGTAAAAAGAGATGGTTAGATCGACGACCTTGAGAGGTTTGACATCGTTCAAAAGACGGACGTCGAAGGAACCAACCCTCGTCTTTGACAGACTAGTCGGGAAGACAGAAGGACAGACACGGGAAGGAGGGACGGTAGACCGCAGACAGAAGAATGTCAAGTGAGAGTCATTGACCCAATAGGCGGTCCCATGTCGTCCGACTCGGGTTTTGGGGCCCCGAAAAGACTTTACTTGCAAAACAGGTAGGTCACACGTCTCAGAGGCGTCCCCTTCCCTTGTGGGTCACTTAGTAGGCGACAAACAATTTCGTTTCCGTAGAACCCTTGACACGAGAAATCGGAGTCACTTCTCGCACCTTTCCTGAAATCTCTACCAAATCTCAGTCAGATCTGTTTACGAGGTAATTAAAAAAGGATAAATGAATATTAAATCTATAATCAAAATCCACATGTCGATTGGGTAAATAAATAACTAAATAAATAAAACCGACACATCTCATCGTACACCCAAGGAACTGGTCCCTAGCTTGGGTATGAGGGACACCACCTTCGTCTCAGAATTGGTGATCTGGTGGTCCCTTCAGGAGGTTGGGGAAGTAAATGTCCACTCCTTTTACTGGATTGGTTTCAGTCTGTCGATCGTTCCTCAGATAGACGGAAGTCTTCGTTTTACGAATTTTTCATCCACAGTACTCGAGTTGAGTTGTCACAAGGAACAGATTTCCTCTCGATAGACGGAAGGGGAGGGTTGGCGGTGGAAGGACCAAAACGGGTGTCAAAGACGAACACCGGGAACGGAGACTGTTTGGTGTGGAAGTCGTACGGTCCAGGATAGTGAGTCTGGAGTTTCATCTGCGGTGGAGGAGATTCTTCGGAGGAGACCGGTGGTGGGGGAGGTTTCGACCACGGTGACACACACCCAAAAGAAAAAGAAAAACCGACGTAACTCAGAATCAACGCCGTACACCCTAAGAGATCAACACCACTCGTCTGAATCAACGGGACACCGTACACCCTAGAGTCAAGGGTCCGGTCCCTAGTTTGGGGTGCAGGGGACATAACGTTCCGTCTAAGAATTGGTGACCTGGTGGACCTTTCAGGTGCATCATATAAAATATATGAGTACTTCTGAAGAGATGAACGTGTGTACCGAAACGTATCTTGTCCATGAGTTATTTATAAACTACTCGTTCTTTTTTTTTTACCTGAGGTCGTCGACGGTGAACGACCTCAGGTAAATAAGTCCAGGAGTTCCCTCTTGTCTTTCCCTTCCGGTCCCCAACCCTCGGGTCAGTAGGGTGAAAGGGGTCGTTGGGGAAGACTACTCAAACGTCCTTTGCCCTGTTAACCCGACTTGGTTACTCCGTCGACACGATATCTATCGACTCGTGACTGAGGAACCGTCCCCGTCAGTTTTGACGAGGGGGACAATAGGGTGGGTCACACCAGTCACCCTCGGTGAGGGACCCTTCATGTCGGACCTTCATCCAATTCCTCGTCAGTGTTTCGACGTTCCGGGATCGGGACGTATGTGAGTGAGAGTCTCCAGTACCCTCACCCCACGAATCGGTCCCTTTAAAGATCAGTTAATGCTTGGTTTGGGGACCCTTGACCCGTCTATGACTAGGTTCTAATGTTTAGGTCCGGTCTGACCTCCACCGGTTTTACTCGACTTGGTCCGGACGGTCCCCTAGTCCCTGTCGTAAAACAGGACTAACATTCACTACGGGAGAGGAGTGGGGAACTGGAGAAAACATTATCTAAGACCTCTCCAATCCTTTCTCCGTTAGTCACGTAGAATGAGTTAGGACCGACAACTACGGAGGTCCTAGTGAGACCGTGGTAGATCCCGGAGACTATATGATAAAATTTGGTTTGTGGAAAAGGTTTTTTTTTTTTTTTTTGGGACAGGTAAACCCGGTCAGTAAAATGAGTTCCCTGTCTCCGATAATATGTGTTGTCTCCAGACTACAGACTTTTTCGACTCGTAGAAATTTTCTCGAACCTTACTTTTTTTATTTTTTTCGGGTAGGAAGACTCACTCCGGTCGGTTGGGTCGATCTCTTCCGTCGTGTGACACCCCCCAACGGTTTCCTGGTGACCCGGTCGCACGGTCTGGGACCCGGTTTGGTAACATATTCGAGGCGTCATAACCTTCCCTACTTTTTTTTTTT
Organism: Capra ibex; assembly: GCA_006410555.1. NCBI lineage: Eukaryota > Metazoa > Chordata > Mammalia > Artiodactyla > Bovidae > Capra > Capra ibex. Next base: position 69,867,489 of record SJYO01034137.1, on the reverse strand, counting down.
TAGTCCTGTACAAAAGTCGAAACAAGTCCCCGGGTCTTGTACGAAAGTTGAGGTCCTTAGAGACGAGAAGAGACGTTTACCTTTTATAATAGGTACTCTTGTTTGAACTGATGACCTTATACACGGATCAGTGGGTCGGGACATTGAACCCCAATCCACCACGATACGGAGCGCGGTTGAACACTGGTAAAAGGTCTCTGGGGAGACAGGGAGACTTGTCAATCGAGTGAAATTACCAAATTTCTGTCCAGTCGCTGGAGTTTTAGTTCATGTTTTACACGTAAATAACTGTAGACAAGACCCGGTGTGACCCGAAGATCGTTCTTGTTATCGTTTATATTTTCCTTTGTGTAATTATATCAATCGTTGGTTCACGTCAACACCTATGGTCCACTACAAAAAAGGTCTAAACCGTCTCCTTTATACTAATGGAATATAAGTTGTCACATTGTGACTTGTACGTGATCTCAAGGTCTAAGTCGATTCTTTACAATCATGGTAAAGTTCATTGTTATATCAAATAAAGAAATAAAGTGGTGGAAAATATACATACTTGACACTACGTCCGGAACGAATGTAGGATACCTCGGTCCGGTTCTTTATACGAAATATAACCAATAAACTAGAAGTTGTAGTCTAATAGTAATCTCCACCCGTTTTGGTACGTTTTTTCTTTTGCTTTCTGTAAAGGTCCATGCCGTGATTTCCTTCTTACGAACTTCGGTGTCTCAAACGGGTACCGGTTAAAGAACAAAGAATATCTCTCTCTTGTCCCGTCACCCCGAAATAAAACTGTACAATCCCCGAAGTACGGTTAGTCGTAGTACCCTGTTTCTGTTATTCGTTCATTTCCTTACTTCTTTGTTTGTGCGTTCAACGTGGTCTTGTCTACCCGAATTTAATTGGCTCACTGTCAAACCCGTAGTCAGGGTGTTCCGACAGTACACTCTACCGTCCTCTCTTCATGGTGTTCGGAGTCAGTAAGTCTCCGACGACTCGTCGGGGTCCTTTGGAGTCTCTCCGGTGGGGAGGTGCGACCGATGGGACTGAACGGGCGACGGAGGAACTCCCGTGAGAAGGGGACTGTCACGAACGTCCTCTCCCGACCCGGCCGCACAAGACCTCCATAACCTTCCGTGAGACTGCCGGGTGGACGGAGAGATGCGTCAATTTCCACTCCCGGTGAGGGTGTAACCGGAAGTACTGAGACCTCCTCGGTAGCCTACACGGTAGTTTCGTGGCCGGCTCGCGTTAGAGGAACCGGCACGCTCCCAGGACCAGTCACTGTCACATCTACGGTATCAACACCGGGTCACCCAGGTTCCCACGGTCGTACCACATGAGTGACCACAGCAACAACTGGCGGTCGCCATCCACCAACTGGTCCATGAGTACGTCGTATCTCAAATGTGACCGAGCAACCGTTGACGGGACCCCCTACTGGAAGTGGTCCCACGCCAGGTGTGCCAGGACCAGTATCTCGTAGGGTGACGTGAACTTGAGGTTTGTCCGTCTCCTCTGTAACCCGACCAGGGACAGGGCACACGAGAAGTGTAGGGCCTAAGGTATATCGAAAGGGTGACAGGCGGCCACCCACGGGGGGTACAATGCCCTAGCGTGTAAATAGAGGTCACCGGGGTGTTAGAAGTGGAACTACATCGTTCGGGACTTGAGGTAACCGAAGCCGGTGGTACGGTCCATCAGAAGTCAGGTCGAGTACCCCAGTAGTAGCAACTTACCCTGACACAATATCAGTATGGCTAGGGGGAGTTAGACCATCTTGGCCTTTACCCGGCGTGACCCACCACGCAGGAGCGTACGGGCCTCCAAGAGTTTACGTATCTACCCAGGTAACGGGAGGAGTCGACGCAACCCGGCACCGAACCGGTACGACTAGACCTTTCGGCAGAAGAACTGGGCACCCAGGAGTACCAGACAGGCCGCCATGAACTCGAACAACTCCATCCCGACTCCCTGTGGTTAACGTAAACCCAACTTAAATCCTCTTCTGAGGTGACGAAGGTCAAGAAGGGGTCGGTCTGACCGGTTCTGTATCCGTCTCATTCGTAGCCCCCTGACCAGTAGTGTCTTCCGTCCGTCCGTCCGGGGTAACCCTGGGCACTCCTGTGACAGTTTCGCCGGGGTCCGGGACCCCAACCTCCTCTTCGGTCAGGAGCCGAGGTCCAACTAGTGTCTCTGGTGCTGGGGGACCTAAACGAGTGACCCGTTCTTGGAGAGTGAGGACATCCGGGAGTGGAACTACTTCGTGGAGGACGAAAGGCCCTGTAGGTCCAATTTTTCGGAGGAGAGTGCCTAGAGGTACAACGGGTGGTCCTTCCAGGACAGAAGGGAAGACAAGGCGGAAACCGAAAGTCCAAACTTCAGTGAAAGGAGGAGGGTGTCGGGACAAAGACCCAACTCGCTGGTCTCAAAGTAGTACCCGTGTACGAGACCGTAGAACTGGACCCAACTCAGTTCTACTTGGAAGTGGAACGGTTGTAATTCCCTGAGACTCCACCGAAGTAGAGACTTCAGGTGGCTCTTGTACGGTATACAGGCTTCTCCCTTTCACAGAGGAAGTAGTAACTACTTCAAGTCCAGTGAGACCCGTCGTCATCGACACCTTTATAAGGCCCCTAGGTCCTTCCAGTGTGACCGGAAATGAAAAGGGTACATCCCGAGGGGCAAGACGGCCATCTTTGAGAACCTACCCTAGAGGTCGAGTCGGTGTCCCAGAAGTGGTCGGTACAGGGGGTTTCCTTATTACAACCAGAGGTACCGGAGGTTCCACTACCCGAGGAAGGCGGCTTCGTAGAACTAGAGTACCTTGTGTCGTGAGGGGAAGAATAACTTCCCGTCGTGAAACCACCACAACTGCTTGAAGACGTAGGACAGGTGTTTACACTCGTGGTCGGAGAGACACAGGACTCCCTGTACGTCTCACTTGCACGGGAACATCGGCCAGTACGAGTGTGCTCACAAGGGGTACATGTGCACCGGCTTCGCGTCCCCAAGGGGCAACAGCCGACGCGACTGAGCCGGGGCGTGCTAAGAGGCTCAGAGGCATGTGGCGACCGTCGACGTGAGGCACCGGTGGAACCACCCGTCGCACATGGGCGACGTGACCTAGAGGGAGAGGAGACAAAACCTCTAGGGTGTCGTCACGAGGTGTCGTAGAGCCGTGGACTAGGGTAATAGGACGACGGGACGTGTCCAGAACTGTCCCGTTGCTGGGTGTAGTATCATCTTCCTCAACCACCGTAAGACCTTTGTCAGTACCCCGTCGGCCTATTCCATCGAGAGCCCCCAACCCAACGTTCCTTAGAGTAGTCCCCGATACCTCCCTTTATCAAGTCTGCAATTTACGTTCAGGAAAAGGATGTGCTTTCCGTGGAGTCGGAGTGCAGAGACTGGAGAGACGTACGAAAACCCAAAAGATTCGTGACCGTACCAGGGTGGAGAGTGTCTTAAGGAGACTCCCTCTTACCTATCGGTAATGATTAAGGTAAAATAGGAACCTCTTTGTCTCAAGGAACGTCGCTGGTGGTGTCATTACCAAGAGTAACCTCTCTAGAACTTTTAAACTCCCACAAGACTCAATGGTGGGTTTGACCCTCACGATGACCGAATAGCACCCACCCCGCCCGAACGTCAAGACAAAAGACCGTGACCGTGACACACTGTATTTCTTAAAAAGATGTAAGACGAAAGGGTATAAGATATCTGTAAGTGCATGTACCTTTCGTACAAATTTACTAGTCTTGGACCATAAAATATGTACCAAAATGGTACGTAACTTAAAAACTTCTTACGTTGATGGTATATTTTGCTCGGTTCTAACATGAAACAAATCGAACCAGTTTATGGTTCTTGACGAAGAACAGAGTCTTTTTAGTGGAGGGATGTTGACGGGTTCCAGTCATAAGCAACAACAGTGTAAGTACCACTGACCTAAGTTCACTTTCACAGACTGAAGAACCACCCACAAGAACACGGTAATTGTGAATATATAAATTTATGTATGTTAAAACGTAATTTTAATAAAAAGTATAAAGACAAAATACAGTAATCCTCGTACAAGATATATATCTAGAATTTTAGTGTACATCAATAATAAATATTTAAATTGAAATCATTTAATGAAAAATCAAATTTTATAATTTGTATATTTCATAATTCTTTTTGACACTGTTCGTCCCTCGTGACCATATTACTCGACCCTTGGCGCCAACTGTCCCAAGGTGTAGAGTAGACGGTTCCAGGGTCACGGGACACAGGACAGACAGGACTCGACACAACGAGTTGAAAGAACCTCAGACACTTTATAAGGTCTTAGGAGGGTTGTTTAAAGGAGGACTGAAAACAAACCAAAACAAATCCGGTTAATGATTCTATGGGAGGAAGGGGGAGTGAAACGTTCATGTCCAAGGACTGACCAGAGTCGGAGGCCAGAGGGGAGGGAGTCGAGTGAAGGTCTTCGGTCGAAATTAGTCCAGTGGGAAAGAACATTTCGGGGGAGTCAAAGGGTGAAGATATTGAAACGAGGGAGACCGGGAACTAGACCCTGCGGGGGTGGAGGTATGTGTGTCTGGGACCGGTAACAAATTGCGGTCCCCAAGTGTTATGACCGGTGCTTAATCTTAATGGTCCCTCTCGAAAATTGGACTCACAAGGGTCCGGTGTAAGGTTTGGTTAGTTTAGTTCGAGGGACTTCCATTTTGTGTCCGTAGTCATAAAGACTTTTTGAGTTGTCCACTTGGATGACATATTACGTCCTTTGAGACGAGGTACAATACACCGTCGACCCTACCCTTCTCTCAAACTTCCTCTTACCTATTTACATGTATACACCGGCTCAGGGAAGTGACAAGTGGACCTTGATGGTGTTGTAACAATTGGTCGATAAACACTGTGTACGATTCAGTGAAGTCAGCACAGACTGAGAAACGTTGGGACACCTGACATCGGACGGTCAGAGGAGACAGGTACTCTAAGAAGTCCGTTCTTATGACTCACCCAACGGTACGGGAGGAGGTCCCCAAGAAGGACTAGGTCCCTAACTCTGACGTAGAGGACGTTGAAGACCTAACGTCCATCTAAGAAATGACGACTCGGTGGTCCCTTCGGGATTAGCAGACATGGGGTTATGTCTTAATTTTCAAATTTTTTTTCACGTTGTCAACTAGGGTCACCCACCGGTTTCGATTGTTGTTGACAAATTCGGAGGTCGTTGTTCGGTGTTGTCAGTAAGGGTGGACCTTCAAGAGACAAAGAGAAGACATTGTAGGTGTTGAGGAATAGAGGACAATGTCGATGTAAAAACAAGATAGAGATGACTGAACAGAGAATAAAGAGGTGGGGAGGACCTCACCGTCTGGACACTCCCATCCTAGTTCCAGACACGGTAGAAACACAGGGTCTTTCGTGTCGTGACCCGTGTCGGGTCCTGTCGGGTTCAAAACTGACAAGCCAATACGGGTGACACCATCCCCAAGAGGTCCCCGGGATGGTCCGAATGGATACTGTCAGTCGACCCGTTACGCCCTGAATCGTCGGGGTCGTAGCGAGACCCGGAACGTCTTCATGAGGGGCCGGACCAGGGCGACGTCTAAGGAGTCGTGGTCGAACGACAGTACGAACATCTCCCTCCCCAGGTTGTCACACAACAATACCATGGACGTTCCCTACCTCTCCCTGTCGGACTCCCCCGTCACCTTCCCGACCATAGGAATCCCTGTCACAGTCCTCGGTCCGTCCACTACCTGTCCAGGGACGTCTACGGTTGAGATGTTGACTGAGCCGAGTAAGTTCTCGTGACTGACCGGACCCCCAGTCCCCTGAACGAAGAGTCAGAGTCGAGGTGGCGACTGATCGATACCTGGGAACCTGTTTAGGAAAGTGGAGACTCGAAGTCGAAGGACAAGGTAAGTAGACTTCATCTACGGTACTAAGGATCGACTAGGCATCTTAACAACTCTCCTAGTTTATTCTATTGTCGACATTTTACAAACACTTCCCATTTCCCGTCGGTGACCCCTGAGATTGGAACAAACGGAAACCCTTTAATCCTACCCTTTGGACCAAGACACAGGGTTCCTATATCTCAGTCCTGGGATTCTGGTGTCGACGAGACATCCCTGGGGTCGAAGTTGTCCTGTGTTCCGAACGGCTCACCGGAGTTGGGACAACCAGGGGTGAATTTTTTTAAAAAAAATTAAAAAAAGTAAAAACCGACTTGGTACGACGTACACTCTTACAATCAAGGGACTGTCCCCTAGTTTCGATGTGGGGAACGTCAGAATTGGTGACCTGGTGGTCTCTTCAGGGGTCGACCGGGGGTGAAATTTCACGAATAAGGGACCACTATGTGGTCCCGCACACACACACACACACACACACACACACAAACACGCACGCGCGAGTCAGTACAGGTTGAGAAACACTGGGGTACCTGACATCGGAAGGTCCGAGAAGACAGGTACCTTAAAAGGTTCGTTCTTATGACCTCATGCAACGGTAGAGGATGAGGTCCCCTAGAAGGACTGGGTCCCTAGTTTGGGTGTAGAGAACGTACAGGACGGGACCGTCGTCCAAGAAGTGGTGACGTAGTCGACTCTTCGGTGTGGCCTCGGAATGAACATTAAAATAAGACGACCAATAACAGTACTAATTGTTGAGGTCTGGGTCACGTTCTTTCGAGACCAAAGGTTCTCCTCTTAGTCCGGTCTATCGACCGTCTTATGAGTGGTCTTTATGAACAGACCAAACCCGAAGGGACACCGGAATGTCGTGTCCCTGTGCGAGACGGGTCGAGAAGCACGAAAACAGAGTCCCAAGTAGTGTTACATGCCCCAAAGACTCTGTCCCTACTCTTTACCACAAACCCCCAAAAAGTAACACTGTCCAAGAGGTCTCGGAACGATGGAGTCCATAAAACTGTACACAATTTTAGAATGTTAAAGTGTGTGTGTGGGACGACGACGACGACGATTCAGTGAAGTCAGCACAGGCTGAGACACACTGGGGTATTTGCCGTCGGGTGGTCCGAGGAGACAGGGGCCCTAAGAGGTCCGTTCTTGTGACCTCACCCAACGGTAAAGGAAGAGGTTGTGTGTGTGGGATCTGGGGAAGATTACCAGGATTACCTCAGGTGAGGGAGGTCGGTGAGTCTACCCTGGGCGAGGGTATCGGAGAACCCGTCATAGACCCACTCCGTCACCTCTTGGTTCCCCTGGGACATGGTCCGTTCTAAGGGTTCGTAACGGTAACTCTGTCTCGGTCTACAAAGCTTATCACGTCACGGAAAAGAAGACTAAGGTCGTCTTAAAAGACCGGTAAGACGTGACAAGGACTTAAAGGGGTAGGAGAGAGAGATACTGGAGGTTCGGAATGTGATCCTCCGTCCTTTTCTTGCATATGTAGCCTCCCTCGTTCGGTACGGTGATAGACCCCTTCTTATGAGGTTCGTCTCATATGTCGTTCACGTTTCCGGGACTCCGTCCCCACACGGACACATCAACTCCTTATCAACCCACCTCCCACCCCTCGGTCTACTACAACCTTGAACACCTAAAAAATCAAAATGGGACCCGTTCGACCCTTCGGTCGAGACTCATGACCTTAGGGAAATAAATTTTCAGGTCAGAAGGGGGGGTCGGGATGGGGTCTCTTGAATTCATGGACGGGAATGCTTGAGGCGGGACTACCACCGACGGAAGTCAGACCAGAATCCGTGGCACTCCGCCTATCCGTGTTTGAACCAGAAACACTAGAAGTCCTACGAAAACGGTAGCCCCGTGTTGGGCCCCTGAGCCTTGGAGGGTGACGACAGGCAGACCCAGTCATCGAATCCACAGAACCAGTCCTCCATCTGTCTTCGGGGACTCCGACCCCGTGGGGGTCCCTCCCTCTGTCGGGGTATGTCGTGCTTCAGGACCGTGTACGTACGCAGTGTGAGTCGTAAGCGGAACGGGTACCCCGTCCATTCCAGTGTCCGACGCCTTTTTCTCCGGTGTAGTCCTCCCGTACATACCTAAGACCGGGAGGAAGTCGGTGCAGGGTGGACACCTCAGGGTATACGAGGAAAAGTAGGAATCCGGAAACAATGGGAGGGAGTCGTCGGACGCATTGATTAAGGATCAGTAGGAAGTTCTGAATCGAGTCCTGTGGAGGAGTTCCTTCTGAATTAACTAAGGGGATTCACTGCTATTAACTGGGACGAGACACGAGGGTGTAATAGGAGATACAGGGGGTAGTCACGTGTATTAATGAACTACTCACCTATTTACTTACTTACTTGGACAGAGTCAGACTATCCGATAAAGTCGAGGTCGGGGTACGGGATGGACCGTGGTCCTCGTCCCCACCATGGACTTGTCCGGACAAGGTACGTCACGGCCGGGAGGAGCCACCGGAGTGACGTGTCACTGTGGCAGAGGCGGTTCGTCCACGCGCAAGCCCAGACCTGGGGTCCCACTGGTGTTCGTCGTCTTGTGAACGAGGTCCCTCTGGTGCCTGAGGTCTCCGACACGAGACACAGAGCCGCGTTCCTAGGATGTTTCTTCAGGTCATCCGCCAGACTGAAGGGAGGGTTCCCCTGAGGTAGTCCTACAGACTGGGACTCCGACGAAAAAGAGTCTCTGGGTCAGGAGGTAAATGTAGGATCTACAGAAACTATAAATATAAAGGACGTTCCTAAAAAGGTTGTCTACCTGTGGTTCTCTGAACTCCTTCACTATCGAGAATTAAAAATGTTACTGTGGTGTTTTACCCGATATCCACGGGGACTTTCCCTGAATGACCGGTTCGCGACCCTGAAACTACACGACAGGAACCTACACCTCCTGTCGTGGTAGAAATGAGAGGGGGTCACACTTCTGTCGGCGACGAGGACGTCTTCCCCGGGACCCTTCAGCTCTGGACCCCGGAGTCGTTGTAGTTCGGGGGAGACGGGTGTGGGGAGTAGGAACTAGACTCCGGAGACACGTTCTTTTGCCCCCGGAGCTTGGAGTGGGACTCTGTAAGGTGTCGGACCCAAGGACTAGGTCTACTGACGGTGTCAGTGGACTCGGACGTCCCGGTCCGGTACACGTGACCGCCTTGGGGTCCTTCCCTCCTACGTGTCAGTTATTACCTGTCCGGACTCGACCGAGACTTAATGGATCATACCCCTCTCTCCTGTCTTTCTCGTACTTGAGAACCTGAGCCGTTTGTGTCCGGACCCAAATTTAGGGTCGTAAGGTGACTGGTCGGCACAGTAAGGTTCTTCAATGGATTGGAGAGACTTGGACCTTACTGAACAGTTTTGACTCTAAGGAGTGTCAGTCAACACTTTCAACTCATTACCTCTATTGATCGTCGCAGACCGTGTCTCCTTGATTATATCTTTACTTTTGAATCACCCGTAAGTGGACGTAATTCGGGAGACGTAAATAGTAGATTAAATTAGGAGCATTTTTGGGGGTATTTCACTTTGCCAATCAGCGAGTCAGTGCAGGCTGAGAAACGCTGGGGTACTTGACATCGGGTGGTCCGAGGAGATAGGTACCTTAAGAGGTCCGCTCTTATGACCTCACCCACCGGCAAGGGAAGAGGTCCCCTAGAAGGACTGGGTCCCTAACTTTTGTCCAGAGGACTTAATGTCCGTCTAAGAAATGACAGACTCGGTGGTCCCTTCGGGTTTCGGGGGGTACTTCCATATAATAATGGAGAGAAGGTGTACACTCTTTGGGCTCCGAGTCTCTCAAAGTCTTTTAGACGGATTCCTCGTGTCATCTCTGTCACCCGGGTCTAAGTTTCGTCAGGTCGAGGTCTCGGACACCAGAAGGGGTAGTCATTTTACCTAATTTCCCTTTGATAGGTGGTTGTGTCTTGTGACAACCCTTGTGCCACCGAGAGTACTTTGATTGCCCAATAATGCCTCGACTTCGTGTACATACACACACGACAGGTCAAAGGTACCGGTCTACGTCCGGGACCGGAGGGACACACCTCCGACCACTCTTCGTCCCGCACCCCCGACCGGTCCGAGTGGGCCTCCCGTCTCCTTCGCGTGCCACATTAATCTCGTCAAGACCGGCCCAGCGACGAGGGACAACTCCGTGGTCTTCGGGAGCTCCCCCGACGGTACCTGGTGAACCGGCCACGACGGACGCCCGAAGGTCAACCACCAAGCTCGGAGATCGGCGTCCCCGGCTCGCGTGTGGGCCAGGGGTATCATCTTGACTTACCGTAGGTCGGCAAGCATCAGTGGGACGGGTGGGCCCACCAGTTACAACTTGGTCCAGCAGGTGAGGGGTCCTGGACTCTCTCTCTCTCGGTCCACCCTCGGTTGACCCGGGGTCTCGGGGGCCACTCGAGTTGGGGACCCTCAGTAGGGGCGATGGGGAGCGGGCGGGGAGTGACCAGAGTCCGGGGTAGCGTAGAGAGACACGTCGTAAAGATCTTAGAGAATGGGAAGACGTGTGGGATGACGGTTTCTAAGAGTCGTCGGACCGATATGGTACAGTTATTGAAGGACGGACCACAGAGATGGAGGTCGAAGGGGTTTGGTAGGGGTGGGGAGAAGTTATGATGTCAGTCCCGCTCGAAAGAGGTACGTCGGACCCGGTGTAGTGAGGGTCGAAATTGAGGGAATCGGTCGATAAATCCACGACTACTCGGCCATAGAACCTCTTCCTTTACCGTTGGATGAGGTCACAAGAACGGACTTCTTAGGGTCCCTACCCCACCGTGTCTCAGCCTGTGCTGACTTCGCTGAATCGTCGTCGTCGTCGTCGTCGTCTTGGCCATAGAGGTGGGAGGAGAGAGACGAGAGAGGGACGGTCAGACACGAAACCGGGGTCGTTCGGGATGTCGTAAGGACCCTAGATAGTCCGTCGAAGTACGAAGACTCGACAGGATATATGAACAAGGGAGACGGACCTGTCTCTACAACCGGTTTATAGAAAAAAAAAAAATTCAAGGGACTGGTCCCTAACTTGGGTCTGAGGGACGTCCCCTTCGTGACTCAGAATTGGTGACCTGACGGTGTCTTCAGGAGTTTACGGAAAATTTTCACCTAAAGATACCTTCAAGGGTTTTACCGAGTCACCCATTTTCTTAGACGGACGTTACGTCTTCTACACCCAAGTTAGGGACCCAGTCCTTCTAGGGGACCTCTTCCCTTACCGTTGGGTGAGGTCATAAGAACGGACTTTTTAAGGTACCTGTTTCCTCGGACCACCCGATATCAGGTTTCCTAGCGTTTCTCAACCTGTGTTGACTCGTTTCGCAAAACAGATACCTTGGGACTGTAACAGGGGACTGACGTCTCTGAGAGAATTGTTCGAGTCATTTCTGGTTGGGGGAGTGGGGGTAGTCAGGGACGAGGTCGGTGTTGAGTGACAGGTCCTCCAACCGTCCGAACCGTTTCTACGGACTCCAGGAGAAGGGTCCGACCTGAGAAGAATGACTGACTCACTCGTAGTAGACGGAGGGACTCCCGGTCCTCCTCTTCACTCTTCGGTTCTGTCAATGTCCCCGGATCGTCCCAGGACGATGATCGAAGAGCCCTGCATCCCTTCGTCCCACTACACCCCTTACCTTGTACTCGCGACCCGTACTCAAGTCTCAGAGTGAGACGGTAACTGACGGACATACTGGAGTTTTCGAAATAAGAAAATTTAAACAAAGGAGTATTTTATCTCGAAATGGGACAAATGTTATCGATCCTTTACCTTCGTTGGATCGACAGGTAGCCGTCCGCTTACCTGTTCCTTCAACACCATGTATGTGTGTTACCTTATAATGAGTCGATGTTTTTTCTTGTGTAAACTCGGTCAAGATTACTCTACCTACTTTGACCTTTGCTAATATGTCTCCCTTCATTCAGTCTTTCTCTTTGTGATTATGTCATATAATTGTGTATATATGCCTTATATCTTCTGTCATTACTGGTTGATATATACGTTCTGTCGTTTTCTCTGTGTCTACATTTCTTGTCTGAAAGCCCGATACACCCTCTTCCGCTCCCACCCTACTAAACTCTCTTATCGTAACTTTGTACATATAATGGTGTACATTTTATTTACTTGGTACGTACAACAGGTATTTACTTCGTCCCGTAAGTTTCGGTCACGAGACCCTGTTGGGTCTCCCTACCCCACCCCACCCCACCCTTCCTTCTCCCTCACCCCAAGTGCTACCCCCCTGTGTACATGTAGGCACCGACTAAGTACAGTTACATACCGTTTTTCGTGGTGTTATAACATTTCATCAATCGGAGGTTAATTTTATTTATTAAAAAAAAAAAAATTTATCTCGACGGATCGTTAGTGGCGTAGTGTCCCAGTACCACGGAAAAGTCCTACTGCCACTTCCGTTTCCCTGGACCGTACGTCACGTGCGAGTTGGTCACACCAAGAGCAAAGGGAAAACAAGATCTTTACCTGGCACCCTACGACGTTCCGTCGACGCCGAGGAGGACATTCCAGACTCGGGTAAGAGGAATCGTCTTACCTTGAAAGGAAAGGAATAGAATATTTTACCTCTATAAGCAAGGGTGTCGTGTACACCACCAGGTCAGCCGTACTCCTAAGGTATTCCTTTGTGTTTCAGAGACTTCATGTACCGCTAACTCTGACACTCGGGGTCTGTGACGGTGAAGGACTGACACACTGGAACCCGTTCCATGAATTGAGTAGGTTGGGGAGTAGTATTTCATTCCTATTATTATCAGGGATAGAGTCTCCTAATATCCCTAATTTATTCGAAGTATTTTAGGTGAATCTTATTACGGATCGTGTCTTACAAACGACTCATTTCGTAATTGTTGAGGTAAATCGAGTTCTGGACCTGATATCTACGGGTGAAGGGAAGAGGACCGTTTCAAACTGAAACTCTTAGGTGGGAGTGGGAGTATCCTAGACAGACCTCCTCACCAGGAAATTATAAAAAAAAACCGGTGTGGTACGTTCGATACCCTCGAATCAAGGGGTCAATCCCTGACTCAGCCACGGGGGACGTGACCTTTATACTTCAGAATTGGTGACCGGTGGTCCCTTCAGGGTCAGGAATATCAAAAGTCTAGCGTCGACCGCTTCAGAGGGACTCCTTCCCATATCCCTGGAAACTCGGTGTCCGTCGCTCGGAGGTCCGGGTTGGGTGGACTCCGACTCAACCTCCGAGGTTTTGTCTTTCCACTCTCCTCTCGTCTCCGTACGTTTTGGAAGTTTTCCGTTAATTGAGAGTGTACTCTCTCAGTTTAATCATAAGAGAAACGATGAATTGACCCCCACTATCATCGAGAAATTTAGTTTGATTAGACTAAAGGGAAGTCTAACGACTTACAATTAGTAGAAGTAGTTGTTCTCGACAGTTCCGTCTTTCTCGTTCCGTCCTCCACCCGGGTATCTCCCAAACCGTTCAAGGAGCCTGTCGGAGACAAGGACGTAGACGTCAGTGTTTCGGACATCACGAGTATCGAGACTCTCTCTTAAGACTCGTAAAAAACGAAATGAACTCATACACCGATCTTTAGTCCTTTTCTTTCCCTCCACTCTCTCTCATACGTCGGACCACGACACTTGAGACTACGAGTCTACGGAGCCCCTCGGGTGACCCGTTTAAGAGAGGTGGACAAGGGACCGCTTGAGTCTCAATGGTCTCTTACCCCAGACTCCTGTTCCTCTGGTCTTCCCCAAGACCACAGAGACACTTTAAGTCGATGTCCCAGCTTTACTTAAAAGTACTTTGATTTTAGTCTAGAGTGGGATTTAGGTCTGCACTCTTGAGTCCCTAAGGAAAACGAAACCGATAGTCCTTCGAGTCTCGATTTAAATCGTGAGTCCCCCGTCACCATTGGGAGAAGGAGGAAGACTCACTGTAGCATAGGGAGAGGAGTAAATTTTCTAAGACAGGACACTCAAAATTATAACTCTGGATAGAGTTTGGGAAATCCTTTTGTTCGTCCCATATTTGATACTTATTTATCTATTTGGTCAGAGTCCAGAATCACGGTACCGATATCAAATTCCGTCCACGTCTCAACCCAGGGTCTGGTTTACACTGAAGGATACCTTTCATCGTCGAATCTCTCTGTCCTCCATGAATCGGATATGGGTTGCGACTCCACTAGAGGTCTTGATCCTTCTTGTGCGTCCGGAACCAGGGGCGGTAGAAAAGGGGCCAGGACACCCCTTACACCGTCCTCGACTCACTCGCAAGGAGGTGTCTCGACCTCAGGGACCTCACGTTAGGGACTCTTCAAAGAGTCTAGTCACTGGACGTTTCTTTGTTTCGAATAGTCCAAGGTATAGAGACTCAACTGAGACTCCAAAACTCGTCTTGATAAAGAAAATTTTTTCAAAAATAAGTAAATAAAAAAAGCGTCGTGGAACGGTGTACACCCCAGAATCATTGGGTTGGTCCCTAACTTGGACGTGGGGGACGTTACTTCGTACCTCAGAAGTGGTGCTCTGACGGTCCCTTCAGGGGTCTTGATAAGATAAAGAACTGGATAGTTTCCACTTTCCACCTGTCTTACTTCAGAACACTCCTACTATGGACGGGTGTAACGTTTAGACCCGTCGAACCCTTTCCGTCTCTCAGTCTTAGAGTCAAGTGTACTCCGTCTGGACCTAAGTTTGGGGCCCAGGTCCACGATCCTGGGGTGGAGTTCTACCCTGTATTCCCTGTCAACCGCACTCTACAAAGGAGCGGTCATTCCCCCACGGACATGAGTGGGGCTCGTCGGAGACCCACTGAGCAATTAGTGAAGGTTCTGGGTTCGAACCCCTGGACAAAACGACGGGAACCACCCTGAGTGTAAGGACGTGTCGTCCCGACGTATAATTCCGACCCGTCGGGGACGGGGCTGATGTCGTCGGAGAGTGTCCTGTCCGTTCGACCTCCCACGTCTACGAAGTCTGTGTGGTCGAGGTACTTGTGTAAGGGTCTACACGTGTCCGACGTCTACCTTGTGTAAAGACCGGACGAACCCTCAGTGTGTCGGTCCTCGGACGACCTCCTCTCGTCTCCCCTGGGTATCCCTCCCCGGCCCCGGGGGATCATTGCCGACTCACCCCCAATCCCCGACGTCCTTGTCCTTCTCCTCGAGGGGACAAGAGGTCCTCCAGACCATTATCCCGGTCCTGGGTCCGAGGGCGAGTTAAAAGAGAGAGGGGTCTGGAGACCGGTTGGGGCTAAGACCGGTCACGGGCCTTTAAGTTCTCCCTAAACGAAGTTGGAGGCTTCAGGTCCCACACCACTCTTTTCCCTCTAAGGAGGAAAGACCTTTTTTTCTAAGTTTTCGTGAATCAACAGGGTCTTCTTGTCTGGTTCGGGTGTGACGTCTGGTAGGTCGAGATTCCGGTGGTTGAGGAGGTGGACAGAGAGTCGGGTCTCTTGCCTCACGACCCGGAGGTCCCAGGGGTCGAGACACCCAGAGTGGGGGTCGAGGGTCCGAGACTCGGCTCCCGACTCGCGAGGGGTCCCGGACGTGCCGGGAGTCGGACCCTGACGAGACCCTGACAGACCTCGGTTTCACCGAACTCCGTGGAACACCTTTTTGGTAAAGGGTAGACCGTCGGGTACCTTCAAAGGAGTCGTATACGAGACGACCACTTCGAGGGGTCAGGCGTTCAGAGTCTCGCGAGTCTGTTTCTTCCGACCGACTGGAGTCCTTTTTCCCTCTCATGGGTCTCCATTCTCTGGGACTGACCCCGGAGACCCCCGGGGATAGGAGTGCAGCCCCTCCCTCTTCTGAACCCCGGTCGAGGTTTCTTCTTTCCGACAGACGCCCTCCACTTCGTCGACCAGCCCCACGGGACCCCATCGACTCGGTCCGACTCGCCACGTCCCTGCCCGATTCCTCTTGTCCTCGCCCCGAGTGGCACAGAACTCGCCCTGAGGAGTCGACCCCCCAGGCTCAAAAGGAGAGAGGTCGTCCGGTCGGTGGCCCGGAATATATCGTGTCGACCTCCGAGTCGGACACCGTCACGCGGTCCCCTTCGTCGGCGTTTTGGTCTAGACTCGGACTCCTTCGAGTCGGAAGAGGAGGGGAGGGGTGTAGGGGTCGTCGAAGGTCTCCGGACTAAAGTGAAGGTCTAGGAGTCCCCCTCTACGGCGTCCCGGACCCCTACCCGGTCCACCCGTCGACGGGCCCCGAGGTATCCGGTCTCGTCTCCCCACCCACCCCTCCGTCCCCGAACCCCTCGTCGGGATCCCTCCCCGGTCCTTCTTAAGATGCACACCCGTCGCGGAGTACCGAGTCCCCCACCATACGAGAACGGATTCGAAACGGACGACTAGGGGTTGTAAGGGGACCGGGGCCGGGTGGATACGTCTCTTTCTTGAAACGACGGGAATCGTGTATGGGGCTCAAGAGGATCCGTGTGTCCAGTGGACTGGAGAGTAGATCCCGACGGAACAGACTAACCCGTCGATGAGTCTAAGACACTGAGACTCCCTCGCGAGTCCCTGGGAGGCTTCCCTGTTCCCCGTTTCGCTAACACCCCGGTCCTCCTCTTGTCAAGAAAGGATGGGGAAGGACGGAAGTAAACCCACGGACGGATATGGGTGACCTAGGCTCTCCTTAGGGACGTATACCTAAGAGACTCTAGCACGGTCTACGAGTATATACACGTTCACACACACACACTTTCACACACACACACGTACACTCTCATGAAACCCATACCCGTGGGTGGTCGTGCGGAATGGGTGTCCACCGCATTCGTCGACGATCACAAAGGTCTGAAATCGGCGGAGGGGGCGGCGTACTCGAACGGAGAGGAGTGTCCGTCGTCAAGATATTAACATCACACGTAATCTTTGGGGACTTCTCGAATACTTTCGTGTCTACGACCTGGGGTGTGGGTCCGAAAGACCAAGTCATCTAGACTTCACTCCGGACTCTGAAACGTCAAGAAAAAAAAAAAAATCTGAAACGTAAAGACTGTTCGAGGGTCCACTAAAACTACCTGATCAATTGCCTGGTGGGTTCCTCTCTCAGGGTACACCTCCGTGGTCTACCCCTCCCCCACTTGGTCCCTCTGTCGTCCTCAACGGTTCCAAACGGAATGTAGGGTCCGAGTAGCCCGGATCCGATCCGAAAGACGGAATACGCCCCGGACCTCTACCTCCGGACCGGGTACACCGGGAGGTGTGGTCACAGTCGAGGGAGAAAGGTGTGTGATAGTTGCTCGTGGACAAACCTCGTCCGAGATCCGAGTCATGACCGTCCTGTATCCCTCTTCTATAGAGGTACTAAAGTCTCCCTTTTCGGGACATACCTTTACTAGACGTCACGTCTAGTGACACACGACGTCACGTGTGAATAAGTCGACACGCACACACGAGCACACACAAACACGGAAAGAGATATCCTTACACGGACACACATACGGTATACATACACATATATATACCCGGAGGGACCACCAAGTCTACCATGTCTTAGACGGACGTCATCTCCTCTGGACCCAAGACTAGGGACCCAGTCCTTCCAGGGGACCTCTTCCCTTACCGGTCAGTGAGGTCATAAGAACGGACCTCTTAAGGTACCTGTCTCCTCGGACCGCCTGAGGTACCCCAACGTTTCTCAACCTGTACTGACTCATTGATTGTAAGTAAGTGAGTGTATATATATATATATACAGAAAGAGAGACACACTTACACACACCCACATTCGTTCCCAAATCCTCGAGATAAAGGGACTCGTAGTAGGACCTGTCCTCGACAACCCCCTCTTCGCCTACCCACCTCCTTCCTATAACTCATTTCTGTCGGGGATTCGTCTAGGTTCCGTGTCTGGACCAAACGAAAAAGAGGACCTCGGAGGACCAAAGGGAGGACCGGGGGTCTAAAACCGGGTCTCTAAGACATCGATCTGGTTCAGACCAGGTTAATATCAGTCTCGGTTAGGTACTTCGTCGAAATCAGACTTGATTCACTTCCGTCTCACACTTGGCTCATTTCTGGGATTCTTGAGACGACCAGACACCTGTTTTCGACTCTGGGTTGTCGGACTAGCCTCCAGTCCTCTTTTTGTCCTTGAACCCTCGGGTTTCATCTTATGACCAAGATAACGATTAAGACTACACACTAGAACCTGTTCATAACTGCGTGTACTGAGACCTGGAGGATGCGTCGTCCTCAAGTCCGACTCTCTCGAGACTCCGGGGGTCGTCGAGAACGTTCCAAACTATTCTACGACTGTTACTTATGTTGTCTTTCCTCTCTTCTTTTCTTTACTGTCGAGGTTTCTGAGAGTGGTCTCCAATCCGGTCTTCGGTCTCTTCAGTGGACTGGTGGTTCTGACCTATTCCTCTCGTTCCATCTGCCCTCTCCTTCCGTGAGCCCTCCATTTGGTCTCCTGTTCTCCAGTTTCAGTCCCATTAGTTGAAGAAAGGGCCCGGAGATGGTGTCTCATGTACTTTCTCTAGAGGGGTCGGACGGAAGAGGAAGACATCGTCCTCCGTCCTTCGGATCCTGAACCGTTCCCTTCGGGAAATCCGGTACTAGGGACGGATCCACAGCAACGAACCGGTCCTTGAGTGTAGAGTCCGGGGTAAATGGGACGGGGTTCCCATCCCACCATCCCATCTACCGGTCTCCCAGAACAGTACCAACCGTGTCCCGACTCGATCTTGGGGACCCGAGACGATTGGAGGGACGGTAACCACAGGAAGATCGAGTAGAGGAGGGTGAAGAGGGCAACTTCTTAGGAAAAAACAGGGGTTCTCCCTGACTCGTCGATTGACGTGTCCCGATCTGACCACCTTAGACTCGGGTGGGGTGGGGGACGAGGGTCCTGCGGAAACTCCCTCTCCGACGAGGAGAGGAACCGGTCCTGGAGTCCTATCACTCCCG
The DNA here is from genome assembly GCA_006410555.1 of Capra ibex. Taxonomy (NCBI): domain Eukaryota; kingdom Metazoa; phylum Chordata; class Mammalia; order Artiodactyla; family Bovidae; genus Capra; species Capra ibex. The sequence continues at coordinate 69,848,636 of SJYO01034137.1, read as the reverse complement.
AACCCTCCGCCGGTGTCTAGGTCTGACAGGTCCCGGACCGGATCGACCCAGTCGCGGTTGGTACTCACCGGTGGACCCCGAGGAAGTCCGGTCCGGTCAGACGACGTCGAGGTTCGGGAGAGGACCTTGTGTGTCCTTTGGGTAGTTAGTGGGGGTGGGAACAGGTCCCCTAGCTCCCCGAACCTTAGGTCAAATCGGTCCGGTAGACACTGGGTTCGGATACCGGTCCCCAGAGGTGGGACGCCTCCCCTTTCTTTGAACCCTTATGACCCTCCCCAGACTGTAGTACGACCACCGAGGTCTCCTTCCCTAGACAGAGGCTGAGAGACTGGTGGAGAGGATACGAGGGTAGTAGCGGGGGAACACCGGACTCTTCCGAAACGTCCGGACCCCTCCCTACGCGGTGACGACTAGGGACCCCTGACCTCCTGAAGTGACGTCGAGACTTGCTGGGAGTCCCCGACGACTGGGTCATACATACCTTCAGCTCTATGGGTCTCAGATGTCCTCACCCTCTCGAGTGGGAGACTGGGACAACCAGAGGAGGGACAGGATCTGTGTCAGACAGTGAAATGGGTGGGTCACGGAAATGTCAAGACAAGGAGTCGAAGGGTAGAAGGAGGGGTGGGTTAACTTACAGGGGGTAGAAAGTTACGGGGTAGAGTTAGAGGGACGAGGGCGGGAGAGACTGGTGGGTCTGGGTGGAACTGATAACGAAGAGTCTAGAGTCTACTATTACAAGTCGTGGGACATTAAGTGTTCCGTGTAAACACTAGTAGTGGTATAGAAGTCGGAGTGTCGACCAGACGCTCTGTCCTTACTACTGTGGGTAAGATGTCTCCCTTTTGACTCCGAGTCTTTCCACTTTATGTGAGGTCGGCACACGAGGAGTCACTCTTGTACGATCTTATGAGACCGAGACGGACGGACCGTGTGTGTAGGAAGAAGGGTATGTGTGTGATTAAAGTTTTTACAGGGATAGATTATACTAGGTCGATAGATAGTATGACACCACCTAATTTATACCGGTGTTTAAGAAACGTTGAGAGGGTAATACTCCATCTCAGAGAAATGAGTGGGAAAACTGGACCTGACTGAAACAGTGAATGAAACTTGTGTCCTTACTGTCTTTACTGTGAGTTCTCTAGAACGGTGGAAGTGAGGGATCCTTGTGAGAGGACTCCGGTGGTATATTTCTTCAGTCAGACAAGAGGATCTGCTACTGTCCGGTGTACTTCCTCTTGACTCTGGGGGTCGGATGTCGGTCTGTACATGTCCTGCAGAACTTGAAAGATGGAGTCGTCAACGTATTCACTCGGTCCATTCAGGTCGTTTTCTTACCGGATCGGTGGGTGTCTTAGTGTCCTTTACTATTAGTAACAACATTCCGTGATTCAAAACCCCACTAAACAACATGACATTGTCTATTGGCTATATGTGTGAGTCTCCGAAGGGTCCACCACGGTGCCAATTTCTTGGGCGGACGGTTACGTCCTCAATATTCTCTGTTTTCAAACTAGGGGCCCAACCATTTTTGGGGACCTCCTCCCATACCGCTGGGTGAGGTCATAAGAACGGATCTCTTAGGGTACCTGTCTCCTCGGACTCCCCCGATGTCAGGGACCCCAACGTTTCACAGTCTGTACTGACACCGTTGAGTCGTGTGTCAATATGTATGTGCGATTCCCATTTTCTCGAAGGTCGACGTTTTCTGTTTCGTGTTGAGTCTAACCTAATATGTCTTTTCCCCAGATTACCAACACTTTTGACTTCAGGACCCCTTTTAGCCTAGGTCCCTGAGTTTATTGTAGTAGTCCTAACAAGAGGAAGGGACAGAGTTGACGAAAGAGACTCTACAAAAAAAAAGGGTTCCTCCGACATCGTCTCAGACATAAAAGGGTTCAACCGACGTTGTTGTCGAGGGTAACATGTACAAGTACATGTTCCACTAACGGAAGAAGACGGTAGTCCTTCATCTTAGATTAAAGGGAGGGGAACTTAGAGTCGACCGGATACTGACTGAAGATTGGTTCTTGCTCCACTTGACAATTCCGATCCAGTCTTTTCCAGTATGTTGAAGGTGGACCCTACAGACGAGACCCCTTTCGGTCGAATGAAGGGTCTCTGGTGGTTTGACCTTTCCGGACCACAGCCACATTACCATCCTCCAGGGTCGACTCGGGTCAGAAGGTCGGGAGTGGTACTGCCGTGGTTAGTATACTCGCATCGACAGAACCTGGGTGGTCCGGTCTGGTCGAGTAGATGATCTACTCACGGTGTCTCACCGGAGTTAGGTTCAGTAACAAAAAACTTAACGGGTCAGTTCGGGATGTACTCTGGGACTGGATATCTTAAGACTCCTATACTCTTTTACTAGTAGTAAATTCGGTGATTCTAAACCCCATCAAACAATACGTTGTCATTGACTTGTGTACACCATAGAAGGTCTTCTAGGTCCGAGGAAAGATCGTGCAGAGTTTAGAGGTTAGCTTTTTCGTACTGAAGACACAAGGGCGCCTTCAGGACCCTTTCCGAGAGAGACCGGGGAAGGACACGGGCATTGGTACCTCCACCTTTCGAGACTAATCAGGTGAAGACCTCCATCCCCATCTAGTAGAGTGACCTTAGTGTCCCTGACTAAAAAGGGTTTCTTTTTGACACTACGACAGTAGTTTTCATCCTTCTTTCCTACAATCCTTCGCTTTTTACTGTGTATGGATGGTTTTTCTGTTGGTGTTTGGTTTTTCATGTTGAGGATGAAGTCCAACTCATCCTCAGTTGGACTTTACAGATTGATGATTTGAAAAAAAAATTAGGTCTAAGAAAAATTTTTTAAATATACACCAAAGCGATCCAGCAACAACGACACGTACCCGGAAGAGATCGACACGGCGCGTCCCCAATGATCAGCGACGTTACGTGTCCAAAGAACGACGTTGTCCCCAAAGAGGACAACGTCTCGTGTCCGAGATCTGTGTGCCCCCAGTCATAGAGACCGCGTACCCGAATCAACGAGACACTGTACACCCTAGAAGGGACTGGTCCCTAACTTGGGTACAGGGGACGTAATCGTCCGCTTAAGAATTGGTGACCTGGTGGTCCCTTTAGGGAGACTGATGATTGATTAGAACTATGATCATCTACTTAGAACTATAGTTTTTGGTGAAATTATCGACAGTTGGAGTCGTAAATGGGAGGGAAACAAGAAACCGTTTGGATGGGTACTTAGTGAAGGAGAGTGGGACGGTGTAGTCGTGAAGGGTCTTCTCGACTCGTTTTGACTTGTTGAGATTGTTGAGGTCGAATCTCTTACTTTCTTTTTCTTTGGAAGTCTTGGTACGTTCAGTGCGCATCGACGTGTGTGACACCGGACGACCAGTTGTCCCAGAATACTCCCACACGACTGAGAAGTTTCCAACATCCACCCCTCGTCTATGGTACTCTTACCCGTGTCAGACGTCTACGGGGTTTTGTACAGGTTATCCTGGGAGGTGGAACACATTGTACGAGTGACACAAGTACGAGGAGTTTGAATTTTTTTTCTTTTACAGTGGAATCCTGAAGGGACCACCAGGTCACCGATTCTGGGGTGCCAGGGTTATATCACCCGGATCCAAGCTAGGGACCGATCTCTTGATCTAGGGTTGATTTTGGTGTTGCTTCTTTTTGATTATGCGGTGTCGATTCTGACCCTCGTCAGTTTATTTGTTCATTTGTAAAAAAATTTTTTTCCAGTGGAGTGACTGGATACCACGTGAGTGGTACCAGAGTTGGAACTCAAGTGTGTACCGTAGAGATCACGAGGGGTGTGAATGGTGTTCCACGAGTGTGGGCGTCTTCGGGGTCGCAGAAGTGGTGACTGACACCCGCAGTGGTGCTACGAGGGGTTCGACAGTACCGCCCGAGTCTCAGTGGTCACAGAGGTGGAGTGAAGGTCGCAGAGGGTGTGACTCTGGAACAAGACAAGTGACGTGTTTAGTCACTCGAGTGTAAGATGTGCTCCTGTAGTCGCACAGGGTGTCAGGGGAGCGGTACACAGAGTCCCTGTGGGGGTGAGTGTTCAAACACATCCTGATCCCCCAAGTGTGAATAGTCCCTCAGTACCGTTCTCACAAGTGTGAGGGGAGGACCTGGTCAGTGTGAGTCACACTACGTAAACGGGGTCCACAAGTAGTTCGAGTGGGACTTCGTAGACTGTCGACGGACAAAGGGCGGACGTCGTCCCTACCCGTGCGGGACATGGTCCCGACTCTACTCCGTCTACAGCCCACCTACAGGAGAGTCTGGCATGTAAAGGTCCTGGGTACCGGCAAATTACCCTATCTTGACACCTTTCACCTCACACTCCTCGGAGGGAGAAAGATTCGTCTTATAAAGTGGGTGTGTTGTGGACCCGGTATTTCTAAACCCGGAGGTCTACCGGGACCCTTTGTCCGTCGGTCGTCTTACCCTCAATCTTTCCGGACCCACCCGTCCGAATCGGTCTGTCCCTCCCTGCCGTCCTCTGTCGTCTGTACCCGGACGTGTCTAGCAGGAGCCACCCAACTGAGAAACAAAGGTCTTTGTTTCGTTACAAGTCCCGCCGGCTTAACTCTTTAATGAGGGTGGGTGTCTTCTTGTCATCGAACCTCCTGTCTTACAACCGGTCATTGTCCTTTCCGTTTTTTTCCCTTCTTCTTTTAACTTAGGGAGAAGAAAAATGAAAAAAAGAAAATGAAAAAGAATAAAAATTTTTTAATGAATAAATAAACCGACGTTGGCCAGAATTACCACCGTGCGTCCTAGAAACCAACGTCGGATACCCTAGATCAAGGGACTGGTCCCTAACTTGGGGTCCATGGGACGTAACCCTCGAGTCTCAAATCGGTGACCCGGTGGTCCTTTCAGGGGAGTGAAGGGTAAAAATTTTTAACTTCGTATTAAAATTTTACTCATCTTTTAAGATACTAACAAATGTTTACGTCTGTCAGAACATTGGTGCCAGTGGTAGTTCTATGTTTTATAAAGGGAGTAGAGTCTTTGAGGGAAACCTCAGTCGGGGGAAGGGAAAGGGGTCGACGACTGGTGGTGACTAGACAGGAGAAAAGGACAGTAAAATGAAAATACTCTTACAGGACATGTACCTTAAGAAACCATACTCGGAAAATTCAGATGGAAGAAAGTGAACCATATTAATAGGTCCAACAACGTACACAGTTATTAGGTAAGGAAAAGTGACAACTCAGCGTAGGATAACATACCTATGCGGTGTCGAAGAAACAAGTAAGTGGTCAACTTCCTGTACACCCAACAGAGGGTCAAAAATCGTTAATATAAAATCGATACTTATAAACACATGGTTAAAAACATATTTGTACAAAAAGAGAAGAAAACTCATTTATAGATCCTCACACTAACAACCCAATATTCACTTCACATACGAATTGAAATATTCTTTGACGGTTTGATAAAGGGTCTCACTAATAAGGTAGATGAAAGGGTGTTCGTTGTACTCTCAAGGTTGACGAGTCGTAAGAGTAATTGTGAACTATGACAATTTTAATATGGAGACCGACAAAAATTCGGAAAGGTTACCAACACATCACCCAGATCAAAATTAAGTGTGACGGGACCATTGGTTACTACCACTCGTCGAAAAGTATGAGAATAAACGGTAAAGATACAGAAGAAACTACTTCACAGACAAGTGTATGAAACGGGTAAAACATTAATTCAATAAACAAAGGAGTAATAACTTAAGACTCACGTAGAATATATAATATCTGTGTCCAAGAAATAGTCTACATAAAACTTTCATAAAAGGGGGTCATCGAACAGAAAAAAAAAAAAAAAACGACGTTTCGTGTCGTAGTCTTGAAGGACTGGGTCCTAGTTTGGGCACGGAGGAAGTCACCTTCACGTCTCAGAATTGGTGGTCTAGCGGTCCCCTGAAGAAAAGGAGGATACGGAAAACTTCTCGTCTTCAAGAATTAAAACTTCAGACTAAATAGTTAAAAAATTAAAATATCTAAACACGAAAACCATAATCTAGATTTTTACAAACGGTTTTGGTACCAGTGTTTTTAAAAGAAAACGCAAAAGAGATCCTCAAAATTTTTTAAAAAATCTAAAACGGAAATCCAGATAAAAGTGAAAATTGGTCGAATACGTGTACCACGTTTCAGACTCAGTTCGAAGTAAACAACGCACATCTACAGGTTAACAAAAACGGGATAAACAACTTTTCTGAAAAAAGAAGTACCTGGTTAGGGAAGGGGGTATGACGTCGAGAAGTTCAGTGACTACGGTCGTGGTATCTCGAAAGAGGTACATGTTTCCAGTCATCGTATCGTCCTTGTTTCCGGAGAAAACGGACTAAGGTTTTGTCCAGACATTAACGGGTCTATTCGTTTGAAAAGTCACCTTATCAAGAAAATCGAAAGTGCATGTCGGAAAGACAAGAGGGGTCCTGGGTCTACACCCAGATGACTCTTCACGGGTCCTCTACCGACTGAAAGTTCGTGGCACGACACAGGTCTTAACAGGGACGGGAGGTCACTGAAAGTCTAGAGGGACCTCCGGGAAACTTGTCTCTCCCAAACTTAGGAGAACAACAAATGAGTAAACCAACACAGGTTGAGAAACCGATGGGGTACCTGACATCGGGTGGTCCGAGGAGACAGGCACCCCAAAGGGTACGTTCTTATGACCTGACCCAACGGTAAAGGAAGAGGTCCCCTAGAAGGGTTGGGTCCCTAACTTGAGTACAGAAGTGTAGAGGACGTAACGTATACCCAAGAAATGGTGACTCGGTGGTCCCTTCGGGAAACTTAGGAGACGTGGGTTGATTAGTCGAAGGTAGTTTGTCGTCTTATGGGACTTGTCCGTCGTCGACGGAAATGGACGAAAGCAGACAGTAAAGGGAACCTCGGTCTAGTATTGATCACTTCCTCTTTCGTGTGACCCGTTCCATAGGGTCGGAAGACTGTTCCGGACCGAGAACCCCTGCGAACCCTTGGACTCAGTCGGAGCTTGGGTCCGGGCCAGAGAATTAAAGGGTAGGAGACTAGAAAGACAAAAGAGTGTCGCCGGAGAGATGTCGTACGTCCTGTCTCGACCGACGAGAAACCGTACGGTCCCTCTACTCCCCCGAGAATCGATCAATATGTCAAATTGTTCTTACTACTGAGTAAGTCCGGGCAGACTTATCTTTCGTTCGAACATTTCTGTCGACTTCAGTCTTTGACTCGACTCCCACCGGTCAGAGAGTGTACGACGGACTTACAAAGAGGTCTTACAAAGAGGTCACCTCGTTGACGAAGAAAGACATACCGTCGAAGAGAGATATGGAACGAGGAGTGTCCAGGTAGAGGACATAAAGGAATCAAGTGTAAGATGGTCCTCGGTAATACTAACCGAGTCGATCAATGATAGAGGTGGGAATAACCCACCTCGAAAAGGGTTCTTCGTGTGAAGTGGTCAGTGGACGGTCACCCACCTATCCGACCCAAATCCAGTCTACGAGTCGGACTCGGTTAGTCACCGGTAAGGGTTTGTGGTACATTGTTCACGAAAGGACTCATCCCTCGTCACCCGGGTGTCAATGTCGATCTACCCCTAGGCCCCACACCACCATGGCAATTCCAATGTTCGTGTTATACTCTCAAATATTAGTATGGACTTTGTCCGTCAACGCGGACGACTCGTAAGGTCGGATGGGAGGAGAGGTCGGGGTCGGAGTGATAAAGGGTGAATCGGGGTGAGACTCAACTCGAGAAACGAGGTGGACCTTTACGACGGAAGGAAGTGGGCTGCATTTGAAGACTTCTCCTTCCGGACACGGAATAGAGACACAGAGGTCGGGGACCAAGTTACACTATTTAAGTATCTAGACCCTGAAGGGACCGTAAGGTCACCAATTCCGAGACGGAAGGTTACGTCACCCACGTCTAAGTTAGGGACCAGTCCCTTGATTCTGGGATTTACGGAACATCGGTTTTTTTTTTTTTTAGTTTTGTATTTTGTCTTTGTTATAACATTGTTCAAGTTAATTTCTGAGTTTCACCAGGTATAGTATTTTAGAAAATTTATTTTATTTAAGTATCTAGGAGTTCTCCTTTTCCCCAAATGGGTTCCGGTAAGTATCTCTCTCCCCGTTCAGTGTTACCTCGGGTCCAGAGGATAAGGAGATCCAAGGAGATCTTTGCAGATCCAAGGAGAGACGGAGGTCATCTGAGGTACCGTAGGGTGACTCTACACTGTGATCCCCAGACGTCAGGGTCAAGACCCAGGCCACTCCGAAGTAGAGACGGGGCTCCGTGCAGAAGGGAACTCCTACGTGAGGGTCAGGACTGGGGACTCGTCGACTCAGGTGAGATCCCCACTTGTAGGACGTGACGAAGTCCCTTGAAGGTCCCCTACGAGCCTTGTCTGGGCGTCCATCGGACTGGGTTTCAAGGGTTTATACGATGAAGGGCGATACCCGGGACACCAGGCACTCCCGACCTCACGCTTTCCCTACGTCTGTCCCTCCGACTGGGACGAGAGTCGACTTACTCCCTAGACTCGTCGCAGTCCACACTAATTGCCGTCGGAGCCGACGGACGGACGAGACCCTCACACATGGTGCTGACCGACACGCCCCCAAACGTTCGAGCGGACCCACACAGTGCTGGGGACACGCGGGTGTGAGTCGCGACTGGGGGTCCATGTTACACTGGAGTCCGTAAAATGAAAGGGAGAGACCTGGAGTCAAAGGAGGTGTCAATTTACTCTCCTAGTCTACCGGGGATCTCGAGGGAGGAGAAGGAGAAGGTGGTGACGAGGAGTGTGGAGGGAGACTTGGGAGGAAGGACAAAAGTCGTCTCGTCGTCGGACAGGGATGTCCAGAAGTCGACACCCCCGGAGTAGAAGATGGAGGTCAAGAATAATTTTGGAAAGAGAACCCTACAGGGTCCGCTAGGGTCACCGATCCTGAGGTGAGAGGGTCAAGTCCCTCAGACTCAAGTTAGGGACCAGCCCCTTGATCTAGGGTGCACGGAGTTGATTTCTAGGGTGGAGGGAGTTGATTTCTGGGGTGAAGGGAGTTGATTCTGAGTCACGTCAGTCTCTTCATATATTTTTATTTATAAAAATTTTTGGGAAAGAATGTCTTTGTCGATAGAGTGACTCTTCTTCCGACCATGTAAGAGGTGATGGAACATGTACACATATACAAATATACATTGACAAACACTGATGCTCACACAGACGTGAAATTGCACATACGCTACCCGTCTCCCCTTCCCTCTCTACTATCCGGGGGGTGAGTCCCTCTTACCCAGGTAAACGACTGTAGAGAGACAAAAGGGTTGTGTCTCTCTCCGAAGATTCCGTGCATGGGTGTGAGGTCGAAACACTTGTAAGAAGTTTATAGATAAACATCGTTTGAGTCGGTCCATGGTGGAGGAGGAGACCCTTGGGAAGGAGTATCGGGTCCTGACTCTATTGACGGGAAGACGAGAGAAGTCCTCGGGACACGGGACATGTGAGGAGGGTGTTTCGTAAATAGCGTAAGATAACTGTAACAGACAAAGAAACGGACGTGGTAGAGATACCACTTTTGAGATCTCCTGTCCCGGGTACAGGTCGTAGGGTCGTGGGCCTTGGAAGTCTTGGACACATAGGGTCATTCTATAAGGTAGGAGTCACCCGGGTGAAGAGACACGGGTAAAGGCGTCCCGTCCCGTCTCGTTTAGGTTATGTGGACACCCCGAAAGGGGAACGCTAGAGGTGGGGTCCTGGAAGGACACCGGGTCCGTTCCGAACGAGATTGGGACTTCTACCTCCGTCGGACCTTATATCCCACACCCACTGCACTGACTAGGGCGGGGTGGGGTCCCAAAGGTGACGTCCCTCGGAATAAGGAAAAAAAAAGACTTGAAAAACCGGGACCGGACTTGGAACGACCGCGGGTACCCGAAAATTATAAAAGGCAAGGACCGACAACATGTTATAAAGTGGAGTTTTTACGTAGGAGGGGGCACTGGTTTCCCGCGCGGAGAGGTCACTTTCCTGGACCGACCCACTGACCTTCACCGGGTGGCGTCAGACCTCGAACCTCCTCCGGGTCGGGTCGTACGTCTCTTTCTCCCCCGTCTTTACAGAGGGGTGAAGACCCCTCTGTCCCGGTCAAGGACTCGGTCGGACTCCGGAGCACCAGGATGACCTTCGACGAGACCTTCGGACCCACGAAGGTCGTCCCACGTCCAGATCTCCCCTGGGAGCAGGGAAAGTGAACGGGAGACTGGGGTCCGTTCACCAAAGTAAAAAGACTCGGGTCACAGGGGTGGACGTACCACCTCTACTGTTATCAGGAGCGGAAAGTCCCAGGAACACTCCGAGTTTCCGGTGTGCAAACCTAGTAGGCCCTCGAAATTTTGGCCATTGACCACACCGGCGCCGGGCCTGTCGTCACCAAACATTTCGAGAGTCCAGTAAGAACAGCATAGACTCTTGACGACGACACTGTCCTTTCGGGAAGTCGACACCGAGACTTCTCGTTCTCGCGGTGAGGGGGTACAAGGTCCCTTTATACTGGGGTCCCTGTCGCCTCTGGGTGGCAGTCCCACCTCCCCTTCGTGAACCTTTTCCGTCCGTTCCCAGGACTTCCCCGTCCGTCCTGGAAGGGTCGACCGGGACGGGCGTCTGCCTACGGAGACTCGGAGGTCAGACCGGGTCGGTGTCCGGCCCTGCCTGTTTGGACGGGACCACCGGGGAGACGACCCGTCGGTCCAGGAGGGTTCGCTCTGGGTCGGAGGGGAGGGTCTGTGTCCGGGACTCGGCCTATCTCCCGGCCCCCACCTCCCGTGAGACGAGACAGTGGACAGTGTCGTCCCTTCCCGGCACCAGTGACGTCTTACCTCCTCCTCTCTCGGCCTTCGGGACCCCAACCCCCCTCCTACAAACCCCCGGACCACCCCTCTCGCTGTAGACGAAAGGAGTAGGACTTCTCTCTCCTAGGCGTCTTCCAAGGTCTCGGGTCTCCTTCTTTTGTCGTCCTCTCGGTCCACGGACCCCCACCGGTTCACCTCTCGTCGAAGAGGGTTCCGACGGACGTGGGGGCCCTCGGGTCTGTACCTGTTTCCGTTCTCTCGTCGAACAGAGGTTCCCGGGATGTCGGGGACGGTCCCTCGAAGTGGTGCTTAGGCCAAAGGAGTCCCGTCGGGTCTCGGGAGTCGGAAGGGCCTGGGGTCCAAAAGTTCCCCGTCGTTTGTCCGGCCTCGAACCCCCGATCTCAGGGGCACTCTCCGAAGTCAGTACCCTTCTTCTCCCGTCTCTGGGACAACATCCCAAAGGAGTCTCAACCCCAGGGTCCGAAGACCGGTCTCCCTCCCTTCTTCCCTCACACCACACCCCCGGGTGTGTTTTCAGTCCTTCCTCCTCTCCTGTCGAATCACCCGTCTGACCCGGGGTGGTCTTCCCTCAGATCCTTCTCGTCTCCGGTACCGCGAGTCAGATCCTTCTCGCGACAGGGTAGGTCCAAACAAAAGGTTGACTTCCGTGTAATGCACATCCGTACCCCTGTGAGATCGTGCGGATCTCGGCCCCGACACCGGAGGTCCCTTCGTATCTGTCGGAGTCGTTCCGGTCTCCCCTGTCCCCTGGCGACTTGACCCTTCGTCGAGTCGGGGTTTGCTCGGACGGGGGTGACGGAGCATTGGTTCCACGCTTTACGTCTCTTTAAATCGATACCTCGACGGGGTTTCTAGACAACAACACGGCACGTCGAACGTCCTAGAATCAAAGGGGTGGTCCCTAGTGTGGAGGTGGGGGGCGGTGACACGGGGAACGTGACCTTCGACTCAGAATTGGTCTCTTCAGGGAGGTTTCTAGTAAAACAGGTCTGAAGAAGTAGAACCCAGGTATCTACTGAAATCCCCCTCGTTTTTCCATATATATGGTGAAACTTACACACATAGACGTAAAAAGACCCCTGTTCCAGGTCCTGAAAGTAGTCTAAGAGGTTCTTCTAAGTTATTTCTACTAAATCATTTCTTTACAAGGGTCCTCTTTGGTCAAGACCTCTTCCCCTTCGTCCTATCAACCCCTTTCCCTTTTTAGGTCCTTTCTCACGTTAAACCACACTTTTGTGTAGGACTGACCGTAACTTTAGTGTCATTCAGGGGATGTATGTTTGAAAGTTTAACGCTTGACAGTTTCTACACTTGTATGGGGACATACTGTCGACAACATGACATGGTGTGACGTAAAAGGTTCCAAGACATTCTAATTTTTATACAAGAAATAAAAAACAAAAATACATAATAAAAGTAATTTTCATAGTATTTAGATAATGTCATGTTGTGATATATCGGTTAATCAACCCATGCAACAACCTGAATACTTGTTTAACCTGAATACTTACATGAGAACCCTACCCGGAGAAAACATACATCCCCTGAACGACATGAGTCCGGTCTTTTTTTGTTTTCGATCTTAACTCTCCCGTCACCTAAGATTGGTTTCTTTAATCGACAATCAGACTTCTGGAACAAACTTGAATCACTCGAACTCGGAGTCAAAAAGTCGGAGTACCTTTACCCTGTTGTAAATCTTCAGGTACGAATCGACCCCCAGGATCCTGGTGAAAATACTGTTATTTGATTACAACTGAGAGGGGTACTCCGGTCCGGACCTTGATGAAAGGGATTTGATCAAGAGTCTCATTTCATCCATGGACTTATTTCAGTCCCCGAGAATCCGTTTTCCCTCCCCCTTATCGGTAACCCATCGGTAACCCTTCGTCCCGGACGAAGTGACACTCTTCACACACTTGAACTGGGTCTCCTTTGTGGAATCACGAACCCCTCCGTCCCCTCACCCTCCTTCTTCTTAGACTTGAGTAAAGACTCAGACATAAGTCTAAGTCGAGGATTTAACCGGGTGACTTGAGTATAGACTCAGGATGGTTACCTTTATCACACTAACTTTTTTTTTTTTCATCCTAAAGTTCCTCGTCTATTTAGATGAAACCCCTGAGTATTTCGTTTCTCTTTGTAAAGAAGGAGGTGTCTCGAGAAACGGAGTTAGTTCCGTCCTTTTGCATCCGGTGTCCTCTACGGGATGACCTACGGGACTCCGACAAACACTCAGGTATCCTCGTAACCAGACACCTGGGTCTTTATATATTCACCTGAAACGTCTCTGGTCTCTCCCAGGAGTGGGTGGAATCACCCATCTACGTCTCTTACCCACTTTAAACCACGAATAGCAAAACAAAAATAAGTACATCCAGGTAAATATAGGATCCGATGACTCCGGACCCCTCGGATCGAAGATTCTTACTTTTTATAGAAAACGTGAACCATCTGAGAACCATCAAAATCTTTGTCTTCAAAGTCACCCCACTATCCCCGACTTCGGTCGGATGTTTCCTATTTCTTCCTTTCAACCCTCCACTCCTTCATCTCTGTAACAATTAATGAGGAACCTACACCTTTCTTCTCTTCACCAATGTACCACCAGTCTTTCCCCTCCTCTTCTGAGAAAGGTCTTTCCTTCTCTGAGTCCTGAAGGGATTACTAGGTCACCGATCCCCAGGTGGACGGTTACGTCCCCTGTGTCTAAGTTAGGGACCAACGTTGATGACTCGGGTACACGACGTTGATGACTTCGGGGTCGAGATCTCGGGTACGAGGTGGTCCTCTTCGGTGGTGATACTCTTCGGACTCGTGACTTTAGTCTCATCGGGGGTGAGTGACATTGATCTCTTTCGGACGCACGTTGTTGCTTCTGGGTCTCGTCAGTATTTATTTATTTATTTTAAATTTATTTATTCAGAGACCCAAACAAAAAACAAAAAAAATTTTCCTTTTTTTTTATTTCCGTACCTTCTCTGAACTCGTTCAACAACCCAATTCCTCTTTTTCGGTTCTCTTACTCCATAATATCTGTACCCTCACTTGTTTCCACTACCTGGTTCTAGGGTCTTAATACCCCTTCCTAAACATCTCGACCCGTAGAAAGAGGTCGTACTGAGTCGTCGGATCGGTTAGTGTCCTCGTCTTGTCCACCCGAGGTCCATATTACGTTCCTACCCGACTCGGGTTCTCCTATCCTCACGTCCCCTTAGTCCTCACGACCCCTCTCTCCCTAAGTTTACTGGGAGGTCTCCAAGTCTGACCCTTTCTTCCTTCGTACTACTCTCCCCCGTTTTTCTGACCTAGTCTTCAGAGGTCCTTCAAATTTTTCCAGTTCCTCCTCTACATCCCCCTAATTCTAACAGGTGTTCATCCTTCCAGTCCCCGACACGATCCGTCATCCTAAACTGTAATTTCTAAAGACTCGTTCTCGTAGAATGGGTTCAATAAATTGAAGAGGTCCGGAGAATTCGAAGGTGAAATATTTTACCCTGATCTTAAGGGTGAGTATTTTTATGATTTTCGTAAAAAAGAGACCTTTTCGTATATTAACACCCCAGAACCCGTAAGTCCGAGAGTTATAAACATCTTCCTACTTCCTAGTAGACAGTAAAGGGGAGATACCTGGGGCGAAAGGATTAGGAATGACTACCAAACGAACTAGATAGTCAATGACCCCCTCCACACGATTGTAGAGGGTGACGTAATACTTAAACAAAAATAAAACGAAAGGAACTAAAGAGTAAAACGAAATAGATAAAACTTCAATAATTTATGTATATTTACATTCTAAATAAGGTAGAATAAATACTACCTTAATTAGTAATACTTCACTGAGACTACAGAGAGTGTTACGAAAAAAAAAACCAGTTTCAGATAAAACTGACTTTATATAGTAGAAAGAAACGAATCATAAACCGTCTATAAAGTAGGAAAATGATAATTAGAAAGACATAATATAAAATCTATGTGGAGATATTATCGAATATCGACCTAAATAAGTGGAACAGATTGAACCGTTAGAAAAAGAAGAAGAAAAAATTTTTATAAATAAATAAATGAACCGACGGGGATACAGAATCGACGTGGTACCCCCAAAAACAAGGGACTAGTCCCTAGTATAGACCCGGGGGACGTTACCCTTGTACCTCAGAATCGGTGACCTGGTGATCCCTTCAGGGTCGTTATAAAAAGTAGATTGACTTCGTAAATCAGGTACATGTAAATAATTTTATGACTATGTATGTGTCTGTGTATATATACATACATACATACATACATTTACATATACATGAAATAATTAAACATAAAAAGTACGGAAAAGAACTAAAGAAAAAGATAACAAAGAAATAAACTAATAAACTAAACAAAAGATAATAAAGATAACAAACTAATAAAAAGAATAAGGTAAAAAGAGGAAATGATCAAACGTTCAATATGAACAAAAACGATAATAATCTCCAATATGATCTTTGAAATTACACGTATAAAAAGGACAAACTGTAATTGGTTAGAAAATAAAAGAGAATTTATTTTGTTCCTGGAATCTTGATTAAGATTAGTGAGGGGAAAATCGAATATATACTGACGAAAATATATAAACTTAAAATAGAAAAATATTCGAGTGTTCTGTAAAAATCATAATAAATATGTTATAAACAAAAATGACTGTGCCCATGGTGAAGGAAACGAGACGTCAGGAAAAACAGAAATTAAGGAAGGTAGACCTTAGTGAAAGAAAGACGAACGGTCACCGTTTATATCAAAAGCAAGTAGAGTGGCATAGTAATAAAAAAAGAATAAGAATTTTATAGAAAAGTGATCAAAATCTTAAGAACAGACTGTTAGTAAAAGGGAGTCGTGTAATTTTTATGTTAAGATGACAGAAGGTCGACAATTCTTTAGTGGACGACATCAGATTAACAGTGATGAAACTTTTATATAAGGATGAATTCTGAAGTAGAAACCGTTAGACGTAAAAGTGATACTATACAGATAAACACCCAAAGAAAACTAATTAAGAAAACTCCTAAATGGTTCTAAGAACTTACGTACTTAACTACCTAAAGACCTACTTAGAGTAGGTGATTGATAAGTTTATAATGAAAACAGAGTATTAGAGCGACGAGAGGAAGACTTTGGAGAACATAAAACCTGGTAGAGTTGGATAGGGGGTATAGAAAATTGATGACAAAGTATAAAAGGTAGAAAAATAAAGAGATACGACGTAAAATCTCTTAAAGAAGTCAAGATAGAAGGTCAATATTAAAATAACACGGACTATATAAGTTAATACAGATTAGAAGATAAATTGTGTTAGTAACTTAAACATCTAAATCAATTCTGTAGAATTTAAAGATCTCCCTGTAAGATCAAGAACAAGTTTATATAAACCACGAAAAAGTCTCATAGAAAGAGTGACAAGTTTAAAAGTTGAAAGAGAAGATGAGAAAGTCGTAAAATTTGTACAGTAAAATATGATAAACAGACTATTAAGGTCATAGATTTCTGTTGTATCTAAACAAAGGTGGTAGACAACAAACCACAAACCACTAAACGTCGATGTTCGATGATAAACCTCGAAAGAGACACCCTTAAGAACTCTGAATCCCACTTCCACCCAAAGAGGTTCTCATAAACGTAAACTGAACAGTCTAAGAGTGTCACAATGGTCTAACGCGGGTGAAATTTAATTTACGACCTGACTTTAAAAAGTCTAGGGGGTTCATCACACTTAAACCCGAAGTTTACTGTAGCTATACGAAATGTCAACACTTAAACGTCCCCGATAAAATAAAGAGGACTCTTCTCCCTGCAATTCTATTCGTAAAAAGAAAAGTCAGAGAACCCTCCATCACCACTAAAATAGGTCAGGTAAGTAAGTGACTTCAGGGTTAGAATACGTTCTTTCCAGAATAGTCTGAAGGGTGGAATCTCTGTTGAACTCAAAGAGAGTCATCACACGACCTAGACCGAGGATGGTTGAGTCTTCTTGGTTTATGAATCCTTAAAGTTCACAGTCAAGGACCATGGTAACTCTCGAACTTTGACCGATACCATCCTTATAAATGTGGAACCTTTAGTCGTTTGTGATTTTTATTCCATGAAACAAAACAACCTCTCGGTCAATAATGATGTTGTGAATAAAGAGAGTATAGTGGGGTAAGATATACTGGTTCAAGTTCAAATGACTCAATTCTTTATTTTTATTATTTTACAGTGAACACGTTTTACTTTTTCGGTATCCCTAGACGACATGTACTAACACGAATATCAATTGTTATAACATGACATGTGAATTTAAAACCAATTCTCCCCCTTGAAGGGGCCACCAGGTCACCAATTCTTGAGTGGAACGTTACGTCCTTTGTACCCAAACCCTTGGTTCTAGGGTGCACGGAACCTCATTGATCCGGGTACGTGGTGTTGATGACTGGGACACCCGGTGTTGACCTCAGACGCTCGGTATTACTTCCTATGGAACACTACGGTACTTCTAAGGTGTACACGGCGTTGATTCTAGGTTGTGTCGGTTTATTTATTTATTTTAAACAATTGTCGCATCTAAAGTAATACATATACCCTCTCCACTTCACCAGAGGTGTTATATTTGTTTGTTCAATTAATTTTTTATCGAGTTGAATGGAGAGACCTAAGAACTCAAAATCCCCGACTCATAAGGAGTAAAAGAACGGTCGAGTAGTCACGTAATTTTCAAAAAGAAGAGAAAATAGGTCTTAACAAACGTCTTCCTTCGAATAAATCCCATGAAACAGGTAGAAAAATGATCTTTTACTCCACAAGAGTCAAAAAATTGGATCTTTAACTCTAACGATACAATTAGTCATCAAGAATTGTGAAACCCCTGTATCCGTAAAATTTTTAAACTATTTTTACTGTCGGATTTCTGGGAGGGGGATCCTTTTATGTGTATGTCCCCTTTACAAACAAAAACGAGGGGATTTTGGCACGTACCGGGTTCTAATTATTTAGTGTCACTGTACTTACGTGAGACTCCAAGAACGGTCTCGAGTAAAAACTACTGGGGTGGTACGAGAGACGAGACCCGTCTCAAAGACGCTCAGAAGAGAACCGATTCATAGTCATGTCTGAGAATCTGACCCCGAAGGTCTTAGAGGTTCCGGAGAACCTCGTCCTTTTTGACTCTCAATGGTTGGTTTTAAGTATGTCTCGATTTCGTTTCCGTTATAAGGGAGTCGGTCTGAAGAGGTGTAGATAAGTAAGTTATGTAGAGAACTCATAAAGAACCTGGGACAAGGTTAGGTGAAGATTCATTGTTTAGTAGGGGTTTGAATTTATATTATTGTTATTGTTGTTGCTAGTCAATAAATTATTGTTGTTAGTCAATAAAAAAGTAGAGAGTACCAAGGTCCTCATTGACCCAAGTCGATCCGTTAAGAGTGAGTCCCAAAGAGTACACCAATGTCAGTCCACCGTCGACTCCGACCTTAGTGACGATTCGAAGGGAGTCATGTACGGACGGTCAACTATAACCGATAACCGATTCAAGAGTCCCCCCGAAAATCGACTTTGTGGATGGACACGGGAGAGACACACCGGACCCGTAGGAGTGCCGTACCGTCGACAAAGACTTTCCCTCGTAGGTTTTTCTTTAGTCCGGTCCTCTTTCTTTGGTATGGTAGAAAGTACTGGATCGGAATCTACAGTATGACGTAAAGAAGACGGCGTAAGACAATTGATCTCCGTTCAGTAATCTGTCGGGTATAAATCTCCCTTCTGTCGACCTGAGATAGAGAACTACCTTTCCCATAGTTTTTTAAACGTCTGTACAAAGTTTTGATGGTGTATGAGGAAGACACACGGTTCGTGACATGTTCCGTGAACACTATTCTCACCATTCAATATGTTTGGGAGGGAATACCAAATCACCATCTCTGTTTGTGATTATTTTATTATAATGTTTATACATGTGTTGACATATGAAACTGTCATGAAACCTTCTACTCATACCCCTCGGTACTCTTTAATATAATGTGTAATCATACTGGACCTGGTCCCTGAGTTCCTACTTAAAGGACTTCTTCTCTGTAAACCCAACTCTAGGTTTCATAATCAACAACGATTGAGGTACTTCAATCAACTTCTTCTTGGAAGGTTCGTCTCTTTTGGTGTCGGTACCGTTGACATCCGTTCCTGGACTCTCCGTCGGCCACAGAGACCTCCGTCTCTCGTCTCCTGCTTCCACACTCTGTTCTGACGTCTCCACCCGACTCTGGTCCGGGGATCTGGAACATCCATCCACTCTTATAAACAGAAACCGGATTTCGACGACCTTCGACAACTTCCAGTGAGTGACCTCGCACTGTACTTGTCTAAACATTTATTTCCAGTGAAACCGATGTCGTACCTACTGGGACGTCTACGACTCAGTCCAGACCTTCCCGATCCTCTAAGGACAGGTGTCATGTAGGGGAGAGGTACTATCAGAGGGGGTGTGTACGAGTTCGATTGTCGTCGGATCCAGGATACGTGGGATATAAACTGTAGGAGCCAGGGAGAAGGGTCCGTATCCCTCGAGACGGTAGAAAATAATAAATTAATCAGTGAGAAATCAGACAGTTAGTCAACCATGTCACCCAACTTATCACCGGGGGTTTTCTATACAGGTGTCCGATTAGAGGAACAAACCCCCTTCTTTTCTAGAAATACTTATATTAATTCGATCTCTAGTAGGAGCTAGAAGACCCACCCGAGATTTAGGATGCTGTTTACACGAATCTTCTTACTCCGTCTCCCTCTAAACTGTAGTTGTCCTCTCCTCCTTCGTTCACTAGTGCCTCTGTCTCTCATCTCATTACTTCGAGCCCAGTTCCTTATGGTTCTCGATGGTCTTCGACCTTCTCACTGTCTTTCGTAGCAGGGGACCTGGGAGGTCCTCCTTACACCGGGACGACTACGGAACTAAAGTCGGGCCCCTAGATTAAAACTTGAAGACCGGGGGGTCTTGACTCTATTATTTCAAAATCAACAAATTGCGGTGGTCAATCGTCATTAAACAGTGCCGTCGGTATCCCTTAATTATACTAACCATCAAAAGATCAACAAGGAAGGACTCCTCGAAATGACCCAGGAAGTCCCTTAGCGGTTCACAACCTTACGGGTTCCGATAAAATTTCGACGACGAAGTAGATAAGAGAGTCCCACTGATTATGAGGTGAGTCTGGGAAGAGAAGTTCAGATCGATGGAAGTGTCTATCTGTTTTTCTCCTGAGACCAAGGTAAGGGTAGAGATGGGGGTTCAGAAGGACTAGTCCGTAGGGATCGGTGAGTCGTGAGTTCAACCTTTAAACCATCGGTAGGATCTCGAGAGGTAAAGAGAGCGTAGAATATCCAGACAATCACGTGAACAATAATCCAGAGTTTTATAAAGAGTTTATACAGACTTTTCACTATGAACGCGTCAGTACAAACTGAGAAACGTTGGGTACCTGACCTCGGGTTGTCCGAGGAGACAGGTACCCTCAAGGATCTCGTTCTTATGTCCTCACCCATCGGTAAGGGAAGAGATCCCCTAGAAGAGCTGCGTTCCTAACTTGGGTCCAGAGGACGTAGCGTCCGTCTAAGAAGTGACAGACTCGGTGGTCCCTTCGGGGAGGAGAAGTAGAGGTGACAGTGGCCATAGAGGGTGGTCACACTAACACTGTCAGAGGATTCGTGGGCTTCAAGGATGAGAATGGGTGACAGGGTGGGGTCGGGGAAGAGTATCGTCGGTCTTAATTAAAGTGTTTAATCTAGTCCGACGTCAAAAAACTCGTTGAAATGACTCCATATCAATTGTATGTTAATGTACATGTTAACCTATGTTGACCTTATAGGTTAAACTATTCAAAACGTATAACCTATATGGACACTTTAATAGTCATTAGAAATATTGGAACTCAATCCGTCTCAAGAGTCCATACAATGTTTATCACGATTGTTATTTTCCTTTTTGTTGTTTGGTCTAATTTTAAATTGTGAAAACGATGGATTTTCTTTGGTGATCCTTTTACTTTTCTACCGGTGGTAACCCTCTTTTATAAACATTTTATATAGGGTGTCTCTTGAACATAGATATTATATGAAAAATTTTTGGATAAATATTATCTAGCTCTTATACATTTCCTTCTTATCTGGGTTTTATGTACTTCTTTCTTAAACATAATCTTATATACATTTTTATGTTTACCTATTTCTTCAACACCATGTATATGTGTTACCTTATAATGAGCCGGTCTTTTTCTTTGTGTAAACTCAGTCAAGACTACACCACCTACTTGGATCTTGGATAATTTGTCTCACTTCACTCAGTCTTTCTCTTTCTATTTATAGTATACGATTACGTGTATATGTCTTAGATCTTTTTGCCATGACTTCTTATATAAATATCCCGTAGTCACTGAGTACCTGTACCCCTCTCCCCTCCTCTACTCTACATACCTTTCTCATTGTACCTTTCAATATAATAGTATACGTTTTATCTATCGGTTACCCTTAAACGACGTATCGAGTCCTTTGAGTTTACCCGAGACATAGTTGGATCTCCCCACCCTACTCCTCCCCCTACTATCCCTCTAAGTTTTCCCAATCCTATATACATATGGATACAGACTTGACTTGACTTGACTTGACCTCTTCCGTGTTTTTTTATATATAAAAAAAATTTACTCTTTCAAAATTTGTCTGTGAAGAGGTCTCTTCTATGTATTCGTCGTTTATTCCTGTACTTTTCACGAGGAACCAATAAGTCAAGTCAAGTCAAGTCAGCGAGTCGACACAGACTGAGAAACGTTGGGGTACTTAACGTCGTGCGGTCCGGAGGGACAGGTAATGGTTGAGGGTCTCAAGTTGGTTTGAGTACAGGTAGCTCGGTCACTACGGTAGGTCGGTAGAGTAGGAGACAACAGGGGAACAGGAGGACGAGGGTTAGGGAGGGTCGTAGTCTCAGAAAAGGTCACTCAGTTGAGAAGCATACTCCACCGGTTTCATAACCTCAAAGTCGAAATCGTAGTCGGGACGGTTTCTTGTGGGTCCTGACTAGAGGAAATCCTACCTGACGTCAGGTTCCCTGAGTTTCTCAGAAGAGGTTGTGGTGTCAAGTTTTCGTAGTTAAGAAGTCACGAGTCGAAAGAAGTGTCAGGTTGAAAGTGTAGGTATGTACTGGTGACCTTTTTGGTATCGGAACTGATCTGTCTGGAAACGACCGTTTCATCATAGAGACGAAAACTTATACGATAGATCCAACCAGTATTGAAAGGAACCAATAATCCCTTTACATTTATTTATATGTTTCTCTATGGTGATGTGTAGGTGAAAATCCTTTCGATTTTAATTTTCTGACTGGAATGGTTCACAACCTCTCGTATGCCGTAGGCGATATATTTTGTGTGATATTAAGAGGATGTGATGACCATCCTTACATTTCAACACATTTTTGAAACCTTTTGTAATACCATGAAAGAGTCTTTACTTTGTGTGGTAAACTGAGTCAACAATAAGAGGAAAATAATTAAAAAGAACGATATAACGTGACCGATCCTGGAGACCATGTTACAATTTGTCTTCATCATTCTTGTCTGTGAGAACAGAGCACTTCCTTTCATGAGTCAGAAATTGGTAATTGATAATACACAATCGGAAATCAAAAAGTATCTAAGGTCTATCTCCCTGAAGGGAAGAAAAGGATAAAACGACTCCCAAAAATTAGTTTGTATTCACAACCTAAAACAGTTCAGGAAGACGTAGATGACTCCACTACAACAAACGAAAAGGGAACAAGTGAAACGATTAGACCACTTAATATACTTAACTAAAATTTTACAGAGAAGTTCGACCGTAAAGACCCAAATGGGGTGAACCAGTACTACTTAATAATAAAATATGTAACGACCCAAATGAAACGATCTTAAAAATAATTCAAAAACGTAAATACAAGTACAGACAGACCAAAACCATAGTCTCATTACGATCAGAGACTTAATCAATTCTTGATAAGGAAGGAAAAGTTAAAAGACTTCTTAAAATATGTTTTAACCATTAAAAAGGAATACAAACCCTCTTAAGTGGTCATTTCCGTAGGTCCAGACTTCAGAAGAAACACCCTTCTGAAATTTGATGTTTAAGTTGAAGAAATCACCTATCTCATAATAGGTCCAATAGACAAAAAAAGAAAAGATGCAGTCTTGGTTGTAATCCACGATAAATAAATAATTAACCGGTACACCGTACACCCTAGAATCAAGGAGTTGGTTCCTAGTTTGGGTACAGGGACGTAGCCTTCGTGTCGCAGAATTTGGTGACTTGGAGGTCCCTTCAGGGATAGATAAAGAAGAACTCATATACAGTGTGAATGCGAATTTCAGGAGTCCCGGAAGGGGAGTGTGGATGGATTTAGGAATGACACCGAGTGTTCCGGTACAGACCAGACGAGACCGGAGGAGAGGTTGGAATCGAAGTACGACGAGAGACGAGTGAGTGGTACAAGGTAGTTTAGTCAGAATAATAAGGTTCCATTGTGGTTCGAGAAGGGACAGAGTTCCGGAGTCGTAACGAAAAGTGAGATAGACCTTTCAAGAAGGTGCCCGAGAGACGTACAAAGGAAAAAAAAAAGAGTAAGAGTAAGGGATCAAGAGTCTAATACGTAGATCCTCCAGAAGGGACTGGTAATATAGGTCCCATCCCGGACTACCGAGGAGAGAGGATATCTTAGGACAAATAAAAGAAGTATTATATATGTATATAGTGTGGGAACCTTGAAGGTATCGTTAGGTCACCAATTCTGAGACGTGAAAGTTACATCCCCTGTGTCCAAGTTAGGGACCAACCCCTTGATTCTAGGGTGTACGACGTACCACACCGGTTTTAAAAATTTTTAAAAATTTGTGTGTGTGTGTGTGTATAGTGAGGCAGTAACAAAATAAATGACAGTCGAGGGATTCTCGTCCTTAGAACAGACAGAACAAGTGATGATATAGGGGACGTGAGTCGTATTGTCACCCGTGTTCTTTCCACGAGTTAATGATAAACAACTTATTCATCTAAATAACCAGTCAGCCCGACGTGTAGTTCGTCCGTCACTCAGAAGACACTCGACCGGTCAGTCAGACTCAAAGAGTCAGTCGGACTCCATTCAGTCCATCCGAAACTCACCCGACCAACGAGATACCCCGTCCCGACACACTGACTACTCAGGGGACATTCCAGTCATAAGACCCCCTGTGTTTCTTTACTTTTCGACTCCGAGTGACGGTTCTTCGAAGACCGGTGGACAGATGAACCTCCGAGTGTCGAGGGGTGGTGGGTCGGTCCTCCCTTTCACTCCTACCATGTCCCACTGACCCCTCTTCCGATGTCTCGTACTGGGTCGGAGACCGTCGACGAGGAGTTGTTGACGACGTCCCGAAGGTTTGTGGTATGTTCGGAATGGACCGCTGGCGACACGAATCGTTCTCGGACAAGTCCTCTGTGTCTCTCTCAAAACACCGAAGAAGGGGTGGGATGAAGGGGACTTAACCCGGGAGACGAGTACCTTTGAGGGGGTCACCTGGACCGACAGACCGGGGTCCTCTGTCCGTCACCACGCACGGCGGTTTCGGGTGACAGGTGTCCCCGTCCTGTGCCCGGACAAGAAGGTCTCCGATGAGGGACGTTGACTTGGATTCGATTCACGGAGAGAGGGGTCGAGAGACCAACTCCTTCCCCGGAACGTACCTTCGTCCCCTGACGTGTTACTTAGGGTTCAAAGGGTGTTTGTGGGGACCGACACTCTAGTACCTACACCGACCTCAGGGCAGTGTCTGCTCATACACATCCTCCCACAGTCTTAACGGACGTACTCTTCGTCGACAAGCGCTATTGACCTATCGGCGTGACTCTGACGACCGCGAGTGACCCGGAGGTTGGATGAGTGACTGTTTGACGGAGTGGTCCTCCGGGAGGAGCCCACTGTAGTGGGAGGAACGTGTGGTCACTCCCTTTACTCGAGTCCCACCGGTAATCTCCGCCAGACAAATGAATGTCTCTGGGACCGGCAGTCGTCGAGAAACTGGTCTGTAAGGGACAGGATCGGTCGTACTTCGTCTTTAAAGGAATTTGTGTAATAAAACCCGAGTTGGGTGAACACGGGAACAAAAGTAAAAAAGATTCTCCTTTTAAAGGTCAAGACCGAGGTTTATCTCGTCAGGTCACTACTACCCCCTATAGTTTTATTGAGGGTCTCCCTGAAAACGTCAAATTCAACGAGGGTAGACAGGTCAGTGGAGACCTCGACTCTTCTAGTAGTTTAGTAAAAGGTAGTGGGTACACACACACACACACAACTCTCCACCCAGTCTCCCCATGGGTCCTACTGGGGTTCCCGTCTGGGAGAGGAACTCCCGGAGGGAGTCGTGGAGTCGATGGGACTCGAGGATGAGTCGTGTAAAGAGTTAAGTCTTAGGGACCGATCCGGGATCTGGGGTGGGAGTAAGGGAGGTCCAGTCCCTATAAAGGCCTCTCAGGTTCTCGACGGTCAAAAGTGTCCGAGGTCCCCTAAGGGTTCTACCAGTGAGGGTGGTCGGGACCGACTCTCTGCGACAGTGGACGGGAGAGGGTTGGGGGAGGTACAGTAAGGACGACCTTGAATCGGTAAGACCTTCTGAACCCCCTTGTCCGCGATACCTCCAGAGGAGTCACGAGGTCCTAGGATTCCGGTACACGCGTCCTCGTCTCACTACGGGAGGGTCCTCATAGTTAGTACCTTCTGTCCACGGGAGGCGGATCGACCCCGACGGGTGATGACCCCGACCACAGTCTGTCCGGGTCTGTACAGCCCGTCGGACTCCGGAATGGACTGGGTCGAGGAGGGCCACCGGACTGGGATGAATCGAGTCGCAGGACACCGTGGTCCCTACCCGAGTCCCGTCTTAGCCCAGTCTTTTCCCGAAACCTAGACACAAGGTATTATGAAAAGCATTTTGATTTCTTTTACAGTTTCCAGGTTTAGTCTCTTACCTCACCTCCCTCTCCGAGTGTGTATATACTCAACCGTCGAAGAGTCTTCCGTAAATTCCCGGTCTGACAGAGTAGGTTGACACGGGGGAGTTCGTTGAATCGCGGACTCGAGGGGTTTGTACTGCAAGGTTAATAGAGTTAATCTGTACAGATGATTGGGTCTTAAATATTCCATTCTTTCGACCTTTCTGGGATATACTCCTGTCTTCGATTACAAGTAACTTGTAGATGACACTCGGACCGTACTGCGCGGTGGGACAATGTGTGCAAATAGAATAAGTCAGTAGTGGTGGTGGGACTCCCTCTCATTGTTATGCTCTCCGTATCGTGTGTGCCGTTTCGACCGCAAGTTTCGACCAAGATATACTCGGGTCCGTCAGATGTTGATTCGTGAGGGTTACACTTGAAGATCTTTCATTGGTTGAGGCCTTTAGTTGGGGTGAGGAAGGTATTTGGTTCGTTCCGAACATTTAGTTTCTACACCATTAGGGTGCAGCGGTGAGATTGTCTACTCCTTTGACTCCGGTCTAGTGTCTCGTCCAGGCTCGACTCGTGTCCTGTCACTGAGCCTGAGTCCGGTCACAAGGAGGGTGGTGGGGTCGGGTACACTGTCAGGATTCAGGAGTGATTCAGTCCACTCCCTTCTCACCCTCTTTTCGACACCCAAGACGGGAGATCTTCTGGGTTGTTTCTACTTGTCTTTTTGTGTAGGTGCCGGTACGTGTCTGTTCGTGTGTCCTGGTAGGATACTCTTTTGTTCGTCCTTCCCAGGAATGAGGTCCAGACGGAAAATCTACCGGTGCGAGACCGAGATAAGACTGGGGGTGGTAGGGTGTGTCTCTCTTCAGGGACCCCAGTTCTCCTACCCAGGTGGTCCTTGGGTCCGGGGTGAGGATCTGATGTTTGGTCCATGCACTCTGTCGTAATCAAGGCCAAGTCCCGGTATACCACCTGAAATCGTCACCACGCCCGCGGGGATCCACGTTTCCCACCGGTTCCCCCTATGTGTGTACCTCAGACCTGTGTACACTTCTTCATGCGTACGTACACTCGATGTCCTACTTCGGTCCTACCCCTTCCTCTCCGACCCCGGTGAGCGAGACACAACGACTCAAAGTCGTGTTTTGAGTCCTCAACCCTTAAGGTTTAGTTTGGGTCGGGAGGTCAATAATCCTCAGAAAGTAAATCGACGAACGACAAAACTGAATCTTATAAATTTATAAATCTGTACTTACATTCGGAAGTAAACATGTGAAGGGACCCCAGAAAGTTTACAATCCTACACTCGATCTGTGGAGAGATTTAGGGGACACGGTCGTATCCCGGTCAGTGTTACGTTCGTGAACCTTCTACAGACAATCATTTACTCGTTTAGTGAAAATACTTACTTAACTTCTGACTCACTTACTTACGAAGACGTGTTTACATTTGTCTGTTCGTGGGTGCGAAAGTCTCTGAGTGGTTGTATAGTCACTGTTTATATACGGGAACGAGAGTTTCTGTGTATACGGAGTTGAATTATGTAGTTGTTTCTGTTCACGTACCAAAATGGTTTGATTGCATTTACGAGTGTACACATGAGGGTGGTCCATATCTGGATGAATGGATACGTTTCTGTGTCTCCGGGTGTGAAAGGGAGCTTCTATGGGGATGTGTACTCGGATGTGTCTCTACACCTACATATGTGTACGTGTGTTTGTGTCTGCGTGTGTTAAAGGGGGACTCCTTAGGTTAAGGTTGACCTTTACGTCGACGGATGTGTATGTTTGCACCTTGTCAGTGTATTTGGTGTGACTATGTACGTCGGTCTGTTTCTGTTTTCTTATTCGGGTTCTGTCTGACTTTCAAGCTGTCGGCAGGTGTCTCTGGGGGCCCGATGGGACCCGAGGGTGTGACAGACGCCGGTCTCCCCCCAGGATCTCCTTAAGAAAGACGTCTGTCCGACTCCATAAGAGAGAGGAGGGGGCGTCAGGGTCCGGTCTCGGGATCCCGTCTTTTCGTCTACCACACACGACCGGCCCCGTGGGGGAAGGGTTCATTAGACGGGAGACCGGGACCGGTGGATGATATGGGACCGGTTCGGAGCTGACCCTCGACCTAGGACCTGCACCGACTCGGGGTGAGTCCAGGACGACGGGGTCGAGGTGAGGGTTGTCCTACTAAATCCTCCCCGCCCACTTGTCACGAAAAGGTCTCTGACGAAGGAGTCCTTTACCGAGCCGGTGTTCGGACTAGAGGTTTTGTCCGCATCCTACTTTTGTGGAGACGAGGAGAGGTTTTCGTACCCGGCGGGGAGAGTGGGTCTCGGGGAGTGCAGTAAGATCGGTGTTGTAGAGTTCCATCACCTGTCGTTTTTTTTTTTTTTGTTTGTGGGACCCCAGAACGGAACGAAGACGTGACTGAGTGCTACGGGTGGAGATATTTTGTTCGGAATCCCCACACTACGGAAGTCTAGATGGATCTTACTACATCCTCGAAGTTTAAGGGGTCCGTCGAAAGACCCGTGCCCACTTCCCCAAGGTTTGGATCCCTGTCACCGGAACAGAACTGGAACAGACTTCAGTGTTCTCAGCAATAATGTTTATGTCTCGAACTCGGTCCTCACCGACTCCACGGACCGTCCCCCCGCTTTACCCCTAAGTCCGTGTCCTTACACGACACGTCAGACTTGTGTCTACCAGTGGAGGGGAGAGGGAAGGTCGGGGTGGTCCGGGGGGTCCGGAGACGACCTCCACCTGCGTCCCGACGTCGGGGTGGGCCGGTTCGTCCGACCCTCTGTCTTTACGACGAGTCGTGTCGACCGACCTGTCCCCTCTGACAAATAAGAGACTACAACCCTTGTAGAGTCTGTTAGTCCCCCTAAACCGGCGACGGTCGGGGAACTACGTTCCGAATCTTCTTCAGTCAACTTAGTCTCGTCCGACTACCGGGTTAGAGACTCGTCCGTCACCGCCACCTTTCCTCTCCGGCAGGGAGGCACGGGGTGTACGTCACGGTACACGGGGAGTCTCGAGTGGATGACCCAGACGTTACTACCCCGACCTTTCCACTTACTTCGACTCGGGTTTCGAGAGTAATTATCACACCCACAGCCCCCTCTGAAGGGGACATGGACAAAGGTCGTAGGTCCACGTGGGACGAATACTCTGTGCCGTCTCGATTGTCAGAAACGGACCCTTCACTCGAGGGAACCGTGTGGAACTCGGACCACGACGGGTGAGGTCGGAGGATGGGGTAGTCGGGTCTAGGGAAAAAGAGTCTGTCGAGGAGATCGACGCCGGAGTGTAAAGGGAAGAAAGAATAATAAAGTCGAGATCTCAGTCGAAACCGAGACGGAGAAAGTCCGAAAAAGTGGAGCCCGTCAGTGGAGAGGTTCGGAGAAAGAAGAGGACATTTCATTTCCGTTATCATAGACGGAACTTTCCTGTAACACTTCTAGTTTGTTAAGAAAGGTAGACGGGTAGTACGTACTCCGTGAATTATTTACCAACACGGAAAGAGGGAGTAAGGAAGATAACGATGTCTCAGTTGGAAACCAAAAGACCTCCCGGTTCTACGCGGTCATATTATATATTAGACCTCGGGACCAGAGTAGAGGGGAGGTGACGAGCGTCTGGAGTCTCATGAGACCCCAAGGGATCCGGTCTTCTGAAAGACCTTCTCACGTTCCACTGGGTTCCTTTGTAGGACTACGATTCCGACGTCTTATGGGGTCTTATACCATAAAACACGCACACACACAACGGGTTAAGAGTAAAACGTGACCAAACTCACGGAACACCCATATCAGGTTCCCACTCCTAATAGTTTTATGTTAAGTCTGAGTACATAGACTTTTGGTGTAGAAATACATAAGTTATTTTCCAAATGTGGTTTTTATTGCCTCGTGGCTTCTACTGTTACCCATATTCAATACCTGAGGCAGGGACATAAGGGGTGTTCCGGGTTAAATTTGAGACAATTTATTTCTGTTTAAGTAACCAGTGAACTCGATGGTCCCGAAGGGAGGATCGAGTCAGCCATTTCTTAGACGGACGTCACGTCCTCTGGGTCCAAGCTAAGGAGCCAACCCTTCTAGGTGACCTCTTCCTTTAGCGGTGGGTGAGGTCATAAGAACGGACCTCTTAGGGTGCCTCGATCCTCAGACCGTCCGATATCAGTTATCCCGCGTCTCAGTCTGTGCTGAATCGCTGATTTGGTGGTGTAACCAGTGAACACTTTTTAGGTCGAGGTCCGTATTGACGTAAGTCATGAGTTTGTAGTAGTAGCACTGGGACAAGGAGAAGGGGAGAACCGAAACGAAAGACCGTCACAACCGTAGTCGGACTTCGGAGGGTTCCGTCGTTCTACCGGCGCCTTCCTTACGTTCGGAGAAAGGATCGTCGAGCTCTTTTTTTCGAGGAACCCCTCAGACTAACCCAGTGTACGGGTACAGACTTGGTTAGTGACTCTGTCTCTACGCCCCGACTTTGAGTGACTAACCGAACCCGGAGTCGGTAATGAGGTGGGGGACCTCACATACCTACCCGCCCCGGAAGTCGAAATGGTTTTAGGTCCCTCACACCTTTAACCAAGGGGTGACCCTTCGACCCAAGCCATGGTCCTCTCACTATACCTGGAGTCCCCAGTTTTTTGTTTATAGTTT
Organism: Capra ibex; assembly: GCA_006410555.1. Classification (NCBI taxonomy): domain Eukaryota; kingdom Metazoa; phylum Chordata; class Mammalia; order Artiodactyla; family Bovidae; genus Capra; species Capra ibex. The sequence continues at coordinate 69,818,099 of SJYO01034137.1, read as the reverse complement.
GGTTTCTTTATTCACCCAGTCTTTGATTCTACTATGTACGAAAAGTTCGTATGCATTTGGGAGATTTTTATAATAACTACAAGATCAAAATTTAGGGATGTCTGGAGACTATCCGCTACACAATGCCTGGAGAAACCCTATCGGACCTGTACGAACTCTTGTCATTCTTGATGTGGAAATTTGTCATACGTCAGGTATGAAGGGTCCTTAAGCCTGGCCGGAACAGAGGAGGACGGGGTGGTTGTCCGTCAAACTGACCACTGGTTACAACGGTCCCGTCTTCCCGGGCAGTCGTGGCGTCCGACTAAAGTGACCCGGTTTCTCCAAATCCAATAGTTCATTCAGACTGATGTCACCGGAGTCGGGAGAGGGGGATGGGGGAGTGTACCAGTTTTGAGGTGAGTGGGAACTTGAAGGTCCCTAAAGAGAGAGTGGTGAAGGGACGGGGAAGATTTGAGAATGATTTTGGACAAGAATCCGTTCCGAAGGAGAAGTCAGTAAATGTGAACACATACTTATTTGTAGTTTTAGTTATTAAATTAGAGAATCCTGGTAAACGTAAAACTCAGACTCAGAAATTTTTACTTTGAAAATTTTCTGACAGGAGGGGTGGGGTCAGATGAGGGTTTTCCATAACAACCACTGTTTCTTACTCTGAGACTTTAGTTGGCCTTTTACAGGTGTTTTAAGAGACTTTGGGAGTAGGTAGACATGACCGAATGGTTACTTAAAAAAGAACAGACTGGAGTCAGTAGAAACGACTGTAATGGGAGAAGATACCGTTTCTTTAAAGCATGTAGGAAAGTAGGTAAATAAGTCAGTTGTACGAAAAGAATTCGAAGGTGTTATAGAATCTATGAACCTAAATGTGTCTACTGGTCCCGGGACGGGAGTTTCTCGAACGTCAATTTAAAATCACGTCCTTTGTAGTGAAAGTGGTGGTCTAAAAATTATGTTCGTTTCGGATCGGGTCACCAACCATATGTCATCCGTAAGTTATTTACGAAGAAGGGGAAGAGTCCCGACACGATACACCCGTGACGTCAACTTGTGACCTTTAAAAGATTTTTGAGAAAGGTTCACCTATTCTCACTGTCGTCCTCACCCACCTCTACCACCAAACATAGAATGAAGTCTTATAATACTAAATAAAACCTACAAGGTTTACAGTCCAACCTCTAAGTACGCTTCCTTTCCCCGAATAAGATTGGTCTAGTCCCGATCTCCGTCGGGTCCTGTGACAGAGGTACCACGTACCGGGGTCTGTCAAACTTTTATTTGTTTTTGGGTAGGTCTCCACTCTCTGAGTGTTTTAGTTTTTGTTTGTTTCCGGCTCTCTACCTTTTGAGAACTCCACCCCGTCCCACCTCTCCTCCCCTCCCCTCCCGACACCTTCCCCTAAGCCCTCTTCAAACCAGGACAAAAAAAGATCCCTCGACTTAGGTCGGGGTGGGGTGGGGGATGGTTCTTAGTGGTACCGTTTACGGTTACGCCCCCCCCCCCCCCCCCCCCCGCCCGANCCCCCCCCCCCCCCCCCCCCCCACTCAGACCGACTAAGGTTCAGTCCTGCTTGAAGGACCCGAATCGTCGTCCTTACCCGAGCCTACCGATTCAAGATTTCTTTTTCTAGACTTGACCCGAAAATTTTAGTGTTGGAGGATGGGTGATGACCAAAACGTGCGTTAGTCACAAATTGCTTTGTCTTTGTTCTTACCCGGTGTAGGGAGGAGGTGTAGAGAGAGTGTATGTGTATATGTGAATAGGTTTTCGGGTCTCATTTTAGGAAGGAAAACACCACCTTCCACTGTCGAGTACCCTAGGAACCGTGAAGAGTCTTCGTCCCTGGATCGGACACTTTTCACATGAACGGTGGAGGGTATTGATAGGGGAAGTGGGGTGGGAACCGTCACCGTAATCACTGTCTTCCGACTACTCCAACGAAACTGTTCTGGTTCCGTCGGCCCGGAGACTATTCTCCGTCGAGGTTTACTTGGTGGTAGACCAGAACAGACGGTAGTCGACGGGTCACCTCGAGAACCGGGACTCCCCGAAACAACCGTTCCTCTGACCACGAAGGAGGAGATACTTTCACAGACGTCGTACTCGGGGCTTGAGAGTTGAGGGTCTTCGGTTAAAACGGGAAAGGACTCGAACAACCGGATGTCCCAGACGGAATCTACACCTCAACCACGGTTTGTCTTAACTCTGATCCCAAACAAAGGAAGGACGGAGAGATAGGGGTCCATGGGTCGCTAGAGTGTGATAGGGGGTCCCGGGGTGTGATAGGGTACTGGGAGTAGGTCTCAACCGAGTAGGTGATCCGTGTCATCCGTGTCCCGGATCTTAGGTGTAGTGTTTTTCCTAAATTAAGGGAAATTTTCATCTTCTCCCTGAAGGATCTATCAGGTCACCGATTCTGAGACGTAAGGGTTACGTCCCCAGGACCCAAGTTAGGGACCATCCCTTGATCTAGGGTATACGTCGTTGATTCTAGGGTCCACGACGTTGATTTTGGGTCGTGTCGGTTTAATTTATTTTTCATCTTCCCCCCTTTTACTCGAAAATTTTCCTTCCTTTGTAAGATCATGTATTATCATTATGTAAGTAGAAATATGGTTGAGTCAGGATTTTATATTAAAATCTAAAAAAAAATTCCATGTCCCCGGGTACTTCCGTTTCACGGGTCCCGAGTTCTTTCAGTGTTTCACCCGGACAGGACAGGATCAGAAGGGAGTACAGGTAAGGTTGGGAGGTCCGAGGGCGCCAAAGGAAGGGAGAAATCTTTGCATAGACAGGGACCTCGGGTACCCGAACCTTCGAGGAACCACAGTCCTGGTAAGAAGTTGGTAGGAGGGGTAGTATTCGGGTCACGGACAGGGTGTCAGTGTAGTCCATAATATATTGGAGAAAAAAAAACCTTCCACCCTTTTCTTGTCTTTGGAGTCTTTTTCCCCCCAATCAAAAATTTATTTATAACAGACTGTTGGGGACCTTTGACGAGTACAGTCCAGACACATCAACCTGAAACAAGTTGATAGGGGACACGACCTGAGATGACTTTGACGAGACCGGTTCAAGTGGTTACTAGAGGTTGAGTCATTTAGGTTATTTATGAAGAGTCCATATTAGGGCTGACAAACCGACGTAAATTGTGACGAGTGGTTCTGAAGGAAAAGTGAAGACACTGTGAAGTGACAAACGTACGAGGAGGAATACTAGGGGAAACGACCCGGTGACCTTTGTTCATTGTTATTATTGTCGTCGACTTTACACAGTCGATGAACGGGATGACATTGACCATTTAAGAAAATTAGGAGTTTTATTAGGATTTAGGTAAGAGGTTGATGGTCGATTTCATTAAAAAGACGTTTGGTTTAGACTAGTACAGTAAAGGAACGAATTTTAGCTTACCGAAAGGGGTCGGGTGTCGAAAATTCCAGAAAGTACTAGACCGGGGACGGACAGAGAGGTCGGGGTGAAGAGTGGTATCGGAGAAGGTGACACTGGGAGAGGACGAAAATCGAAGAGGTCGTTTTTGAGGTGCAGAGACGTACACAATAAGTGTGACGGACCTTGTGAAAAGGAGGTGGAGAATCAGATTGTGACTACCGAGAAAGCCCTAAGTCACTGGTAGGGGAAAGGACCCTCGGGGCCCTCCGACATGTCGTACCGCGAATACTCTGACTGTAACTTCGGTCCAAGGTGGGAGTCGAGGCGGTGAAGGCTAGGTACATTGAAAACCCGTTCAATAAGTTGTAAGACCCTGAAGTAAAAGAACAGACAACACTCCCAATTTCTTTAGTCATGTACTTTCCACGGAAACATCCGAGTCCCACTGGGGTCTGGTACAATTCTATGGGACGGTTGACAAAAGGTCTTGAGGAAATATTATAGGATATTACGGTTGAAATGTGGACTCTTACAGACGACCAGACAGATGGAACGATCTGACAGTCAAGGTACTCCCTTCCCCGTCAACCTGGACTACGACGAGGATAAAGATCACGGACCATGTGTCATCCACGAGTGTAAACGATTTAGTTACTGATATTTACATTACGGATACCTATAGGATCTCTATGTATGAGAGGTCTTTTACCGATGGGGTTTGTACCTTCGTTTCTCTCCTACTTTAAAAAGTGTTGCTTATGTGTCGTCGGAGCGTAATTCCGACTTTTCGTCAGTGTTTCCGTTGAACCTTTAATCCTTTTATAGAAATAATAAAGACTTTACAAGGTTATAAGTTACATCTTTGGTACTATCACCGAAAAAGTGTTGAAGTGTTTAATATCTTTATACTGAAAGGTAGAAGAAAGAAATGTCTTTAGAGGGGGGTTTTAGTCCCGAGGCACTACCGACTGTGACCCGTCCTTCCTCCCCGTCTCTTATGTCGTCCATCTTGGTCACGAGAGCCTCATCGGACTCCGAAAAGGACGCGTAAATTTCGAGTCCGACTCAGAGTCTCTGGGCGTCCGGGACCCTCCCTCCGCACCGGGGGTGTGTGGTCACCGTGTGACTCCGGTCGGAGACGAAGTTTCCGGTCGGTGGGGGTCTTCCGGACGTCACACCGTGAACACCGACTACTCGGTGCTAGTTCCGTCGAAGCACTCTTGCTCTCGCCCTCCGTCCGGACGTCGAGTTTAGAAAAAAGAGATTTCGTACCGGTCCTTTCTCCGACACCCGCGACCGGTTTACCACGAGATCCAAATCTTTAAAGGGGGAAATCGAGTATTTTTGTTTAACAGTTTATCAATAAAAAAATTTTTTAGTCTTTTGTTTGTAAACCAAGGTAAATCCGACATTAGTCGTTAACCATTAAAAATCTTTTTCTGCTGAACTCAACGAGTAGCAAAAAATAGTCCAGAGACTGAGGAAGGAAAGAGTAGGCGCCGACCCACCTCCCCAATGTCGACATCTCCTCCTGACAAACAACTGCACTCTTTTGACACTTTTCACAAAACGTGAGCGTATGTTTCCGACTACCTTAAGTTTTGCTAGGGTGACTCAAAATACTCTTTGTCCTGACAAGGAGAACCCACAGAGTTCAGTTTTGTTCCGTTGACGGATCACTAAATATCAGGGGTGATGTGTAAAAGACGGAAGGTTCTTCCGTAATCTCTTCCCGGCTACAGGTGGTCTTCGTTAACATTTGTGGGGTGTCTGTCGGACCTGTGAAACAAAAGTTTGCGTCGTCCTGAAAGAGGAAACCGGGACCGTTTTTTCGGTTGAGGGATTCTGACAAATCCTTCCTTGTCTGTCCTTTAGAGGGGGTTTTCGATTCTCCCCGGTCACGGGAGACAACTGATCTCACCGCCTCTCGTAACAGTTTCCGTTAACTATGTAAATACCGTATACTTTTAACAGGACACCAGGGGTTCACCGGGGGTTCAAACTGGACCGACCTACCCCCCGTGTCCTCTATGTCTCGTTCAATAGTATTCCGTGCACTAGCTCCACCGGGGGTGTGGTCCGGGTCTTTCTAATAGAGAAGCGTGCTAAGGTCTTCACAACCTTTCTACTCCTCAACTACTGTGAGTGACGCTCGTCGTCGTCGTCTATGTCCCACTAGTACTGGCATTTGGTTACCGACCTCTGGGTCCTCTCGACCGACCTTCGGGACGAAGTCGCCGCTCTCCTCAACCCCCTTACAACCTTGTTTCTCTTTTTATAAAAAAATTTCCCATACGTTGTTGAAGACCGAGTCTCTTCTACTTTACTACTTAAAGCAGGAGACTCACTCGGTACTTTACTTCGAAGTACGCACGAGGAAACGAGTTTTTTAGACCTCGACAAACGGGACCGTGACTGCACGGAAAGTGGTCTTGTTAAAGATTTACATGTTTCTGTCGATACGTTACTCGAGTAGGACTAGAAAAGAAAATATCGAGGAGAACATGGAAAATATTGGTCAGAAAAGAATTCGTTCTGATACCATAGATTTGTCTACTGGAGCGATTCCGTCTACTGGTCTACCGCCGTCCACCGTCCCATAAATCGTGTTTCGAAAAGTGAAAGTCTGTACGTGTCTATAGTGAGACTCGTCCCCTTTAGGAGAGACTGGGTGACCCTCTACTAGATTCGGTAGGTTTACACGTCATGTCTCTGTGACGTCCTTCCCCACCCTTTCCTTACCTTAAAAGTTCATCTTTTTCGGTCTACTAAGATTTCGTGTCTTATGATAGGGGGTTTGAATCCTTGGGACATGTATGAAGGGTCTAAATTCCCCTCTACTAAAATGATCAAATAACTTAGGACTTCGTATCTTCGGTGACCATATCTATTCGTCCTCAACCCTCATAATTGTTATTGGGAAAGGGACAGATTGGACGAATGGACAACGAGTAGGGGTACTCTTTGAGATGGTTGTTACGTTGTTTTAGAGTTTCACTGGGAGTTGGGGTCTCTCGGGACGGTTTGGGGGTTTACGTGTGACGACCTTGTCGCACTCCTTAACGGTGAGAGTCCAAGCACACCCCGTCCTACCGGAGTAGACGATAACCTAAGTTGTGAGATTAAAATCTCTATTTCTACTTCATAGAGTCCAGGTTTTTCCTCGTCCACCACCAGACTCTCAGTGACACTTTTCACTGACTCGGCCTGTCGTGTCTTAGTCTTAAGGTCGAGTTAGGACCGGGGTGAGATGGAGAGTCAAGTCGGGTCAGCCACCTAAAGTCGGAACACTAGTCTCGGATCCACCGATTCCCCGAAGTGCCAAGCCGAAGTAAGTCAGGGAGTTCAGTAACACAATTGTTTCGGTAAGGAGTGATATTATGGGTCAGGGGATCCCGGTCCTGGTGTAAAATAAGTTGCATAAGGAGGGAGGAGTGGGGAATGTACTTCGTCTCACGAAATACATAAAATATGTATCGACGCCAAATCCGACTCCCTCTCCCCGGCGACTGTTGGTCCTTGGGCGAGGATACTTGTGGGGAACCGACAGGAGGACCTAAAGCACGTCGTTGACAGGCAGAGTGGACAACCCGACGAAGACACTCATGTGGTCGTCCATGAAGTGTGCGTTCTCGACCAATAATCACTGGTGTTTCATGAAACCTCCCTACAGCGGGGGAAGTGACACGAACTAAGAACGAGAGGACGCTAGATAGAGGAACCTTAGACTTATTCCTCTTTTTCGTGTTGAAATGTCCCCCTTTATGTTATTGTTTTCGTTTGATGCTCATCTTTGCTCAGTTCGGAGGACCAGGACTCCCACCTCTCCGGGGTCGTCCGTCTCCTTACCGGACACATACATGCCCTTCGTCCTGATTTTATGTCCTCTCAGGGTGTCTGTCTGGTGGTCCTTCTCCCTTTTCCCTTATCCTTTTATTTTTTTCTATGTTCTCCCATTTTTTCTTCTGCTGACTCACCCCTTTCGTCTCCCTTCGTCGTCTGACTACCGGTGTTGTTTTTTTAGTAGGCGCCGATCGTCGATCGTTGTCCTGAACTAGATCTTGTTCGGAAAATTGTCCGTAAAATTTAATTGGTAAGACCTAAGCTCGAAGGATTTTTGTGAGTAGAAGGTGGGAAGCATGGTACTGAACAAATTTTTTTTGTTTTGGGGAAAGGAAAGTCATTGTACTTTTTCGACATACTTTTTCTTGGTTTTTTTGTTGGTGGTTTTTTCGGGCGTTGTCCGACTTCGAAGCACTGTCGTCTGTAATGGTCCAGAACAGGACTACAAATTACAGTACCACACGTCTGAAGGATTCTTAATATGTTCGCTTATAAGTACGACAGACCAAACCCTCTCACCGCAGTCTGGACCCGGGCAAGGGGTTCGAAGGTCAACAAAATGTAATCCCCGGTCCTTGTCACAAGAGTTAGGAGGGAGAGAGTCACCTTGGTTGTCCGGTCGAGACCTCAGATCTTACTGTCAAGACACTGAAGAGACGGAAAGTCCTGCTTTGTCGTCCCCCGTCTCGGAATTCCCTGTCTAGTCCTCTCACCTGACTCCCCGGACGACCAGTAGACGAGTGACCCCTCGGGTCCTACATGGGGGTACCGGAGTCGACGGGGAGTGTAGGAGGACCCCGAGGTCGTGTGTGGTCTCGCCGGACCTCCTTGTCCCGCTCTGCGTTGGAATCGAAGTCAAATCGTTTACAAATGACTTACAGTTCATGCATGGTCCGAGGGACGACTGTGATCCACCGGTTCTCACTTACTCTGGGTCAAAGACGGAAGTTCCTCGGACACGAGACCGGAGCGTCCAAGTAAAAGGAGAAAAGATGGGGTTTCGAAAGGGACTCGTGAACCTGGGTGGCACTGACGGGAGAGGAGACTCGATAGGGTACCTGGAATAGTCGTGAGAGTCGACCGTGATGACTGGATGACGGAACATCATCTACTATGGGAAAAGTGGAACACAAGTCAGGAATTCCTCTGCCGAGTGAGGGACTTCCGTCCGAGACAGGATGTGACGCGACGTGGGTCGGGTAGGGAACGGTACGTTGCCCACAAGGTGGGTTGTCGACCCGGTTTCCGTTCTCGGACTGTGGGTCTCCGGACGTCGGGTCTCGTCCCGGTTCGCGAATGAGTGGGAAGAAGAAGCAAACCGTGAACTGCAGACCTACCAGTTACTGGAGCGTGTGTCGGTGCGTCGATTCCTACCCCGGTTCCTCTGACACGACGGTGGGCACCGGTACCCCCGATATTTACTCCCGGTCCGAGTCCAGTGACCACTCCATCCAGGGAAGGGGTTTGTTCCTACAGACGTTGTCGTCTCTAGTTGTCTTTTGTTTGTCCCGCCCCACTCACGGCTCACCCCCGTCGTTTTGTCCAGAAAGAAGTCGTCTCGACAATCGTGTCCGGAGGGTCGGAGAGGACTGGGGTCCTTTCTGTATTCAGTTTGCTAGGGTACTGTAGCAGTGTCCCTATCATGTTTCGTGTAAGGATAGACTGGTGTCAAATTGACTAACACCTACACCGACTGATTGGACCGTTTGATCATCAAGATCACGAATTCCGACTCATTCTTTTTGTGTCCACAATTCTCGGGTTTGCCTGGGTCCAAACTTGGGACAGATGGGGAGATTGTTCTATCGTTCATTATATTTAAGAGGCCCGGAGCCAAAGGTGTGGACGTTTCACCACTACTACTAGAGAAGAAGTGTTCCAGTACCCGTTCCTAAGTTGCTCTGCTGCGTGTACCTATGGACCGTACTCTCTCGCCACCGATAAGGTAGTGTCCGAGAACACAGAATCCCTTAGTCATTAAGGACGATGTACTGACCTAATTCGTACCACTGTGACTGTCCGAACGTCTTCGTTTCAGTACGGGGACACACGTCCCTCTCCCGCCAGTGTGGATTCACTGATCCCCTTCACTAGACTCAGTAATGAACCTTTTCTTAGAGAGTCTGGTCTGTGACATTGCTTTATTCCGTCCCGATATACTCTTCGTCCCAAAACACAACCACGTCTGGTTCTTTTCCAGGTTTTAAGATCCTCCGTCTAGTGACCTCCGTCCACGATTGAACGACAGGAGGTGTTCCTTCGTACGGTGCATTTTCTCTTCCGAGAGTCCACTTTATGGACGTGCGACTCCGGTGTCGTCCGTATCGTTTGTGTAGGAAACGGGTACATCTGTAGTTATTAGTTAGTGCTACGGTTGAATTTTTATAGTTAGTACCGTGAGTAAGTATGACTAAGTCTGAGGAGTGTGTTATAAGGTTCATTGACGATGGTCACCCACCTTAAACTGTATTCAACATTAAGTTTAAGATAGAGACCCGGAGTCACAGTCAGAGAATTCTACTAACTTACCGGAATGTGTCGAGTCACTTGTAGGAGATGAAGTCTTGACTCTTTGTAGGATAAGTCGTCGTGGTCCGAAGGTGTTAAGAGTTGGTTAATTCACTTCGAATCCCCTTTGCTTTGTTCGGAGACGAACCGGTAAAATGTTACAGGGGTAATAGAGTTTTCGATCGTGTCTGGAGGTTCCTCCGTTACAGAGACTAGACTGGGATGTCGGTAAAGACGAATACGGAGGGTACATATGTGTTAAGGGATCTGAGTTCTTGGTACGTGTCCCCTCGTGTTTCGTCCTTTGAACCCTCATAGAGATGGTTCCTTTGTGAGAATCTCGAAGTCGACCGTCCGTCCGAGGGAGTTCGTTCGGGGAGTGACTTTTGGGTCTGTCTCCGCCGGTCTTCTTGTAGGTGAAGTGGTTTCCCGAGACTACTCTACGAAGATTCGTTGTTTGGGGAGTTGGTTCGTTTCCGAACCAATGTTCTGACCTTAGTCGTCCGTTGAAGAAGTCTGTACGAGATCACACTTCACATCCCGGGGACCTAAGGTCATCGGACCGGTATTATTATTCGGCTCTCGGTCTCATTTGTCCGGACAGGAGGAGTTGTGTTGAGTTGACGCTATTAGTCGACGTCGTCACAACCTTTTCAGAGAGGACGGAACCTCGACGTAGTCGATGTTTATTCGGGTGTCGAGTACCTCGGTCGGGGGTCTGTTCCGGTTACGACCGTGTTGGCTCCCTCTTCGACGTGGGAGGTTGGTGGGGGGGTCAGGGAGAGGAAGTCGGAGATTTTCTTCGGTGACGAAGGAATCACGAATTCATGTCCTTCTCGGGAAACGTATACACTTCATAAAGTCAGGACAGTCCTGTGGTCTTCCACCCCTTACCGTAGGATAAAATGTCTACTCCTGGGGCTCCGAGACTCTCTAATTCATTTAAATGGGTAAAATTTTTTCCCTCCTTTCCCTCAAGGGAGTACCATGTCACCAATTCTCAGACGGACGGTTACTTCCCCTGTGTAAACTAAGGACCCGACCCTTCTAAGGTGTACCGCACCCCGTTAGTTCGGACGTGTGGGGTTACTTCTCACCCGGGGCAGACGGGGTTGATCTCTTTCGGGTACACGTCGTTACTGCTGGGTCGTGTCCCGGGAAGGGACTTTCTCTCCACGCCCCCTCGAGTTCCTCCCTCGAGGAGAGTTAAAGGATTACTGACTGAGAGAACCTCCCAGGGACTCCGTTCATGAAGAGTTTGAAGTTGTGTGTATACTTAGTGAACCCTCAGATGACTTAACACTAAAGAGTATACTACCCCAGACCTACCCGGACTCTAAGGTACACAAGTTGTTCGAGGGTCCCTACACCAGGTCCCTAGTACGACCCTTCTGGTCCGAGCGGTGTGTCATCGTAGTGGACCCCTCGAGACCTTCGTATGACCACGGGTCCGGGGTGAGGGTCTCTAAGACTGAATTGTCCGACCCCTGCATCGGTCCGTAGGACTGAGAATTATCGAGGGGGTTCGCTAAGATTTACACGTGGGTTCCGGCTCTTGGTAGAAATTTCGCTGCGAAGAGTTTGAAAGTAGTCATCTCCTTAGGGGACCTCTGGAACAATTTTACGTCCAAGACTGAGTCCAGACCACCCGGTTCCTAAGACGTAAAGTGTCCGAGGATCTACTACGACGACCAGTTGTCTGGTGTAAAATTCACCGTTCTGGAACCACTTGGATGGATGGGGGAGGGAGTGGTCGAGACCGGTGGGGGGAGTGTCGGGGGACTACAGTCGTCGGAACCCGGGGTGGAACAAGTCCACCGTTACGTCCGGTAACACCTACTACCTTACCTTCAAGAGATCCGCCGAGGGCACCTTCCGCATCTACTCCAGCGCAAGAGGAAACCAGAGTATTTTAAACCACAACCGACCCAGCCTCATGAGCTAAAGTTTGTCCTTCAGGCCGTGCCCCTGTCCGCACACTCCCCATGGTCAGTCGAAAACCTAGAAAAGTTTGAACTTTTGTACGTCCTTCAGCGTCAAAATAAACCCTTCCACCATTTCTCACGACGGTTTTACCGGAGGATTTCGGACCCCGAATCGAGGATACCCGAGACGAGTACTCTTGTTGACCAAAGTGTCCTTATTTTTGTAGTCAAATATTTGTTCAAGTCTCGGATGTCGAGTTCTGACGAAAGGAGATTGCCACAAAAGGGGATGTCATACTTAACATAGAAGATTGATTTCTAGTGTAGATTAAAAGTAATGGGAAAGTGTAATAAAGGACGTAAGGTAGAAATGTTATGATAGTCCTCGATCTTTCCACTCTATTTAATGTTTTGACCGGTGCTTAAAAAGGAGGGTAGAGACAGGTAAGTGGAAAGACGTTACACTGAAACGTCCACCTTAAGGTAGTTCTAAAGTATCCCTCTATCTTAGGTAAAGAGGTGGGGATTTAGAAGTGGAGAGAACTGATTGCCCCGGAACCATTCGTATGCCGTTTGTCTCTGAACTTTTCCCGAAGGGAAGGGGTACAGACGACGACCCTTGTGAAGTGTTCGGGACGTTTGGAAGATGTCCTACTGTCGGAACATCTTCGTCCGTGGTCGGTGTCGTCGGAAGTCGACCCTATCGACTTCGGGGTATGCGAATGCACTCCAACGGGATCCTGTCGGGGCGCACTCGGTCGGGACGAGTCCTCTTTGTGGGCTGGTTGGGTCTCTTAGCACTCTTCGTCAGGCACAACAACGGTCGGTCATCTAAAACCCCTACCAAACACTACGTCGTCTTCAGTTGACTATACGTTCCTACTTAAGGAAGGATTCCCCATTATTATTACGAGAAGTCCCGTCTCTGGCGTAGTAGAGAAATTGAAAGGTTGTCATGTAGGGTCTGGGTTCAGTTAGACACCAGTTCGAAAGAGACCCAATACTAATTTACTGTTTTTATTCCCGTTAAAGTGTCTGTATAAATGTGACTACATTCCGACGGTACTCGGGAAGAAATTTTCTTAATAGGAAAGTCGGACTCCAGTCCCGGTAGGAGGGAAAAAGTATAATTTTATAGGAAAACATTTTACTATACGCCATCTGATTACAGGAGTTAACCCGTGCTATTTATTTTTCAACTATTCGGACCTAGGGTTGTGAAGTATAAAATTACCTTAAATTGACAAGATATTAGTTTGTAGTTCTTCGTTGGTGAAATAGATGAAACGGACATTGTAGGTTGTCGGTCATTTACGGACTGCTCCTTCCTCATTTAGATTTAAATTGTCTACTGTTTTCACTTTGGGTTTCTCGTATTGGGTCCTCAATCGTCGGGTCGGACCTGGACTTGTGTCCATAGGACTGAGGGTGAGGTCCTACGACTACCAAAGAATGGTGGGTTGCACCTACCCCCTACAGGGATCTGTGATCTTTGGCTCTATGGTTTAAGATCCGGTGCATTCCTCCTAAAAACAGAAATCGTCCTTGAATATTTTAGTTTACGAGAATTTAATTTTTGCTAATTCACTTCTTACCATATCTGTTTGGGGACAATGGTGAATCTCCATTCTTGTGGTCTAGTCGCTAGACAGTCAGATGGGAAACTGGGCAGTGGGGTCGGACAGGGACGTTCTAGGGTCGGTCCGTTCTCTTCGGTTAAATACGTCACGGACGGGACACGGTCTTTGATGCGGCCCCCACTGCGTGTAAGACAGTATCGAGGGAAGACTCGACAATTATAAGAGTTAAATGTTTCTCCCGTGTCTTCTGATTTATTGTCTGCCCTAGACTTGGGTCGGACTCCTATAGGTGGTGAAATCGGACGGAGCAACGAAGGACTCTCGCCCTTAGAAAATTCGATACCAGTTCCTAGGAGGGGAACAATCTTTATAGACCCCACGAACACTATCGGTTGTAAATGACTTGGGAATCGTGCACAGGAATCCGTAATAAGATTCACTCCTTCAAGTAAATTAAGAGTCTCGGTCAGGTGACTATCTTCATATGATAATAATAAGGGTAAAATGTCTCACTTTTGGGTCCATGGTTTTACGTGGGTCATTGGACGAGTCACAGTGTGTCGATCATTCCTCCCTCTTGTCCCGAAACAGGACGGTTATACGTTTGACGACCCGGGGTCAGATCTGTCTCTTAGTCTTAGAGACCCCTGTCCCAGGTCCTTAGATGTAAAAGTTGTTCGACGGGTCCAGTGTGACCACGTGTTTCTCCAGGGTGTCGAGAGGTCCGGGTCCTTAGACACTGGGATATGTGGTTTCAGAGTGGAGACTGAAGGGACGTGACACCTAACAGTCCTGGAAACTGCTATTTTAGGTCGAGTAGTCCAGGGTCCGGGTACCCAGAAAAAGAGGACTCCTGACCTCTTCAAGAAAGTCCAATCCATTGAACGACCGTAGACGTTCGACTTCATCCCTTTTGACAATCGTTCCTAGGACCCCCTTTTAATATCATTGGTCCCCGGGAGATCACCATTCCGTCCGTTGGACGTGAAGAAAGTACAAGGTTCCTTAAAGAATTCTCCCGTTTTACACATTCAGACACTAGGGAAAGGTTTATGACGGGTTGAGGATTGTGAGAGTTGTGACCTTCCAATATACATTGAGTTGACCATGTTTTGGATTGGACTTCCCGAAGGGATCACCGAGTCACCATTTCTTAAGTGGACGGTCACGTCCTCTAAACCCAAGCTAGGAACCAGGCCTTCTATGGTTACGGTGACTCGTTGATTCGGTGTTGGTGGTTCGGACACGAGATCGCGCCCCTGGACGTTGATGACTGAGTGTGTGGGATCTCGGACGCGAGGTGCTGTTCTTTTCAGTGTCGTTGTTCCTCGACCTCGTGACGTTGATCTCTTTGCGGGTACGTAGTGTCGGTTCTTATTTCTCTATTTATTAAAAATTTTTCGAATTGGACTCGTCTTCACTTCAAGTAAAGTAGCTTAATAGAGTGAAACACAATGATAATTGTGTTACAGAAAAAGAGGTCCTGAAAGTTATGAACTAATACCCTACGTGGGACGACCTCTACAATGGTCTCTCAACCTGACACTTCTTCCGACTCGTGACTTCTTAACTACGAAAGTTTGACACCACAACCTCTTCTGAGAACTCTCAGGAAACCTGACGTTCCTGTAGGTTGGTCAGGTAAGACTTCCTCTAGTCGGGACCCTAAAGAAACCTTCCTTACTACGATTTCGACTTCGAGGTCATGAAACCGGTGGAGTACGCTTCTCAACTGAGTGACCTTTTCTCAGACTACGACCCTCCCTAACCCCCGTCCTCCTATTCCCCTGCTGGCTCCTACTCTACCGACCTACAGTAGTGCCTGAGCTACCTGCACTCAGACTCACTTGAGACCCTCAACCACTACCTGTCCCTCCGGACCGCACGACACTAAGTACCCCAGCGTTTCTCAGCCTGTGCTGACTCGCTGACTTGACTTGACTTGTCTCATGTATGACGCCCATTTCCCAATTGTGGAAAAGGGAAATCGTACTCAATTAAAGGATAGGTGGACAAGGGGACCTCTGGTCTATTTTCTTTATATCGTTAATGTATGTATTGATTCGTTGTGACGAATGCCATTGATGTTGGGGTTACCATGGACGTCGACCTGACCTTCTTTGACACACCCCTTAGGCGCCAACCCCAAAGGGACTCACACCAGTGAAAGACATTCCTGGGACCATCAATACAAGCACTATAACAATGGTCTCCCCGGTCGGAGGCACCTCGTACCCCGAAGTAATCTGGTCTCGTCAAGGACGTCAGTGAGTTACACTTAGAGTAGAGGAATTGTGGACTCAACAGTGTGAACTCCCGTTTCTGCTCGAGGACCTGGAGAAACACCTGGTGTTGTTCCTGAAGACGTCTTTACCTTACGGACAACACTCAACACTAGGTAGGGTCTCGGAAGACTATATCCGATCATGGACCACACACTCCACCTGTTATGACGGAGACATTTTAGTCCGTCTTAGACTTAAGGTGTCGTCTGAACCACGGTCCTAAAGACTAGTCACTAACCCCTTGGATCCGATCGTCTCTCGAGGTTCCATAGACATCGAAAAAGAGTCTTTAATCTTGACTGATCTTCGGTTTAGAGAGGTCTTACCCTAAATTTTGTGGTGACGTCTGACCACGGTGGACACTTGTATGAAGGAGGTTCGAAACGAGTGAGTCAGGGGACCTTACGGGGAAGGGGGTTGAGATGGTTGGGTCTGTTAGGGAGAGGAGGTTTGGGGATTCGTGAGTCGGGGTCATGACAGAGAGGTTTAATCGGTCCTAAGGACTTCTGGTTCCTGACAGAACATAAAAGGTTCAAGACAAAGGGAACTACATCTCCTTTCTTTTCTACCTAGAGTCCAACTTAGGGGTGAGGAATCTGGACCGAGGTGGTGATCTGGACCGACTCGGAGTTAGAGGAGAGATTGTACTCTTGGGGTGATAGAGGTACACCCAACAGTCCTTCTAGTTTCTCCCATTGTCTTAGAGTCCCGGACCAGATATGTCACATACAGGTAAAGAAAAGAAGATTAAACGTAAAGAGGGACCTGTTGTGTATGGAAAAGATCCCTACATCAACCATGAAGTGCTTATGGTCGTCAAGAAAGGACAAAAATCGATCAAGTGTCAACGTTTGGAACCCTCCAAATAAGGGATTGGGACATTGTAAAGTCTCAACAAAATAAGGACAGACAAAGATTTCTACGTTAGTTGTCTGAGTCCAAAGACTATTTTGATTTAGACGTACGAAACACCTGGTAGTCACCCCTAGGTTAAATTTTTGTCCCTACACATCTACGAGGTGTTCTTAACTTCGATGTGTCATCCCTTCGTCTTTCTCTTTATTAATACTGAATGTTGATAAGTGACAGTATTGTTTCTACCCATGTTTGATGTTTCCCCTTGTTCTCTCTGAGGATAACCCATCCACGACCCTCTTTTCCCTCACCAGTCTTTTCCGAAACTTCCCCTCCACGACACACTACCTCAAACTGTCCGTTCCCGTGTTCGTCGTGTCTTCACGTCGGACATTAGTCCCCGTAACTACCGTTGTTCCCTTCAATTGACGTTCGAGAAAAGGGTCCACCGAGTCCAGGTTTAGACCCGAATGGGAAATGATCAACATACTGGACCCACTCAATTGAAGGACACAAAGTCAAAGGAGTTTGTATATTAACCTTACTCTAATCGGTGAAGACTCCGAGGACGACTTCCAATTGGTTCAATTTGGTCATGACACGAATCTCGTCATTCTTCCGTCATTCAATCACCCCGACGGCTCTCACGACAGAAGTAATTGACGTTGACCAAGTCACACCGATGTCGAATTCTCACACCGCCTTCGCAGTGGTCCTCCTTGTCCTCACTCTTCTGCTGAACTCTAGTCGGACACTTCCTGGGACATGGGAGGAACCCTGAGAACTGAAAACGAGACATCCGTTATACCTCGGTGACTCTCATGGACTTCTACGTAAGGTTTACTATATAGGAGTCCAGGTGGCACCAGAGGTGACTGTGAAAGGATGAGGACCAGGTGTGGACGATACGGTCTCAGAATAGAGGGTGACCTTACTGGTGTGGGTAGCGGTGAGAGTCTAGGGTGGACGCTCGGTGTCGGAAACGGTCGTCAGATCTAGTTCACTACCTCCGGAGTGTTCTCTGACAGTCAATGTGTTTCGGAGAAAGTCCCCGAGTCAGATACCTGCACCCTCTCTGGGGAGAGTTGAGACTCGATCCGGGTCCGAGAAGGGTGTCGACGGACGGTTGTGTCCCCCCGTGACGACAACGAAACAAGGGTAAACGTTGTTGTGTCTACCTGGGCCTCCCGTAACACGTTCACTTTATTCAGACTGTCTCTTTCTGTTTACGACACACTATAGTGGATATACACCTTAGTTTTTTATTTTGATCATTTATTTTGTTTGTTTGTTTGTCTATATCTCTTGATCACCAATAGTCACCCTCCTCCTGTCCCTCCTTCCCATCCTTTCCCATCCCCCAATGCTTCGTGTTTGATGGACACACTTTTATCTGTTCGACGTTCCTGTATAACACGTCACTTCCTTTGTCAATTATAAAATATGATTGATAATTCCCTCATATTGGAAATTTTTAGTACTTAGTGACACAATATGTGGACTTTGTCATGACATTTAGCTTTAAAAAATTGAAATTTTCTATATATACATGTATGTATGTATGTTTGTATGTATTTTTACTCCTTTGACTCCGAATCTCTCAAGTTCACGGAACGGATCCCAGTGTGTCGATAAGTCACCGTTCCGTCTCTACACTTCGGTCCATTGCACTGTGTTCAAGTAAGAGGTACTACGAAAGGATGGTTTAGTTACCTCTTTAAATCATCACCTGACTGACAAAATCGGGTTTTCTCGTTAAGACGACGACGACGACGATTCAGCGAAGTCAGCACAGGCTGAGACACGCTGGGGTATCTGTCGTCGGGTGGTCCGAGGGGGTAGGGACCCTAAGAGGTCCGTTCTTGTGACCTCACCCAACGGTAAAGGAAGAGGTTACGTGCTTCATTTTTCACTTTCACTCCAGCGAGTCAACACAGACTGAGGATCGTTGGGGTACCTGACGTCGGATGGTCCGAGGAGGTAGGTACCCTAAAAAGTCTGTCCTCATGATCTCACCCAACGGTAACGGAAGAGACTCTCGTTAAGATCCTCTTTAAATTCTCCGACGAACCCTTCGAGATCCACACAAAGGACTTATTGTGTCGGTTCTGTCGATCGATGACAGATACGGATTCGGGACAGTTTCCCGAATTCTTTTTTCTACATACAGTACACATCATACCCCCCCACCCCCTCACCAGTTCTTCTGTTTGAGAGGTAGATCTGTTCTCATTCCTTGGTGTCAACCACTGTAATCTTCCGTAAATAGTTGTTGACCTAACTCCCCTTTCACAAGTCCTCCTCCCGTCCATAAATACCCCCGACTCCCCTTCTGTCTGTCTTCTCAAAAGTTTCGTTCATCCCACCCTTACCTTGGAACTCACTCCCACATCTTAAAACTCTCCTTCTCTTAAGGGTCACCGTTTCTCGTTCTGTTTCTCCGTCTCTTCCCTTGTCACGGAGAGGGTTTTCTACCAGGTCCCGAGTTTACGGGGTTCCGGTCCGTTCACTACTTCTTCTCTTTCTCCAACAGATCTTTTCTCATCACTCCTGACACAACGTGACCTCCGGGTGGTTTCCCGGGTCGGTGGTTGGAGGTCGACGAGAGACGGATTCCCGGTGGAGATGGGTCCGACACCTCGGAGTCTGAAAAAAGAACGAACATTTTCTGGTCTACTTTTTGTTTTGGACAGTAGGGTGTCCGGTGGAAAAACGTCAGAGACGAGATTCCTTATTCCTACGTAAGTCAACCTCTTCACCGACTTCCTCGGACCCGTTCAGGATTTGTGACCTGTGACGATTCACCAGTTTCCCCAAACTCTTTCCTTCTCCACCAGACCCACTGATTCTTTGGTTCCCGTCCCTTGGTCGTCCCCTGTTCGTCTTTTCTCTCCCCTGGTTACTGGAAGCTTCCTCTGTTGAATCAGAGGAACGAAGCCCAGGCCCAACCCCGCCCCCTCCCTCCCTCCCTTAACCCTCCCCGTGTCCTGTCGAACCGCCTGTGGACCGTTGTTGGGTCTAGTTTGAGAGGACCCTGCACCGGGTTCTGTGACACAGATGTCTTCAACAGTGTCCACTAAGAATAGTGGTCCTTTTCGCCCCTATGAGTCCGAATCTACGATTCGTTATAACAGGATCTTCCCGACCGTCGTCCTTTCTTGTATAATTTTTTTTTTTTTTTTTTTTGGGAACAGATCCTTCTACGGACTCCGGTATTAATGATCGACACCCACCTCCACGACCTTCCTTTACTTGGTTTCCATGTCGGTTCCAGTGGTCGGAGTCCCTGGACTGGTGTCTTACTGTGGGCCTTTTCGCCCCACCGGGTGACGTTACTTCCGTCCTTTCTATTCTGTCTTGTCAACGCATGTCCGAGTGGAACGTGTTTGGATTCCATACTTTTGGAGGTCTACAAGTTCGACCTAAATCTTTTCCGTCTCCTTGGTCTCTAGTTTAACGGCTGTAGGTGACCTAGTATCTTTTTCTTTCTGTCAAGGTCTTTTTGTAGATGAATACGAAATAACTGGTGTGGTTTCGGAAACGGACACACGTAGTGTTGTTTGAGACCTTTTAAGAATTTCTGTGCCCTTATTGTCTGTTGGAATGGACGAAGTACTCTTTAGACATACGTCCAGTTCTTCGTTGTCAATCTTGACCTGTACCTTGTTCTCTGACAAAGGCTTAACCCTTTCAAGTCAAGTCAGTGAGTCAGTAGAGACTGAGAAACGCTGGGGTCCCTAACGTCGTGCGGTCCGAAGGGACAGGTTGTGGTTGAGGGCCTCGAACGAAGTTGAGACAGGTAGCTCAGTCACTACGGTAGGTTGGTAGAGTAGGAGAGAGTAGGGGAAGAGGAGGACGGAAGTTAGCAAGGGTCGTAGTCCCAGAGAAGATTGCTCAGTCAAGAAACGTAGTCCACCGGTTTCATAACCTCAAAGTCGAAGTCGTAGTCAGGAAGGTTACTTATAAGTACTGACTAAAGGAAATCCTAACTGACCAAACTAGAGGAACGTCAGGTTCTCTGAGTTCTCAGAAGAGGTTGTAGTGTCAAGTTTTCGTAGTTAAGAAGTCGTGAGTCGAAAGAAATATCAGATTGAGAGTGTAGGTATGTACTGATGACCTTTTTTGTCGAAACTGGTCTACCTGGAAACAACCGTTTCATTACAGAAACGAAAAATTATACGACAGATCCAACTAGTGTCGAAAAGAAGGTTCCTCGTTCGCAGAAAATTAAAGTACCTACGTCAGTGGTAGACGTCACTAAGACCTCGGGGGGTTTTATTTCAGACAGTACCAAAGGTAACAAAGGGGTAGATAAACGGTACTTCACTACCCTGGTTTATGGTACTGGAATTAAAAGACTTGTGACTCAAAATTCGGTTGAAAAAGTGAGAGGAGAAAGTGAAAGTAGTTCTCCGAGAAATCAAGAAGCGAAAGACGGTATTCCTACCACAGTAGATACATAGACTCCAATGACTGTAAAGAGGACTGTTAGAACTGGGGTCGAACACGAAGTAGGTCGGACCGTAAAGTGTACTACATGAGACGTACATTCAATTTATTCGTCCCACTGTTGTATGTCGGAACTACATGAGGAAAAGAATAAACCTTGGTCAGACAACAAGGTTCAGGTCAAGATTGACGACGAAGAACTGGATGTATGTCTAAAGAGTCGTCCGTCCATTCCACCAGACCATAAGGGTAGAGAATTTCTTTAAAGGTGTCAAACAACACTAGGTATGTCAGTTTCCAAAAGCACATCAATTATTTCGTCTTCAAAAAGACCTTGAGAGAACGAAATAGTTACTAGGTTGTCTACAACGGTTGGACTAGAGACCAAAGAGACGAAAAAGATTTACGTCGAACTTGTAGACCTTCAAGTGCCAAGTGCATGACAACTTCGGTCCGAACTCTTAAAACTTGTAATGAAACGAGCGCACACTCTACTCACGTTAACACGTCATCAAACTTGTAAGAAACCGTAACGGAAAGAAACCCTTGTCTTACTTTTGACCGGAAAAGGTCAGGGCACCGGTGACGACTCGAAAGGTTTGACCGTATGACTCACGTCGTGAAAGTGTCGTAGTAGAGAATCCTAAACTTTGTCGAGTTAACCTTAAGGTAGTGGAGGTGATCGAAACAAGATCACTACGAAGGATCCCGGGTGAATTGAAGAGTAAGGTCCTACAGACCGAGATCCACCCACTAGTGTGGTAGTACTTATAGACCCAGTACTTTTAGAAAAAACACGTCAAGAAGACTCATAAGAGCGGTGGAGAATTGTAGAAAACGAAGACAATCCAAGTATGTTAAAGACAGGAAATAACACAAGTAGAAACGTACTTTACCAGGGAACCATAGAGATTAAAAGAACTTCTCTAGAGATCAGAAAGGGTAGGATAACAGAAGGAGATAAAGAAAGTAACTAGTGACTTCTTCCGAAAGAATAGAGAGGAAAGATAAGAAACCCTGAGACGTAAGTTTACTCATATAGAAAGGAAAAGAGGAAACGGAAATGGAAGAGAAGAAAAGAGTCGATAGACATTCCATAGGAGTCTGTTGGTAAAACGGAAAAACGTAAAGAAAAAGAACCCCTACCAGAACTAGTGACGGAGGATATGTTACAGTACTTGGAGGTAGGTATCAAGAGGTCCGTCTCTGATAGTCTAGATTAGAGACCTTAGATGAACAGTGTAGGTGACATATTAGTATTCCCTAAACTAAGTCCAGTACGGATTTACCAGATCACCAAAAGGAATGAAAGAAGTTAAATTCAGACTTAAAACGTTATTCCTCAAGTATTAGACTCGGTGTCAGTCGAGCGCCAGAACGAAAACGACTGACATATCTCGAAGAGGTGGAGACTGACTTTCTTATATTAGTTTGACTAAAACCGTAACTGGTAGACCACTACAGGTACACATCTTAGAAGAGAACACAACAACCTTTTCCTACAAACAAGAGAACCGTTTTGACAATCGGAAACGGGACGAAGTAAAACATGAGGCTCCAGTTTAAACGGACAATGAGGTCCATCGAGAACTGAAGGACAAGAACGTAAGGCCAGAGGATATTGCATTTCTTGTAGAAAAAAACCCCCCACTCAAGATCTTCCAGAACAGTCAGAAGTAGGTTTGTAAGTTGAAGTGGAAGAAGTCGTGATGACCAAACCCATATCTGAACCTAATGACACTATGACTTACCAAACGAAACCTTTGCTTGTGTCTAGTAAGACAGTAAAGACTCTAACGTGGGTTCGTGACGTAAAGTCTGAGAAATCAACTGATGCTCCCGATGAGGTAAAGAAGATTCCCTAAGAACGGGTGTCATCATCTATATTACCAGTAGACTCAATTTAAGCGGGTAAGGTCAGGTAAGATCAAGTGACTAAGGATTTTACGGCTATAAGTGAGAACGGTAGGTAACAAACTGGTGAGGGTTAGATGGAACTAAGTACCTGGATTGTAAGGTCCAAGGATACGTCATACCGAGAAATGTCGTAACCTGAAATGAAGGTAGTGGTCAGTGTAGGTGTTGATCCGTGACAAAAACGAAACCGAGGTAGAGAAGTAAGAAAGACCTCAATAAAGAGGTGACAAGAGGTTTGGACCTCTCAAGTAGAAAGTCACAGGATAGAAAAACGGAAAAGTATGGTAAGTACCCCAAGAGTTCCGTTCTTATGACTTCACCAAACTGTAAGGGAAGAGGTCAACCCTTTCCTCATGTAGTTCCGATGTAACAATGGGACGAATAAATTGAATATACATCTCATGTAGTACGTTTTGCGATCCGACCTACTTCGTGTTCGACCTTAGTTCTAACAGTCCTCTTTACAGTTATTGGAGTCTATGTATCTACTGTGGCGGGAATACCGTCTTTACCTTCTTCTTGATTTCTCAGAGAGCCACTTTCACTTTCTCCTCTCACTTTTTCAACCGAATTTTGAGTTGTAAGTTTTTTGTCTCTAGTACCGTAGGCCAGGGTAGTGAAGTACCGTTTATCTACCCCTTTGTTACCTTTGGCACTGTCTGAAATAAAACCCCCCCGAGGTTTTAGTGACGTCTACCACTGACGTCGGTACTTTAATTTTCTGCGAACGAGGAACCTTCTTTTCGATACTGGTTGTATCGTATAATATTGCGTCTCTATGATGAAACGGTTGTTTCCAAGTAGATCAGTTTCGACACAAAAAAGGTCATCAGTACATACCTACACTCTCAATCTGGTATTTCTTTCGACTCACGACTTCTTAACTACGAAAACTTGACACCACAACCTCTTGTGAGAACTCTCAGTGAACCTGACGTTCCTCTGGTTTGGTCAGTTAGGATTTCCTTTAATCAGGACTTATAAGTGACCTTCCTGACTACGACTTCTACTTTGAGGTTATGAAACCGGTGGACTACGTTTCTTGACTGAGTAATCTTTTCTGGGACTACGACCCTTTCTAACTTCCGTCCTCCTTTTCCCCTTTTGTCTCCTACTCTACCGACCTACTGTAGTGACTGACCTACCTGTTCTCAAAATCGTTCGAAGTCCTCAACTATTACCTGTCCCTTGGGACCGTACGACGTCAGGACCCCAGTGTTTCTCAGTCTGTGCTGACTCACTGATTTACTTGACTCGACTTCCATACTTTTAGGTCTGACTGATTTTATCTAATCCCAACTCTCAGATGTTGGGAGAAGTATTTTTCTCAGTAGTGTCCCTGGGAAATTTTGCCACCAAAAGATGGGATTGGGGTGTGGTCGTAGTGGACCTTCGACCTCTCAACAGACGGTGGTAGAGTATATGACTACTCGCCTACCACTGTCTCTACCATTGTCTTAGATGTAGTGACTCAATAATCCTTCTAATTTACGCAATGTGTGTCAAGAGGACTTTTGTCTTTATTTTTTCATTAGACTCTCTGACTCTCCAAATGTAACTCCATGGTTCATACATGGATTTCCTGTGAATGACTGGTGTGACTTAGACAAACGATGGTAAAGGAGGCGATGAGTCGTGGACTCACGGGTACTTTCCTAGTTTAGTTAATGATCTTTTTTTAAATTTAATGTATAAGAGATGTTTATTTGTTTTTTTGTATTACGGATCCAAGGTGGAGTTTGGTTAATTTAGTCTTATACATGTGCCACTCTGGGTCTACAGTCATACTTCGAAGAGTCCATTAAGGTTAAGTTCGGTTCCAACTCCGGGAATATTTCTTACTAGAAGGATCATTTACAATTATAATTAAAGGTTAGTCCTTTATTCGTTGTTTTCGAAAGGAATCTTTCCAGACAATCGACTACTCGGTTGTTAAAGTGGAAAACCTTAAATGAAGTTCTTTTATTGATCTGTATATTCATTACTAATTACATTATCTTCCTGGAATCAAACGATTGGTCCCTAGTTTGGGCACGGGAACCGTTGTTTTCGTACCTCAGGATTGGTGACCTGGGGTCCCCTTAAGGATGGTGTCGTAATAAATATTCTCGTTTAAACAATTTTAACACATCCTTGGGTCTGCTTCCTGAGGATTGACGATCCTTCACCTCCGTGTCTTATTCTCCTCCAAGGTCGACATAGACTTTCCTACTTCGTCTCAAACGTACCTGTCTCTCCCTCACCGGACCTCTCCCGTCCGTACGGGACCCCAGTTCCTTCTTCGAATAAGTGTAAAATTAGGTCTGTGACTCCTCAGTCAAACAGATCTATAATATTCGGTCTGGACTTGGTTGTCAGTGACCTCTTCAAACCCGGGGGCTTATCCTCTACCTTTATCACATCGATCGACGTCACGAAGAGTCCGAAATGATCCGTGTGTTTGTGGGTCATTTTCAGCGAGTCAGCACAGACTGACAAACACTGGGGTACCTGATATGTCAGGTACCTTAAGAGGTCCGGTCTTATGACCTCACCCATCGGAGGGAAGAGGTCCCTTAGAAGGGTTGGATCCCTAGCTTGGGTCCAGAGGGTGTAACGTCCGCCTAAGAAATGGTCGACTCGGTGTTCCCTTCGGGTGTTTGTGGGTCTTTGTGGGTACCTAGAGGAATTTTACGTCTAAAACTAACCCATCCAGACCACACGCCGGGTTGTTCGACGTAAAGATTGTTCGAGGTTCCACTACGACTAAGACGTCCGGGAGTTGGTGTGAAACCCACCATTCCCCGACTTTAATTATGTTTTCTCGGTAGGGACGGGTGGAGGGTGAGGGTCGTTCCCAGACGTCCGATTGCCTCTTGGTCCCGTGCCATAAAAGATCCCCCCCTTTGTTTTGTTTTTGGAATGCCGACACTGCGGTCACTGTTCTAAGACACAGTCACTAAGTCCTTACACTTGACGTGTTGGACTTCAAACTCCCCCGACTACCAGTTCCGATAACCTGTAAGGTTCTTACGATGTCTAAGAGACTGGACTTTTCTCGAATCAGTTGAAAAAAGGGTTCTTTGTCTTAGTTTTTGGGGGTCGGACCCGTTAGTCGTGTATGGGTCACACTAAGGAGTTTGTAGACTGTTCGTGGAGGGTCCGGTCCGTGGCCCTTATGTTTCTTGATCATGTTTTAGCTTTTCGACTTGTGACTGTCTTTACAAGAGTTTTGTTCCGTGAACTCTCTACTAAACCTTAAACCCCCCGATACTTTATTAGTTTGGGAGATGACGTCCATCTAAGGATATGACCTCCATCTAAGAAATGGTAGACTCGGTAGGCCCTTCGGGTACTTCCTTGTCCGGTCTCGGTCCGATTCGGAGTCTCACACCGAGTCGTCCCCCGTCAGAGTCCTTTTGTTGACAGTTCTTCATTAAATTCGGTCTCTAGATTAAAAACCTTTGACGTTGTTCACACAATGTCCACAATCCTGTAGAGTAACACATCTCTTTTAATTAAAATTTACCGACTTTTACTATGTGACAAAGTGTAATGAAGGTTCACGAAAATCGGTTTGTTTAATTTTACCCTCTACAAAAAGGTCATCAACACTGGGTCCTCGAGTCAACGAGACTCCGTGTATCCTAGAAGGGACTAGTCCCTACCTTTTACCCTCTGAAAATTTTCGATGTTTGGAAGGAAGAGGTTCATTGGTGTTTTACTAGGTCTTCCGGCTCAGGTCTAGCCTGAGAGAAAATATCCAATTGGAAATTCAGTCTTTCTGTATTCAGGTCTACGGTTCAAGAGACGTGGAAAAGAAATTGAGTTCATTGTATACCGTTTTACTTTGGATTTCGCACAAATAGATTCTTGTACCTGTACAGGGGTCTCCAGTACGGTCCGGGACGGACCACTCTCCAAAGAGGAGTCTTTCTCGAAGATTCGAGAAAGACGGATTTTCTTTTGGTTCTTGGACGTACCGGACCCGATTGAAGGGAGTGAGACCCCGGGGTATTCCTTACCACTGTCCAACCCTATCATTCTTAGACGAAAAAAAGTCACCGGGGACTCTCTTTCTCACGTGACAGATTTTTACCGGGGGTTTACTCGGGGTACGAGTGCTGTCAGACAGGGATGTCTCCTCCGTCGATAAACCCCGATGGGTTTAACAGTTACGAGAGGATTTCCTAATGGTCACACCCTCCTTCACATACGGAGTTTGACTCACGAGATCATCGATACCTCTCCCTACACCCCGTCCCACTCGAGGTAGTCCCTGCGAATGTGAAATAGTGAACCTAAAAAACATTGTTCTTATATTAGTTTGTAATGAACATATTAATTTTACTTAACAAATTTTTCGTACTTGTTTAGTTACGCACTTGTTGAGGTTTCTAGGGAGACACAATAGGGTATAGGTAGTTTCATTGGACTAAGACAAGAATGTCTTTCTCTTGTACGACTCGTAAGATCAGGTAAACCTACAAAGAACCTTTTTTATTATTTCGCATAACACCCCGTAGTGGAGACCACTCAAACCCGGGAGACTGAGGGTCAAAAAAGAGAGAGATGAGAACTTGTCTAGGGAGACAGTGGGGCGGTGGTGTTCCCAGAATATGTAGGACCTACAGTGATGACGGGAGGGTCTGGTTCCTATTTTAGATGTGTAGACCCGTCTAGTACGTGTCGGGACTGACGGGACCAACCGGAGTAGAAAAGGATAAGGGGTGTTTTCAGTGTGCCTTCGTGTCTGAACAGGAAGAACTACTCTAGGGTCATAAGACGGGTAGGACGACGATGAGGACCTTATGGAGAAAGGAGGAGAGTCGTTGAGGTTTAGGAGGTACAGGGACCCCTGAGTCGTACCACAACATTGACGGGGACCAATCATGAGAGACTAAGGTCGGATGACGGTTCTGCAACTCAGGACGAGACCCGAAGACACAACATGTATCCCGAATGGGGTATCCCATTGACTAGTCGGACAATTGGAGAGGAACTAGGAAAATTAAAACATAGGAATCGTGGACCGGGTGTCGTCCTCGAGTCATATGTAGGTGACTGTTTTGACTTCTTTCCAAGTAAGAGGTTGTGAGACTATCGTGTTTACGTGTCTTAAGTTATAAACTTAAACGTCTTGTTTGGTACCCCCTTCAGTCAGACGAACGGAGAAAGAGGTTGGAGGGTAAGGGACATGGGACTTTGGGGATACGTGACACCAGTTCTAGACTTCGGGGTAGTTGTGTAGGGATCGGATTCGACGTTACCTGGTCTGTCCCCGCTCCTTCGACCCGGCAACGGGGAACTGGTAGACCCTCACTTTCGTTTTTCCCAGTGGGTTATGACTGGTGGAGTAGTCTCTATTAAAATTTGTAGACAATTAAGATTAGTACTAGTTGTAAGGCATTTTTACCGAACATTATAATTCTCTAAAAGATTACGACTTGATTAAAGTGTAAAGACCATTTTTGGGTTGGATAATTATTCATTAATAAGAAAAATATATAACAATTAAAATCCTAGGATTATCTACTAGAGATATAAATATGAGAAGCCATTGTGACCGGATATTAAAAGAACATAGTAAGAATGATCTAAAACATAGTTCTAATGTGATGGGATAAAAAGATGAGACCTTCTTAAAAACGTTCTGACGTTAATGAATCAAGGAGTCGCTAACCGTCTTGAGTGGTTACTTTGGTCCCATCCGGACCTCAAAAAAGACTCTCTTTTGGAGACTCATGTTTGAGTTACAGAAATTTCGGATATCCGAAAGCTAAAACATAAAGAGTTCTCTTCGTTCAAACCGTTCAAGCTAAAAAGATCCATTAAGGTTGTAAACCTAATGGTTCTATTGATTATAGACCTTCCGACTGGGACTCCACTTGAGACGTTCTTTAATTCACGGAGGACTTAGTAGTCTCTTTATTGTCGAATGTACACATGACCTGTATACGATGTTAAATATTTTCATGACCGGTGTATTATGCAATAGACTTCTACTCCAGGGTTCACCGAAACTACTGAATACTACAGAGTAAACGTTTCCCTATCTATTGAAGGATAAATCGTCTTAGTCGACTAAGTGATCCTTTACGACACCTCCGGATACGTTAACAACTTAAAGAGTGAAGTAGAGCCCCTCAGTGAACCCTCACAGTTATAGATCCCACAACCCTCACAAGACTCGAGGACCTTTGTTTGGAAGGGGTTCTGGTCCGACCCCCACAATTGACGCCCCGACCGTGGAAGTGCTTTGTGCCCAAGGTGTGTGTTGCGCCGGGCCTGCGTCACGGCCCCCGCTGGCCCGTGTGAGTGGTCTCGGAGCTTCAGGAACGTCAGCACCGCCCGTATCCTGCGCCCCTTCCCGGCGTCGTGACTCAGCGCGAACATCGAGGCGTCCCGGCTCCGCTTCTTCGACGTCGCGTCCAGCCGCCGGTCGTGCAGCGCCGGACGGCGGAGGGACTGCCGGCGGGTGGGGCGCCCGACGTAGGGCCCCGCGGCGCGCAAAACCCCCCTCTGCGCGGCTCCACGCCCCCGCCGCCCACCCCCAGCCATCCCATTTCGGACGCCAGTCGCGCCCCGACCCGGGCGCCTGTTACCCGACCTCCCCCGGCCCCAGGAAGCCGGCCCCCGCTCGATCCGCCTCTCTCCTCTACTGTCCCACTCTTGCACGACTGCTCACAGAAGACGCCCCCCTCGGCTCGGTGAGCGGCGGGTCCCTCTGCCTGTCCACTCCTCTCCCTGGGCCGGCCCTGGCGCCCGGTCGCGCTCCCCACCCGGCCCCCTATTACCCCGGCCGGCGTGCCCCTAGGGCCTGGACCCCCTCCCCGATACTGTACCCACTCTGCTGTCGCAGGGCTGTGCACAGGAGACTTCGCCGGACCCACCCCCGTGGGGGTCTCCCCTGGCGCCGGGCTCGGGCGAGGGATGCGGCCCTCTTCGACGCCGCGCCCCGGAAGGACAGGGCGGAAGCTGGCCGCGGCAGCGTTCGGGGCCGCGAGCGGGCCGACGGGAGCCGCAACGGACGCAGGGCGGTCGACATCCACAGGCGAACGGCGGGCCGCAGGCGGCCTTCCTGAGGTCGCGGGGCGGCTTGCGTCCCGGGATGGACGGGAGGGCGGCGTCGGCGGCCGCAGGGGCGGCTCGGAGCCCGCGCCGGACCGCGAGGCGGGGCGGGTCGCTCCCGGGCGGGGAAGGGCGCAGGCGGAGGCGGGTGAGGGGTCACGACCCTCGCAGGCGCGCGGAGAGGACCGCACCAGGGGCCGATTGGACACACGCCGGGCCCGCCCCAGCGGGTGCGACGACGCCCGGTAGGAACGACTTCGGGGCTCATCTTTGACTGGGTCCGCGTGAAAACTGGGTGGCGCCCGAGTCGAACGACCAGAGCGGACCTCTTAACGATGATGGAGGACGGAGGGAGACCTTAGTATAGGGAGGTTTTACCCGACTACGTTTTTCTCAGCAAACTGTGGGTCCCGTCGACCCAGAGTCTCCCGACGGTACTAACGGGTTCCAAGGTGTCGGTCTACGCACTTAGGCTCTCAGATTTTTGGGTTTCTGGAAAGGAGACGAAAAGTCTTAAGCGACGTGACGTTTTCAGAGACCGAAGAGTCTGTTCTGGAAACTCTCGGAGGTTCTTTCCCTCGGGGACCTCTGCTCATTATCCCCGCCCGTCTCCCGTCTAACTGGGTCAAGACGTCCTCCCTTCCCTGTCTGGGGGTAGGGGAGGCGATTGAGTGTTGGGGTAATTCTATTGGGGGTGTAAAACCGGAGTACCAGTGTACCTTTAGATTCGTGTGCACTACCGATTAAGGATGTGGTTCTTCGGGGAGTTGTGTGACGGGTGTGGAGACGTGAGTTCGTAGGAGGTTCCCTCTTTGAAGGGTTTGGAAGAGGTAGGTCTGACTCATCGTGGGACTTGGGTCTCCTCTCCAGGAACGAGAGTAAATACATACTGAAACCCTCTTTCTCGTTCTGATCTGGTGGTCGGTAGTGTACCAAAGGGTCCGAGTATGAACCTTAGTCACGACCGACGAGGGTCCTCAGACGTAGTTTGACGTAGTTTAGAGACCTACGATAATCTGGACATGACGAGGTCTTCGTAGGTTTTCACAGACTCTCGGAATACCAGAGTCTTTTTTGAGAAGTCAGTCAGTCAAGTCAGTACAGGCTGTGAAATGTTGGGGTACCTGATGTCGTGTGGTCCGAAGGGACTGGTAGTGGTTGAGGGTCTCGAACGAGTTTGAATACAGGTAGGTCAACCACACCGGTAGGTTGGTAGAGTAGGAGACAGCAGGGGAAGAGAAGGACCGAAGTTAGAAAGGGTCGTAGTCCCAGAAAAGTTTACTCAGTCAAAAAGTTTAGTCCACCGGTTTCATAACCTCAAAGTCGAAGTCGTAGTCAGGAAGTTTACTTATAAGTTCTGACTATAGGAAATCCTAACTGACCAAACTAGAGGAACGTCATGTTCTCTGAGAGTTCTCAGAAGATGTTGTGGTGTCAAGTTCTCGTCGATAAGAAGCCACGAAGGAAAGAAATACCAGGTTGAGAGTGTAGGTATGTACTGGTGACCTTATTGGTATCGAAACTGATCTACCTAGAAACAGCCGTCTCATTACAGAGACGAAAAATTATACGAAATTATACGAAAAATTATCGAAAAGAAGGTTCTTCGTTTTTTAAAAATTAAAGAAAATTAAAGTACCGACGTCAGTGGTAGACGTCACTAAAACCTCGGGGGGGGGGTTTTATTTCAGACAGTGCCAAAGGTAACAAAGGGGTAGATAAAGGGTACTTCACTACCTGACCTACGGTACTAGAATGAAAAGACTTGCAACTCAAAATTCGGTTGAAAAAGTGAGAAGAGAAAGTGAAAGTAGTTCTCCGAGAAATCAAGAAGAAATGAAAGACGGTATCCCCACCTCAGTAGACGGATAGACTCCAATAACTATAAAGAGGACTGTTTGAACTAAAGTCGAACACGAAGTAGGTTGGACCGTAAAGCGTACTACATGAGACGTACATTCAATTTGTTTGTCCCACTGTTACATGTCGGAACAGTATGAGGAAAGGGTTAAACCTTGGTCAAACAATAAGGTACAGGTCAAGGTTGACAACGAAGAACTGGACGTATGTCTATAGAGTCCTTCGTCCATTCCACCAGACTATAGAGGTAGAGAACTTCTTAAAAGGTGTCAAAGAACACTAGGTGTGTCAGTTTCATCTACAAAAAGACCTTGAAAGAACGAAAAAGTTACTAGATTGTCTACAACAGTAAACTAGAGACCAAGGAGACGGAAAAGATTTAGGTCGAACTCGTAGACCTTCAAGTGCGAAGTGCAAGACAACTTCGGACTGAACCTCTTAAAACTCGTAATGAAACGAACGCACACTCTACTCACGTTAACACGCCATCAAACTTGTAAAAAACCGTAACGGAAAGAAACCCTAACCTTACTTTTGACTGGAAAAGGTCAGGGCACCGGTGACGACTCAAAAGGTTTAAACGAACGTATGACTCACGTCGTGAAAGTGTCGTAGTCGAAAGTCCTAAACTTTATCGAGTTCACCTCAAGGTAGTGGAAGTGATCGAAACACCCATCAGTACGAGAGATTCCCGAAGGAAACACCGAGTCTATCATTTCGTAGACGGATGTGACGCCCTCTGGACCCAAGCTGGGGACCCAGTCCTTATAGGAGACCTCTTCCTTTACCGTTGGGTGAGGTCATGAGAACGGACCTTTTAGGGTACCTGCCTCCTCGGGCCATCCGATCTCAGCTACCTCAGTGTTTCTCAGCCTGTGCTGACTCGAAACGCGCTGAATGAAGTGAAGTGAAGTACGAAAGATTCCGGGTGAACTGAAGTGTAAGATCCTACAGACTGAGATCCACTCAGCAGTGTGGTAGCACTAATAGACCCAGTACTTCTAGAAAAAACATATCAAGGAGACATGAGAAGAACGGTAGAGAAGTATTATAGAAGACGAGACGATCCAGGAAATAACACAGATAGAAACGTACTTCACAAGGGAACCATAGAGATTAAAAGAACTTCTCCAGAGATCAGAAAGGGTAGGATAACAAAAGGAGATAAAGAAACGTAACTAGCGACTCCTTCCGAAAGAATAGAGAGGAACGATCAGAAACCTTGAGACGTAAGTTTACCCATATAGAAAGGAAAAGAGGAAACGGAAATGGAACAGAAGAAAAGAGTCGATAAACATTCCGGAGGAGTCTGTTGGTAAAAACGGAAAAACGTAAAGAAAAAGAACCCCTACCAGAACTAGTGTTTGGAGGCAAGAGGTCCGTATCAAGAGGTCCGTCTCTGACACAGATAGTCTAGATTAGGGACTTAGATAAACAGTGAAGGTGACATATTAGCATTCCCTAAACTAAATCCAGTACGGATTTACCAGATCACCAAAAGGGATGAAAGAAGTTAAACTCAGACTTAAAACGTTATTCCTCAAGTACTAGACTCGGTGTCAGTCTAGGGTCAGAACAAAAACGACTGACATATCTCGAAGAGGTGGAAACTGACGTTTCTTATATTAGTTTGACTATAATATAGTTTGACTAATAAAATTAGTTTGACTAAGAGAACACAACAATCTTTTCCTATAAACGATACTTGTCAAGCAAGAGAACCGTTTTGAGACAATCGGAAACGGGACGAAGTAAAACATGAGGTTCCAGTTTAAACGGATAATGAGGTCCATAGAGAACTGAAAACGTACGGTCAGAGGATACTACTGCCTCTTCCGTTACCGTGGGGTGAGGTCATGAGAACGGACCTTTCAGGGTACCTACCTCCTCGGACCATGTGACGTCAGGTACCCCAGCGATCCTCAGCCTGTTTTGACTCGCTGAAGTGAAAGTGAAAAGTGAGAGTACGTAACCTCTTCCTTTACCGTTGGGTGGGTCATAAGAACGGACCTCTTAGGGTCCCTGCCCCCTCGGACCACCCGACGGCAGAAACCCCAACGTCTCTCAGCCTGTGTTGACCCGCTGAAGTGAAAGTGAAAAGTGAGAGTACGTAACCTCTTCCTTTACCGTTGGGTGAGGTCATAAGAACGGACCTCTTAGGGTCCCTGCCCCCTCGGACCACCCGACGGCAGACACCCCAGCGTCTCTCAGCCTGTGCTGACTTCCCTGAATCTTCGTCGTCGTCGTCGTCGACGAGGATACTACTTTGCCTGTAGAAAACTCCCCCACTCAAGATCTTCCAGAATATCCAGAAGTATCTTAGTAAGTTGAAGTCGAAGAAGTCGTAATGACCAAACCCGTATTTGAACTTAATGACAGTATAACTTACCAAACGGAACCTTTGCTTGTGTCTAGTAAGACAGTAAAAACTCTAACGTGGGTTCATGACGTAAAGTCTGAGAAAACAACTGATACTCCTGATGAGGTAAAGAAGATTCCCTAAGAACGGGTGTCATCATCTATATTACCAATAGACTCAATTTAAGCGGGTAAGGTCAGGTAAGATCAAGTGACTAAGGATTTTACGGCTATAAGTGAGAACGGTAGATAACAAACTGGTGAAGGTTAAATGGAACTAAGTACCTGGATTGTAACGTCCAAAGATACGTCATAACGGAAATGTCGTAACCTGAAATGAAGGTAGTGGTCAATGTAGGTGTTGATCCACAACAAAATCGAAACCGAAGCAGAGAAGTACCTGAATAAAGAGGTGACTAGAGGTCATCGTATAACCCGTGGATGACTGGACCCCTCAAGTAGAAAGTCACAGAATAGAAAAACGGAAAAGTATGGTAAGTACCCCAAGAGTTCCGTTCTTATGACTTCACCAAACGGTAAGGGAAGAGGTCCCCTGGTACAAAACAACCTTGAGAGGTGGTACTGGGTAGGTAGAAACCACCGGGATGTGCCGTACCGAGTATCAAAGTAACTCAATCTGTTCCGACACCCGGTACACTAGTCAAACTAATCAAAAGACACTAACACCAAAAGTAAGGTTTTTCCGGGAATCACAGGACTTTTAGGACCCTCGGAGTGCCCTGAGTCGTAGAGATTGTACCGACGGTTTCCAGTCTGGGTCTTTCCGTTTCGGATACCGTCCCTCCGCCCCCTAGACCCTTGATGACAAGAAGAAGTGACACCTGGGAATCTGTTCCGGTGGAATGACCGGAGTTCCTAGCAAACAACCTACTTATGGACTTTAAACGAAAAGCGACTCATACGATAGAGTCTGTACTTTACTCTCAGTGTGACAATTATGGGTACAAGGTCCCCCACACCTTTCAAGAGACTCCTACGGTGACATCGCCGACCCTCGAGAAGTCTCGTTCGACCCAATAGATCAAGGTATAATGACACCAAGAAAAATAAAAAAAAATTTTCGTGGAAATAACTTTATATTAGGTGTCCGGTATCTTAAGTATAAATTTCACATTTTGTTCTCAAAAATCATGTAAACGTCTATACACGTTGGTAGTGACAGCACTTAAATTTTTGTAATAGTGGTATAGTTTTTCTTTAGGACATATGAATCCGATAGTGGTGAGATACGAGAGTTCATGGGGTCGGGGCGACGATAATGACGATTCAGCGAAGTCAGCACAGGCTGAGACACACTGGGGTATCCCCTGTCGGGTAGTCCGAGGTGGTAAGGACCCTAAGAGGTCCGTTCTTGTGACCTCACCCATCGGTAAAGGAAGAGGTTACGTACTTTCACTTTTCACTTTCACTTCAGCGAGTCAGCACAGGCTGGGAGTCGCTGGGGTACCTGACGTCGGATGGTCCGAGGAGGTGCGTACCCTAAAAGGTCCGTTCTCATGACCTCACCCCACGGTAACGGAAGAGGCTGGGGTCGGGATTCGTTGGTAATTAGACGAAAGATAGAGCAATCCAAACGGGTAAGACCGGTAAAGTGTATTACTTCAGTATATGATGCACCACAAAACACTGAACAAGAAAGTGAATCTCATACTACAAAAGTTTCAGGTAGGTACACATCGTACGTAGTTATGAAGTAAGGAAAGTTCCCGACTTATAACAAGGTAACAGACGTATATGGTGGAAAACAAACAGGAAAGTAATCACTTGCCAGTATACCTAACGGAGAGCGAAAACCGACAATACTCGTTCACTATTCCGCAATAAGAGAACGACGAAACTTCTAAGGGACGAACAGAAACCGAAACCCGTAAAAATAAGTTATGACACGACACAGACACCTGGAGTAACTCAACATAAAATAAACCTTAGGTAATCTAAGGACCTACACATTTACCAATAAAAATATTAGACCCTGTAAAAATCGACAAAAAAGAAGTTTACAAAAAAGAGAAGGAAAGAGAGCAGAGAAGAAGACCATGACGGCAATGTGTATACAACTACACAAATTCCACAGGACGTAAAGACACTCCGAGACCATTAAAAAGAAGTCACAAAAGGAAAGACAAGAACCTAATACATTAGAGAAAGTCAGACAGAAGTTTAAACGACCAAGAAAGAAGACAGTTAAATGTAGATGGTGACTCGGGAGATCACTTTAAAAGTAAAGTTAATCGTATGAAAAGTTGAGGTCGTAGGTAAACAAAGAAAAACTTATTAAAGAGAAAGTAAAGATAGTTATTTCATCAGAGATACACTACATTGTAATAGGAATACCGAAGGAAAGAAAGAAGTTAGTGAAGGAAATCGAGGAACTTGTATAAATATTTCCAATGAAACTTCCGAACCGGACAATTTGGGTTGTAGACCAACGAAAGTGTCCGTCAAAAACAACTGACAAAAAAGGGGTTACATACTCAGTGTGAAAGGATAAAGAAACGTACAGAGTATTAAAAGACAACGTTAGAGTTCCGGTCCAATAGTGGACACGAAGACTGGTTGATCGACATTTAACCTCCGAAGGTACACAGGCAGGAACCTAAACTAATTAAACGACGTCACCAAGTGTCTTAAGTCTTTTTCAATTGAAGGATCTCATATTTTTATATCTTAGTGTCCTCCTCGGTTTACTTTCGTTACTGTCCCGTTTATACACCCTTCCCCGAAAGAGGTACGAGAAAGCCCCCCCACCCCCAATGGTAAGGGGGTCGTAGTGATGCACAAGTCGTTGGGGTCTCAAGAGACTTGGGGTAGGAAAAACCCGAAAATACCTCCGGAGTAATGAATCCGTACCAACTAGGTTAGTAACTGGTGACCACTAACTCAGTTGGAGATAGGGGTAGGGGGGAGATCTCGACTAATTACAGTAGTATAGTTGTCACTATTTAATACAACTACATACATGGAAACTTTACTTTAATACTTTTACCGTTATATGGATACATCTGAAGGAGAGTCTTTGCATAATGGGATCAGACTAGTACTCTTCCCCAAAGGGACCATCGAGTTAGTCATTTCTTAGGTGGACGTTACGTCCTCTACGTTCAAGTCAGGGACCCAGTCCTTCTAGGGGACCTCTTCCTTTACCTTTGGGTAAGGCCATAGGAACGAACCCTTTAGGGTACCTGTCTCCTCGGACCACCGGACATCAGGTACCCCAACGTTCTCGGCTTGTACTGAATCGTTGATTTGGTGGTGGTGGTGGTTAGTACTCTTTTGTAGTCTGTTTAGGGTTGCCCCCTCCCCTCGGAAGTAACCACCAGGTCACCAATTCCCAGGTGTGAGGCCACGTCTCCTGTAGGCAAACTAGGGACCAGTTCTTTGATTTTGACGACACCCCGTTGATTCTGGTACGCGAAGTTGATCTCTTCGGGGTGTGTGACGTTCCTTGTCGGACGTGTTGGCGTTTTTTCTGGGTCATGTCGGTGTGTGTTTTTTTGTGGTTATTTTCGTCAGATACTTTATAGTCATATGGAGTTTTAAGTTTCCGTAGTTTTGTTCCTTTCAGATTCTTTGAGTCTCCGGTCTCCTTGGATTCCTCTGTATTGATGATTTATTTTACATCATAGGACCCATCCTAGGAACTTGTGTTTTCCTGTAATCTATTTTTGGTTCCTTTAGACTTATTTGATCCCTGATAACTAATTAATTAATATTGTTTACATGGTATAACTATTGCAATCACTAACCCTACTAACCCACACCCCATATGTCTTTGAGACGTAATAGAAGTGTTAAAAAGAAATTTTAAAATTTTACAAACTTTGAAAAGAATGTTTTAATTCAGATGAATTTTCAGGTGACAACGATTTAACTCAAATCCAATATGTACGTCTCAATTAAATACTATGTTTTAGATATTAAAGGGTATAAATATATAATTTACCCTTTCGAATACTAATTGAGTTATAGGTTGATATGACGTTCTTCTTTTTTTTACGTTATATGATCCTTATGTTACGATAATCGAATTAGTTTTGTTAAGATGGTTTATTGAAAACTCCAGGTCATGCTTTACTTCTACGTCCTAGTAAAAAGAGAAATATATATAAGTACGATTCAGTGCAGTCAGCACAGGTTGAGAAACGTTGGGATACCTGACATCGGGTGGTCCGAAGAGACAGGTACCCTAAGAGGTCCGTTCTTATGACCTCACCCAACGCTACGGGAGGAGGTCCCCTAGAAGACCTGGGACCCTGGTTCGACCGTAGAGTATAGAGAACATAACCGTCCGCCCAAAAAATAGTCACCGCGGTGGACCCTTCGGGAAAAATTGTATATAGAATAAATAAATAAAAACCGACGGGACCCAGAAGGAACGACACCCGACGAGTAATCTAACCGAAGAGAATAACGTCTAGTCCGCGAGATCCGTGTGACCGAGTCATTGACACCACGTACCCGAATTGGGTACGTTCTCGTTATTTATTTTAAGTTGATTATGATATTACAGTTGTTGTTTAAGATTGAATTTTATAGATATGATCGGGGGGTTTGATGTTTGATAATTGCCATTCCATTTAGATTGGTTTTTTTAGAAACAATATTTAAATATTTTGACATACTCCCTGAAGGGACCACGGAATCAACTATTTTTAGACGGACGGTCACGGACCCCGGACCCAAGTCAGGGCCAGGTCCTTCTAAGGTGTACGGAACCTCGTTGATTCGAACTCGAGGTCTCGGACACTCGACGTTGATAACTCGGACACACGGTGTTGATTACTTCGGCCGTGTGGATCTCGGACACGAGGCTTTGGTCTTTTAGGTGACGTTACCCTTCCGGTCTGTGGTGTTACTTCTCATCGGGGACGAAAGGTGTTGATCACTTTCGGACGTGTTTTCGTTGTTGCGTTTTTTTTTTTTTTCCGCCCAAAAAATTTTATTTTATAAATTAAAATTTTCGATCTACTTTTCTGTATTTTTGTCTGTAGTTACTACCCCTTCTAAATGTTGCGAGTACTTATACTATGTACTACAATATACTATAGATTTATATTAACTTTTACGTTATTTTACCTCTGAAGGGATCTCCAGGTCACCAATTCTGAACCGTAAGGTTACGTCCCCCCACGTCCAAACTGAGAACTAATTCCTTGATTTTAGGGTGTACGGAACTCCAGTTTTTTGGTTTTTTATATTTTGGCTTCGTTAACATTATTTGAGTTATTTCTGAAATTTTTACTAGGTGTAGTTTTATTTCTTTTTATAAATTTTTCCATGGAACGCCGGAGGGAGGGTCAAATTCTTCTTTCTATCACGGTTGTGGAAACTTTGAGACACCAGGGAAGGGGTCAGTGTGAGGAGTGAGGGATGATATTCATTGGTGATAAGACCTGAAGTCTAATTGTTAATGAAACGATAGATAGGAGTTGCGGGTGGGGGTGGAGTTGATAGTCTTTTTTTTTTTTTAAGTTCCCGTTGGTTCGGTACCGAAGTCGGGAATTTCAACCGCGTCTCGGCCCAAACTTATACCGTGAAAGGCTCCCCTTCACGCTAGTGAGTCCGAGTAAACGTATGGGTGTTACGTGACGTTTATCAAATTATCAAAAGCTCAAATTATTTTTTTAAAATGAATCAACTTAAAAGATTCACACTTTTATAATAAAAGTCTTAAGGAACTCATTTAAAAGAGTCCATCATTGAAACCCCTAATTTANTGCGGGTGGGGGTGGAGTTGATAGGGTTTTTTTTTTTTTAAGTTCCCGTTGGTTCGGTACCGAAGTCGGGAATTTCAACCGCGTCTCGGCCCAAACTTATACCGTGAAAGGCTCCCCTTCACGCTAGTGAGTCCGAGTAAACGTATGGGTGTTACGTGACGTTTATCAAATTATCAAAAGCTCAAATTATTTTTTTAAAATGAATCAACTTAAAAGATTCACACTTTTATAATAAAAGTCTTAAGGAACTCATTTAAAAGAGTCCATCATTGAAACCCCTAATTTATCAGTGGTAGTCGCATCATCCTCAACACCAATGACCTTTTTGCTTAATTCCCGTCGTAATCCATATGAGACTAAAGAGAAGTTTGGCATATTTAGAAAGCGGAAAATGATTTCTAAAGGCACCTCTCTTTGTTAAGACTCAGAATTTGGTTAAAAAACTTCGGAACGAACTACGCTCCGACAAACAACACCAGACTTTCTTTCTTGAGCCAAAAGAGAACCCCCCCTCCCAACGTCTCATAGAATAGTATCTCAACGACAGTTGTTGTGTACTCAATGTATGTATCATACTAGAGATCCAGATAAAATAAACGAAGAATTTCAAAGGACTCCACGAACAGATAAAGTAATTTAGTTACTTGTCTTTTGTCGACAATTATATCGAATAATCTTCGTACATCCAAGAAGTTCATACAAGGGTATTTGCAACAATATAATTGTATCATGTATTCAGTACCTCCACGAAAATGTTACAATAAGTATACACGGTATTCACGACACTTTTATTTCAGTGAGTCAGCACAGGTTGAGAACCACTGGGCCACCTAACATCAGATGGTCCTAAGAGCAGGTATCCTAAAAGGTCCACAATCACGACCTCACCCACCGGTAAAAAAAGAGGTCCCAAAGAAGTGCTGAGTCCTTAGTTCGGTTCTAGAGGGCGTGACATCTGTCTGCGAAATGGGGGACTCGGTAGTTCCTTCATTTTAGGACACCTCTCTTCCCCTGTTACATCTCTTGTTTTACCACCACCTCTTGTGCATCTCTTGTAGTGGTTGAGTTACCTGTACACAAACTCGTTCTACCACTTGTTCCTTCGACCACACGGCGTCGGATACCCCAGTGTCTCAGTCTGTACTGCTTCGCTCACTCGACGGTCCTTAACTTGGACCCCGGGGTCCGGAGGGACCACCGAGTCTGCCATTTCACAGACGGACGTCTGTCCCTCTGGGCCCAAGCTAGGGAACCAACCCTTCTAGGCGACCTCTTCCTTTACCGTTGGGTAAGGTCATGAGAACAGACCTTTTAAGGCACCTGACTCCTCGGACTATCTGATGTCGGGTACCCCAGCGTTTCTCAACCTGTGCTGACTCGCTGAAGTGAAGAAGTCGTCATTTTCGTGTTGCAGGATTGGAAAGCTAACGGTCTCAAAGGTTTCAATTAGAATAAATTTTTCAATCCCATGAAAGTATTTTGATAAAAAGAAACTCGGTGATAAAACCTCAATGTCGGGACAATATCAAATAAAAGAAACGAATCACACTAAGAAATCGTAAACTACAATAAATAAAACCCTTTTCGAACATTAAAAAGACGTGGATTTAATAGAAAGGGACGATCGCGTCTCTTATCTCAGTCGGGCGTTACGTCCTCTGGGTTCAAGCTAGGGACCCAGCCCTTCTAGGGGACCTCTTCTTTTACTGTTGGGTGAGGTCATAAGAACGGACCTCCTAGGGGTACCTGTCTCCTCGGACCGCCTGATGTCAGGTACCCCAGCGCTTTTCAGCCTGTGCTGACTCGGTGAAGTGCGAATGCAAAAGTTTCAAAGAAGTGTCCACCGCGATCACTATTTCTTGGGCGGACGGTTGTGCCCTCTGTTCTCTCCGACCAACGGAGGGATCCAGTCCTTCTAGGGGACCTCCTCCTTTACCGTTGGGTGAGGTCATAAGAACGGACCTATTAGGGTACCTGTCTTTTCTGACCGCCCGATGTCAGGTACGCCATCGGCCTGACGTGCATCCATGAACGCCGTCTTAACTCGTGATTTTCCCCTTCGTTCGCGGGGGAACACCGGTTGTCTCCGACGTCGTCTTTCCTCTTTCCCTGTCCTCGACTCTGGGTCTCCGGGTTAAATGGAACTTGTCGTCGCACGAAGAGGTGACGTCTTAGACTTTCTTAATCCACAACGAGATTCAGAGTCTGGACGGTGAACATCGACACCGGAGACCCTAGGACGGTGATGTTTTTCCTTGATTTCTTGTTAGGTGTTCTTGTCCATTCCGACTAAATTGTAACTAGAGAATTACATCTGGGAGTGACCTTCTCTAATCTCATTTTCGTAAGATATTATTAAGGTGTTTACGTCTTTTTCATAACTTATTTAAGTTTATGGGTAAGTAATATGTAAATCCACACTACAACGCCTCTTCTGCGAACTCTCAGGGAACCTGACGTTCCTCTAGTTTGGTCAGGTAGGATTTCCTTTAGTTAGGACTTATAAGTAACCTTTCTGACCACGACTTTGACTTTGAGGTTATGAAACCGGTGGACTATACTTCTCGACTGAGTAATCTTTTCTGGGACTACGACCGTTTTTAACTTCCTCCCTCATCTTCCCCGGTTGTCTCCTACATTACTAACGTACCGTAGTGGTTGAACTACCTGTATTCAAACTCGTTCGAGGTCCTCTACCACTTCCTGTCCCTTCGGACCACATCACGGTAGGTACCCCAGTATTCCTCAACTTGTCCTGACTCGTTGACTTGTTGTTATATCTATTTTAAATTGTAGACGGATTCACTGACTTGTTGTTATATCCATTTTAAATTGTAGGTGGATTGGATTCCTTCTTAAAATCGTTGGTTTTTGGACCTCGTTTGTGGTGTACATTGTCTTTCACAATATTTACAAGGGAAACCTCAGTCCTTCTTCTGTTCTTGTTTAGTGTTAAAGTTAGTTTTTTAAGGTTATTTCCAAAAATGCAAAATATAAAAAATCATACGGAAAATAGTTACGGACTACTAGACTGCAACTCGACTACATTATTATTATCTTTATTTCACGTGTTATTCACATTACGTGAAGTTAGTAGTACTTTGGTAGGGGGTGTGAGGGTTGGTACCTTTTTCACAGAAGATACTTTGACAGGGGTCACGGTTTGTCCAACCCCTGACGGTGGAATATAATGTATAATCATACTTAACAACTGTCTTTACCTTTAAGGTCCGTGTGATATTTGTTTAACGAGGTCGGGGAGTTTGGGGTATAAATGTTAGTCTCGACACAGGCACGAGACCTCAGTCTTCAGGACCTTTACAGGTACCTCGAACCTTGTCGACTTTTTGTTCAATTGGGAGGAACAGCAAGAGATCGGTCACTTTCGACGGGTCCTAGGAAAGTCTTACTTCCTCTGGTTTCCAGGGGGGGTTAGATCCTCGTCTCTTTGTGAGAAAAGGACAGGGGAGTCGTTGACTCGGGGACCGGTTCGGGACCCTCCACATTGATAACAGTATCCCACTCTTGTGACGTTAAGGAGGAGTGTGACACTTTATACGTTCTTGTGTTTCCTTAGAGTTTTGTTTACTTACTTACCTTCCACACTTACTTAGAGTCTTTGTCCGATTCACTTCCTTCGACCAGTGCTTTTCGGTGACCAACATACGAAAGTAACCACACTTTACAGATCTTCTCCGTGAAATCTCTGTCCTTCATCAATCATAAACCGTCTCCGACACCCTACCCTCTCGACCCCTTATCGACGATTACCATTGACAAGGAAAGACCCCAACTACTTTTACAAGATTTTGATCTAACACCCCTCGAACGACCGTCAAGTCACCAATCCTGAGGGACGGAGGTGATGTCCTCCACGTCCAAAGTGGGGACCAATCCCTTGGTTCTAGGGTATACCAGGTGTCCGGACGGTTTTGTCTTGTTTTTGTGATAACAACACACGCACGGACAGTTCAGCCAAGTCAGGATAGGCTGAGAAAGGCTGGGGTACCTGGCATCGGACGGTCCGACGAGACAGGTACCCTAAGGGGACCGTTCTTATGACCTCACCCAACGGTAAACGAAGAGGTCCCCTAGAAGGGCTGGGTCCCTAACTGAGAGTTCGGAGGACGTAAACGTCCGTCCAAGAAATGGTGATCGCGGTGGCGGAACACCTCTACTAGCGTCCTAAGACTTATACGATTGTCAGTGAATCAACATGTGAAATTTACCCACTTGACACACCATTCACCTAACATAGGGGGTTTTCGACAAAAGCAGTTTAAATTTAGTTTATATTACAGTTTATATAACACTCGTCTTCTTGATCGTTTGGTTTGTACTGTTGCGTCTCAACCCTTCACCTCATAACTGTGCCGGAGGTCTTTTCTCAGTTTTTTCTTGACGTTAAAGGAAAGGGTTCTGAAAGTCAATGGTGTTAGCAATTCCTCAGAGACATCTGACAGCCTCGGGCAAGGACTCGTGACGTCTCCTCATGTCGAGTACCCAACCAAACAAACAAAAGATGTATTCTACTCTGAGCTCCAGACTTTGACTTTATTCTAAAGTAGCGGTGTTCATCGTAGTCCACTCCTCCGCCCTTTAGACTTTGGGTGGCGCCGTTCGTCGTTAAAAAAAAAAAAAACCGGACGCGTCAAACTCCCTTGAATCAAGGGGATGGTCCTTTCCTTGGTCGTCCCTCACTTTCGATCTCGGGTTTGGTGACCTGGGAGACCCCTATAGGATTCGAGGTTAAAATTTGTCCTGTGCCGATACTTAAAA
Source organism: Capra ibex (assembly GCA_006410555.1). Classification (NCBI taxonomy): domain Eukaryota; kingdom Metazoa; phylum Chordata; class Mammalia; order Artiodactyla; family Bovidae; genus Capra; species Capra ibex. Next base: position 69,773,562 of record SJYO01034137.1, on the reverse strand, counting down.
AGAGTTTGCCGTCTTATAAGGTCTCACATGTAGAACCTGCACGTGCCATGTTTGTTTGTTTTGTGGACACGCGGGTGGTGCGTCAAGTTCTTTTTCCTTTAACAGTTTGAAACTTTTGGGAATTAGGTGGCTTCCCTCCTTGGTGCCAGTCCTTAAAACACGGTCAGTGAACGATAAAAAAAAAAGAAAAAGTTAAATTGTCGTTTCAGAGATTGTCTTTAGTTTCAGCCTGTATGTGTATGTGTTTTGTAGACTTTGGGTCCAGAGGCGAGCCACGCCGCACAGCTACGGTCGGTCGGGAGGGCGGCGTAGCGGGGGATCACGGCTGTGTCCCCGAGACGCACTTCTGTCGAAAGGGCCCGCCTTTCCGGCGGGTGAACGGAATAAACGTATGGGTGGCGCGGGACGTGTGGCATGTTCAAATTTTAATATTTTGAAGTTTAAAGGAAAATGGATATAAAAGACTTTAGTCTGGCAACAAATGTCTTATTAGATCCTCAAAAACAAGTCCGTGACTGCGAGCCACAATCGATCAGTGGGAGTGGCAGATCCTCAAAGACAATGGGCTCGACACTTAATGATTCCGACACTTCATATGAGACCAAAGAGAAGTCTAGCATATTTAGAAAGCGGAAAATGATTTCTAAAGGCACCTCTCCTTGTTGAGACTCAGAATTTGATTAAAAAACTCCGGAACAAAGCTGTTCCGATGAATATAACCAATTATTTTCTGAACATTATAAAATTGTCTTTTTACAGTAATTGATTACTATCATTGGAACTCATTCCACTCACATGACGAATGATCCGAATTCCATGATGGGTTCACGAATTTTACTTTCGCATTAAATTGTTATAACGTCGTGCGGTCCCGAGAGACAAGTATTGATCGAGGGTCTCAAGTGAGGATTAAGTACAGGTGGCTCAACCGTAGTCTCAGAATAGGTTATTTAGTCGAGAAGCGCACTCGATCAGTTTCATGACCTCGAAGTCCAAATCGTAGTAATGAAGGTTTCTTGTGGCTCTTTACTAGAAATCCTACCTGACTAGCCTAGAGAAACGTCAGGTTCCCTGAGAATTCTCAGAAGAGGTTAAGCCGCGAGTCGAAAGAAGTGTCAGGTTGAAAGTGTAGGTATGTACTGGTGACCCTTTTGGTATCGGAACTGATCTGCCTGGAAACAACCGTTTCATTACAGAGACGAAAAGTTATACGACACATCCAACCAGTATTGAAAAGAAGGCTCCTCATTCACAGAAAATTAAAGTACCGACGTCAGTGGTAGACGTCACTAAAACCTCGGGGGGGTTTTATTTCAAAAGCGTAGCCCACCGATTTAATAACCTCTAAGTCAAAGTCGTGGTCAGGAAGGCTACTTTTAAGTTCTGACTAAAATTCTACCTGACCAATATAAAAGAAAGACAGGTTCTCTGAGAGTTCTCGGAAAGGGTTGTGATATCAATTTTTCGTAGTTAAAAGGTCACGAGTCGGGAGAATACATCAAGTCAAGAGTGTAGATATGTACTAATGACCCTTTTCATACAAACTGATCTACCTGGAAACAACCGTTCCAATCACAGAGACGGAACATTATACAACAGATCCAATCAATATAGAAAAGAAGGTTCCTCGCTCGCAGAAAATTAAAATATCGACGTCAATGGTAGACGTCACTAAAACCTCAGGGGGCGGTTTTAAAGAACCTGACGAAGGGGTATATAAACGAGACGTCACTACCCTGGTCTACGATACCAGAATAAAAAGACTTACAACAAAATTCGGTTGAAAAAGTGAGAGGAGAAAGTGAAAGTAGTTCTCTGAGAAATTAAGAAGAAGTGAAAGACGGTATTCACACCACAGTAGACGTATAGACTACAATAACTATAAAGACGGTCGTTAGAACTAAGGTCGAACACGAAGTAGGTCAGATCGTAAAGAGTACTACATGAGACGTATATTCAATTTATTCGTCCCACTGTTATATGTCGGAACTGCATGAGGAAAGGGTTAAACCTCGGTCAGACAATGAGGTACAGATTGACAACGAAGAACTGGACGTATGTCTAAAGAGTCCTCCGTCCATTCCACTAGACCATAAGGGTAGAGAACTTCTTAAAAAGGTGTCAAACAACACTAGGTGTGTCAGTTTCCGAAACCGTATCAGTTATTCCGTCATCTACAAAAAGACCTTGAGAGAACGAAAAAGCTACTAGGTTACCTACAACCGTTAAACTAGAGACCAAGAAGACGGAAAAGATTAGGTCGAAAAGATTAGTTTTCACTAATTACACTTTCACATACAAACAGAAGGAATAAATGTACCGAATTAAAAGGAACTACTCGTCAATACACACTTCAACTACCCCCAAAACTAATAAAATCCCCGACCAATCAATTTATTAAAGTCTTTTTTTACACCAATAACCAAACAAAAAAAAAAACATAATTCAAACTTCAGGTCCCACTTAAAATACTAACTTTACAAAATTAACCCTGAAAATTTTTTAAATAAATAAAATTAACCTCCGATTAATGTTATAGCATAACCAAAACGGTATGTAGTTGTTCTTAGGCGGTGTCAACATGTGCACAAGGGGTAGAACTTGGGGGGAGGGTGGAGGGAGGGGCATGGTAGGGAGACCTAGTAGGGTCACGTGGTCGGGACTCGTAGGACATAGGACGTAACTTGGACCTGACCGCTAAGCAAAGAATATACTATAATATGTACAAAGTCACGGTAAGAGGGTTAGTAGGGTGGTAGAGGGAGAGGGTGTCTCAGGTTTTCTGACAAGATATGTAGACACAGAGAAAACGACAGAGCGTATGTCCCAATAGCAATGGTAGAAAGATTTAAGGTATATATACGTAATCATATGACATAACCACAAAAAGAAAGACTGAATGAAGTGACATATTATCCGAGGTCAAAGTAGGTGGAGTAATCTTGACTAAGTTTACGTAAGAAAAATTACTGACCCATTATGAGGTAACACATATACATGGTGTCGACAGAATAGGTAAGTAGACGACTACCTGTAGATCCAACGAAGGTACAGGAGCGATAATATTTGTCACGACGTTACTTGTAACCCTATGTGTACAGTGAAAGTTAAGACCAAAGGAACCACACATACGGGTCTTCACCCTAACCTCCCAGTATTCCGTCAAGATAAAGGTCAAAAAATTCCTTAGAGGTGTGACAAGAGGTATCACCGACATAATCAAACGTAAGGGTGGTTGTCACATTCTCCCGAAGGAAAAGAGGCGTGGGAGAGGTCGTAAATAATGAACATCTGAAAACCTAACGTCGGTAAGACTGACCGCACTTCACCATGGAGTGACACCAAAACTAAACGTAAAGAGACTATTACTCACTACAACTCGTAGAAAAGTACACAAACAATCGGTAGGCATACAGAAGAAACCTCTTTACAGATAAATCAAGAAACCGGGTAAAAAACTAACCCAGCAAATAAAAAGACCTTAACTCGACGTCCTCAACGAACATATAAAAACTCTAGTCAACAAACAGTCAACGAAGTAAACGATAATAAAAGAGGGTAAGACTTCCGACAGAAAAGTGGGACGAATATCAACCCTGAAAACAAAAATTTTGCGAGTTGGTCTAACATTGATTTTTCTTGGGTCGAGTTTCATATTATCTGTTATCTAGAATAAGAGGAAAGTACCGAAATCCGACCTAACAGACAAAATGAATAATGTCCAAACCAATCATCTTATTACAAAAAGAACAAATCTGACACATTCCGAAAGAAGGGGATTCTTACTTTACCTCAGTGTTTAAAGAATCCCGTTCGTCCATATTATTAAAGAGGGGTTTCGCTCACATGGGTAAATATGAAGGTGGTTACCGGATACGTATAAGGGTAACAAAGAGTCGGAATGACCGGGAACCATATAAGTCCAAAATTTAAAGCGGGTAGACCATCAGTATTTCAATAATATAGAATCAAAATTACATGTAAAGAAATTAATGATTACTCCAACCTGTAGAAAAATTTCTGCAAAACCGGTAAGTACCGTAGAGAAGATACTTTCCGTACATGAACAGAAAACGACGTTACAGTCAAAGATTCACCAACATCAAAAACTATGTCTGAGATCTCTGAAATAAAAAATTCATTCTGAAAACAAAAATAAATAAATACCGACGTGACCCAGAAGTAACGGTGAACCCGAAAGGGATCAACGACGCTCGTCCCCCGATGAGAGATCAACGTCGAAGACTAACGCCACCGAAGAGAGTAACGTCTCGTGACTGAAGTCCGTGCGACCGAAGTCTATAACACTTGACGCCCGAGGTCTCGTGTCCGAGCCATCGACACCGTGTGGTCGAATCAACGGGGTACCGGACACCCTAGAAGGGTCTGGTCCCTACCTTGGACTCGGGGACGTAACCGTCCGCCTGAGAATTGGTGACCCAGTGGTCCCTTCAGGAGGTCTCAGATTTATATGAGAAACGACCAATACACCACGTAAAAGGAAGAGGGTCCAATTCCGAAGGGACAGGTCAAAAAATCAGAGAAGACCACTTGACCAGATTTTAAATTATAACAGTCTAACTAGAATAAAATTTTTTAACATAAGACTAAAACACGAAAACACACACACAAATTATTAAGTAACGGAGCTCAATAATTTAAGATATAGAAATATAAAAATAATATGTATATATTAACAAAAGAGAAAAGAAAAACCGGTATGACGTGTCACACGTCTTGAAGGAGACACACGACACGAATCAGCGAGTCAGTACAGGTTGCGGAACACTGGGGTACCTGTTATCCGGCGGTCTGAGGAGACAGGTATCTCTCAGAGGTCCGTTCTTATGACCTCACCAAACGGTAGGGGAGGAGGTCCTCTAGTAGGGTTGGATCCCTAACTTGGGTCCCGAAGGGACCACCGAGTCTTCAATTTCGTAGACGGTCGTTACGCCCTCTGGACCCAAGCTAGGGACCCAGCCCTTCTAGGGGACCTCTTCCTTTACCGTTGGGTGAGGTCATAAGAACGGATCTCTTAGGGTACCTGTCCCCTCGGACCACCCGATGTCGGGTGCCCCAGTGTTTCTCAGTCTGTGCTGACTCGCTGAAGTGGGAGTGTGTGGGTGACACGTCCGTCTAAGAAATGGTAGACTCGGTGGTCCCGTCATGTCTTGAAGGAGATGGTCCTTAATTTGGACACGGGGGACGCCACCTCCACCCCTCAGTTGGCGACCTGGTGGTTCCTTCAGGACATAGAAAATTTCAATACGAAAAGTATAAATTCAAGAACTGAGTAGACCTTGACTTAAAAACACGTCATTCAGGAGATGTATACTTGGAAGTTCAACACTTGAAAGTTTCTACGTTTACACACAAGTGCACAGGTCAGTGTATTCAATCGAGTGCACAGGCCACGTGCGACAGTACACACACGTAGGAATGTTTACACACATGAAATGACATATGACACATCGAAAACACATGAAATGACATCTCACGACACATCTCATGTCGTCATGTCACCGAAATAAAGTTCGAGTCCTACAGACCTTCGTTTACATTGTCGTCGTCACTACATCGACCATGATCAGATGATGATCATATCATCGTCATATATTAGAGACACTCTAGTTTTTACTCTCTAATTTTGACACCCTAATTTTTACAAAATAAAAAAAAATACATAATAAGTACACTTTTTACAATATTTGGATATACGACGACGACGATTCAGTGAAGTCAACGGGTCATGACATATCGGTCGACACGATCGACCCATGGATCCGATTGAAACGACCTGAATGCTTGTGTGACCTGCATTTGCACACACGAGAGTCTTACCTTGAGTAAACATACATTCCCTGAATGTACCACACTTCACGCCCAGTAAAAATAAAGGCTGTTAGTGGGTCGTCACAAATAAATACGACAGAGAAAGGGGTGACTAGACGTCACTGTCGAGACTGTCTGTAGTCGAAAGGAATGTTCTCACCCTTACAAAGACACGAGTGATAAACAAAGAAGTTTGGTGAGACAGCGCCACACTAACTGGATGTTTCTCGACGTGTACAAATCCCACATGTTGGACTACTCGAACCTCAATTCATGTCTGGGTACTTTAGCAATGGTGTTAGTTGCAGTATTTGTGAGACCCGAGAGGTAAGACAAGACACCCAGATTGAATAGATAGGGACTCGATTATAGTGTGCAGAATTAAGGACACCTAAATTTTATTCTGAACTTTCACCATCCGAATTAGGGAGAGAAACCAAAAGAAAAGTCCTCAGTGAACCGATAGGAAACAAGAAGGTTTTTACAAATCTTATCGAAAGACTAACGGTACTTTTAAGGATGACCCCTAAAGGGACCCCCAGGACACCGATTCTGCAGACGGTCACGTTCCTTCCCTACGTCCAAAGATAGGAACCGCCATTCGATTCTAGGGTGTATGGAGCACCGTTTTTATTTATTTATTTATTTTATTTTGTCTTCGATATAATGTTGTTCAAGTTATTTCTGTTTTTTACTAGGTGTAATTTTTTTTAGAATTTTTTTTCTTTTAGGTTACCCTAGACTTAAATAAATTATTTTATTTAATGAACTAATGAATAATGAATTCATTAAATAAATTAATTTATTCAATAAAAAAAAACCGGTATATCGGACCTACACTCTAGAATCAAGGGGTTGGTCCCTAGTTCATGGTCGGGAACCGTCACTTTCGTACCTCAGGATGGGTGACCTGGTGGTTTCTCAAAAGTAATAAACTTAAATGATAGATTGGTTTGTTAAAATTTTTTGAAGAAAAGACTATAAAAAAGAGAAAATAATAACTTGTCAATTGTATACGTTGCAACTTGAACATACTTCATCTTTACTATCACCTGGAGAAAAAGAATACGGACTAGAATTTTCTTTACGAAAATTTATAAAGAGGTGACTTATACTACAAAGAAAATTCATAATCTATTGAAAATAGCTCATACACGAATATGAGAGAAAATGAATTCAAAGCGACGTAGATAATCCCACTAGTACACGAAAAAAGAAAATTTAACAATTACACCACTCACTGTAACTAACTAAAGGTTTACAAGGTTAAAACGTAAAGACCCTATTTAAACAGAATCCGACGATACTGTTTTATGATATTTGACCCACTGTTGACTCTGAAGAAAGAGTATCAAGACTTCAAACATTCAGACCTCAGTCCTACGGTCGTACCCAGACCAAGACCATTCCCGGGAGGAGGTCTGACGTCTCACAACTGAAGAACATAGGAGTGTCCCGTCTTTTCTCTCGGTCGATCGTGAGACCGGAGGAGAATAAATATTCCCGTGATTAGGGTTGACAGCCTCTTCCGTTACCGTTGGGTGAGGTCTTGAGAACGGACCTTTTAGGGTACCTACCTCCTCGGACCATCCGATGTCAGGTACCCCAGCGCTTCTCAGTCTGTACTGACTCGCTGAAGTGAAAGTGAAAAGTGAAAGTACGTAACCTCTTCCTTTACCGTTGGGTGAGGTCACAAGAACGGACCTCTTAGGGCCCCTACCCCCTCGGACCACCCGACGACAGATAGCCCAGCGCATCTCAGCCTGTGCTGACTTCGCTGAGTCGTCGTCGTCGTGGGGTAGACACTCCCGAGACGGGAGTACCGGATTAATGAGAGTTAAGTAGAGAGGATTAACTAGCGTGACTCAAATCCCAAAGTTGTATACTTAAACCACCCTCCTCTTTGTCTGAAAGTCGGGTGACCTTTTGGGTTGAACCAATATAATAATGAAATAAAATTAAAAATAACGAAAAATTTAAAAACAAATTACAAATAACGAAATGTTACAACATAATCAAAGATGGGATGTCATTTCCCTTAGTGATATGTACACACATATATATATAAAAACAACAAGTCAACGAGTCAGTACAGACTGAAAAACACTGGGGTACCTGACGTCGTACGTTCCGAAGGGATGACGACGACGATTCAGTGAAGTCAGCACAGGCTGACACGCTGGGGTATCTGCCATCGGTTGGTCCGAGGGGGCAGGGACCCTAAGAGGTCCGTTCTTGTCACCTCACCCAACGGTAAAGGAAGAGGTTACGTACTTTCACTTTCACTTCAGTATAGGCTGAGAAACGTTGGGGTACCTACATCGGATGGTCCGAGGAGGTAGGTACCCTAAAAGGTCCGTTCTCATGACCTCACCCCACGGTAGCGGAAGAGACGTTCCGAAGGGACAGGAAGTGGTTAAGGACCTCGAACGAGTTTGAGTACTGGTAACTTAGCCACTACGATAGGTTTGTAGAGTAGGAGACAGCAAGGGAAGAGAAGGGTGGAAGTTAAAAAGGGTCGTAGTCCCAGAAAGGATTTTCCAGTCGAGAAACGTAGTCCCGGTTTCATAACCTCGAAGTCGAAGTCGTAGTCAGGCAGGTCACTCATAAGTCCTAACTAAAGGAAATCCTAACTGACCAAACTAGAGGAACTTCAGGTCCCCTGAGAGTTCTCAGAAGAGGTCGTTGTGTCAAGTTTTCGACACCACACATATATATATACTTATGTATACATATACATATATATTGTGGTGAGAAACAAACATAAAGAAAGAGCAAATCCTGTGGTAAATCGTAGTTCTGACCTCAAGGGACACGATACGTCAGTCCAAGTGTAATCAATGGATAATAGATAAAAAATTTTAACTCTATATCAACTAAATATTATATAATCAAAGTCCACATATTCTATCACTAAGTGTAAGCTAATATGAGATAAATTTCAATGTTATTTTATAACCGATGTAGGGGACAAGACATGTTATATAGGAACCATGAATGAATAAGTAAAATGTGTGTCATCAAACATGGAGAATTCGGAGAGGGGGACGGAACGGGTGGAGGAAAGGGAGAGGGGTAACCAATGGCGATGAAATAAGAGAGTCAGGACGTACAAGTAACCTTCCTGACTACAACTTCGACTTTGAGGTTATGAAACCGGTGGACTACACTTCTCAACTGAGTAAATCTTTCTAAGACTACAACCCTTTCTAACTTCCGTCCTCTTCTTCCCCTGCTGTCTCCTACTCTACCGACCTACCGTAGTGGCTGAACTACCTGCACTCAAACTCACTTGAGGCCCTCAACCACTACCTGTCCCTCCCGACCGCACGACGCCAAGTACCCCAGCGTTTCTCAGCCTGTGCTGACTCGCTGACTTGACTGACTGACTGAAATAAGAGAGACGGACACTCAGACAAAGACAAAACAACAAAGTAAACAAATAAAAAATCCGAGGTGTACATTCACTATTGTATGTCACAAACAGAGACAGACTGAGTATTATGGGAGGGCCCAGATGAGTACAACGACGTTTACCTTTAAAAAGTAAACTCCGGATTTTGAAACGATGACTAACGACAGAAATAATCAATATCTGTAAGTTGAAAAGACAGAAGAACTCAGTCAACAAGATTCTCTCTATGTATCTATTATGTAAAAGACGTCGACATTCTAAAGAGCCGTGTGTCAAATATTAGAGACAATAAATCCAGAGACGACAGGGAAGTCAATGCAGATGAAAAAAAGGGGGTTATGATAAATGAATAATACAGAAGTGAGGAAAAACTAGACTATTTAGAACAGTCTTAAACAGTTAATCAAAAGAGAGAGTTTCGTGATTTAAACCTGAAACTGTAAAGAGAGGTTTCATAGAAAAAGAAAGACTGATTAGAGACAAATGTAAAAGTTACATAAAAACACGAATGAAAGAGACTTTACAAAGATAAGGAAGTTCTCCGGAAAAGCTCCGTGAGTTGTTCTACTAAAATCATGCGAAAACCTTTTCCTTTTCTGGAGCTGAGAGGGAAAGACTGGGGAAGAACGTCACTATAAAATTCTGTCGTGTCGACCAAAGTGCAAGACGACCTACAGTGGCGCCCGACCTGAAAGGAGGGTCCGATCTTTCTTCGAGGGGAGTTGTCTAAGTCAGAGCAGGAAGGACGGTAGGGACCGGTCCTGGGACCCTCACATTTTCCTCGACGTCCTCTTTCTGTCAGAGGACGACTCACTAGGGGTGTCCTCCGTCAGGAGACTCTCTTTTATCTCCGCAGAGGGACGGACGGAGTGTCCCACACCGCTCCTCGTCCTCTCTCCTACCTGAGTTTTCCCTCTGCAAATTTTCACTATACGGTTTATTTTGTAACGAGAGTAGAAAGTTTTGCTCTGTCATTGAGTCTCCGAAGGACGCCTCTGGGAGGGACACAGAAGTCTTTGTCCGTATAGGACGAGGTCTGTGTGTCTCCGTTTATTTTGGTCTTTGGTCCAGTGTGTCTGTGTGTGTGTGTGTGTGGTAAACGGGGTTTGAGAGTTCCAGACTCTCGGAGACCACGGAAGGTGTGTTTTCGGGACGTCGGTCGGGACGAGAACCGGTGCGGAGCAGTCGTTCGTTTGCCGCGGAGTTCCTACGTTTCCTGTCGAACCCAACGTGGGGAGTCCGGACGTTCGCGACACGAGTGGGTCGGAGTTCAGCCTTCTTTCACGGACCTCAGTCGTTGTCTCCGGAGGTACCAAATTACCTACCCCCCTAGGATGTATGACTTCGTTCCAGGACCTCTCTGTGGAGTGGTCGTCAGAAATGAAGACCCTTTCCTCCCTCCAATGGTCAATGTCTCTCTTAACTGTAGTCTAGTCAAACAGCCAGCGGTCCCTTTGGACGTCTCCGGGTGCGGAACGCGACGGGGAAATTATTTAGTGGAACCACCTCGTCAAGAACAACCTTAGAACAACCTTTCTAATGTTGTTCGCGGTCGACCCCGACCCTCGGTCATACATCCGAATGTGGGCACTAATCCGAGATACCAATTCTCCCTTCCAGTCAGTCCACTCCTCCCACATCCACTCCGTCCCTGCCCATCCCCTCCATGTCTCTCGTTCTCTTCTCGGTACGACCCACCAGACTAGTATGTCAGTCCTAGAAGGTAAGTTACCACCGCGGAACTAAACCCACAGAAGCCCAGAACTTTGCTAGCGAAGGAACAAAAGTCAGAGAGTATAGCGACTCTCCCGTCGGGATCTGTGTGTAGATATAGGAGTCCCGGGTTTAAGGTTCACGATCGGCGGGAAGGAAAGTTTCGGGTGGGGGTGTAGGTGAAGGGTAGGACGGAAAGATTACCGTCGGGTCCCTACCAGACCTTGTGTGTCTTTAAGGTCACAGCGGGGGAAAGGTCCTGTTAACCCAACAACAGATCCCCTTGGGAAAGGGGTGGTGTCTCTTCGGAGAAATAAAGGAGTTTCCATTAAATGGAGGGTTCCACTGTGTCCCCTGAAAGACTGGGAAAGAAAACTACTTCTCTGGTTGTGCGACAGGACAGGTCGGAGAGGGTCTCGAGGACAATGGGACAGTACGAGGTAGGTAAGTAAGGTGTTTGTAAGGGTCCTGGAAGGAGGTTCTGTGTTAAAGGACAAAGAAGAGAACTTTGGGGTGTATCACTTTCTTAAACGGGTGACGTAGTCCCAGAAAAGGTTCTCAGTCGAGAAGTTTAATCCACCGGTTTTATAACCTCGAAGTCGAAGTCGTAGTCAGGTTACTTATTAGTCCCAATGAAAGGAAATCCTAACTGACCAAACTAGAGGAACGACAGGTCACCTACGAGTTCTCAGAAGAGGTCGGGGTGTCAACTCACGAGTCGGAAGAATTAACAGGTCGAGAGTGTAGGAATATACTGATGACATCCAGTCTGTCTTCAGACCCGTCACCCCAACACCGTTTTTGTACCTTGACCTACCCCTCTACACCCGAGAGTAGGGTCAAGACGGGGATTCTTCGACTCATGAAAGTTTTTAGGTCTTGATCGACTTGATTTTTGTGGTTTAGTCATTTGTCATCAAGTCAAGTCAAGTAAAGTCAAGTCAATGAGTCAGTACAGACTGAGGAACGTTGGGGTACCTGACGTCGTGCGGTCCGAAGAAACAGGAAATGGTAGAGGGCCTCGAACGAGTTTGTAGGTAGCTCAGTCACTATGGTAGGTTGGTAAAGTAGGAGACACCAAGGGAAGAGGAGGACGGAAGTTAGAAAGGGTCGTAGTCCCAGAAAAGGTCACTCAGTCAAGAAGTTTAGTACACCGGTTTCATAACCTCAAAGTCGAATTTATGACAATGATTTGTCATAAATCATTCTCAAATAATACGGATATTTTCGTCAAGTGCTTGACCTTCCAAGTTTTAAGTTTCTGACTACACTTTACGTTCCCGTACTTCAATGTTCTACCGAATACCACTAGTGTAACCCAAAAGTCTACCGTCCCCTGACCAAATTTCGCTAGTATGATAAAAATCCTTTTACTGACTTCAAAAGAAAATACTAACAGTCTCCGTAATTGTTCTTTATTGGATTTTAACGTAAAATGAATGGAAGTACTTTATTCGACCTAAAAACAAAACGAAAGTCTCGACTATACCAAAATAGACGAGTCTCTTAAGAGTTCAGGTCAGAGGTAAAATATAAATTGAAATTGTCATAGGAGAGACCCCGAACCACAGAGGTGAAGAGTTCCCTCCCGGACTCAATCTATTAGAGGTGCAAAAGTAGGGTCGGGACCGTAAAATACTACGATTCCAGACCCGAGTCCCTTCACCTCTATTCTCACACTGTCTTTGTTTGTGGTGACGGGAACTAGACTCGTCGGAGAGAGACGGACGTCACTGCGTCCACTAGACGAGTACGGACGAGGGACGCCCCTACTTTCTGCGGAGAGCCGGTCGTGTCCCGACGTACCAGTGCGGTTCTACCGGTGCGGGGGTGTGTGTGTGGTACGTACACGGGTACGAGCGTAGGTACGTACGTACGCGTGGGAGCACGTGTGTGTGTGACGGGTCACGACGTACGATGTATCGCGGAGGTTCAGCCCCTTCCATGGGCGAAGTCCGACCCATGACCCGCAGTACGACCGGGTATTCGACCCAGAAGGGAAGGTGAGATCACAGTAACTCTCTAAGTTCACTTTATAGTCTTATTCAAAAGGTTTATAACGAAAGGTTATCTCGAAACCTTTTGTTTGTATACACGGATTGACGTCCGACTCCCAACGGGTATAATTCCGACTCTCCGTCACACCATGTCACCAATGGTGGGTTCGCGACCTCAGTGGACGGATCCAACACTAGGGTCGAAAAGATTGAAGGATCGACACACTGGAGTTCGTTCAGTAAATTACAGAGGTACGGACTCTATGAAGCAGGTACTCGTGCGTACTACTACCATCATAGATGGAGTATTCAAATTTCACACAGTTGCACCCACGTACTGGAGATCAGACACGAGATATTCCCTCAGGTAGTAGGTAATGATTTTAATCCGTCTCTGACAACTAGACTTAGTTTTGTTTTGCTTTTCCCTGAAAGAACCACCAGGTCACCGATTCTGAGGTCCGAGAGTCACGTCCCCCACGTCCAAACTAGGGACCAGTCCTTTGATCTAGGGTGTACGACTTTGATTCTCAGACGTGTGGTGTTGATTTCTACGACGTTCAGTGTTGTTTCTAGTTTCTAGGGAGTACGGTGTTGATTTAGACCCACGTCGGTTTATTTATTTATTTACAATATAAAAAATTTGTGTCTACTATCGGAAAAAAGTATTTATTAAAAAAAATTTTGTCTTTTTTCTCTCCTAGAGTCAATTCTCTTGTCATACGATTCAGTGAAGTCAGCACGGGTTGAGACACGCTGGGGTATCTGCCGTCGGGTGGTCCGAGGGGACAGGGACCCTAAGAGGTCCGTTCTTGTGACCTCACCTAGCGGTAAAGGAAGAGGTTACGTACTTTCACTTTTCACTTTCACTTCAGCGAGTCAGCACAGGTTGGGAGTCACTAGGGTACCTGACGTCGGAAGGTCCGAGAAGGCAGGTACCCTAAAAGGTCCGTTCTCATGACCTCACCCAACGGTAACGGAAGAGGTTCTCTCTTGTCATTCTTACATTTTTTTTCTGCACAAAATAAAAATTAATTCTAAAATGGTAAGATTCATAAAATCGGGTATACCCGAAACAAAACCCTTACAACACAAAACCGACATGGTATGTCGTACACCCTAGAGTCAAGGGACTGCTCCCTAACTTGGACCGGGGGGACGTTACCTTCGATCCTCAGAATTGGTGAGTGACCTGACGGTCCCTTCAGGGATACGTACAAAATAAACGTAATGTACTGGTAAACTAATACCACGGTAATGAACAACGAAACATTAAATCTCAAAATTTTGTAAATTACAGGAACTTTTTTACGAGTCAGGTGTTGTAAACGTCCCAACGACACTGTGTACTACCGACTCCGTCCGCCCTCAGGAGCCCCCCGACCGTACGACGCAGGTGAAGCCCGTCCTCGGTTTCACCCGTCTCCCAAGCTCACCCCTGAACCGGGTCCCCGACGTCCAAGTAAGGATCGAGACCAAGGTCCTCCTAACCTCCCAGTCTCTCCGTTCACCCACCCACCCCCCAGTTCCTCTACCTCTCCCCGGTCCCCTGTCTCTCTTCTGTCCCGTGGTTCTTTGACCTCTTCCTCCGGTCCATTCTTTTGTCTAGTACGGTTGGACTTATGTTGGTGTCATAAATCTCTCAACAACGACGACGACGATTCAGCGAAGTCAGTACTGGGGTATCTGCCGTCGGGTGGTCCGAGGAGACAGGGACCCTGTGAGGTCCGTTCTTGTGACCTCACCCAACGGTAAAGGAAGAGGTTACGCACTTTCACTTTTCACTTTCACTTCAGCGAGTCAGCACAGGCTGAGGATCACTGGGGTACCTGACGTCGGGTGGTCCGAGGAGACAGGTACCCCAAAAGGTCCGTTCTCATGACCTTACCCCACTGTAGCGGAAGAGGCTAAATCTCTCAATTAGGGAAGATTTAGTCGATTCCACTTACCTACTCCGAACAGCCCCGTGAATGACTACCCGTTTCAAGGGTCCTACGAGAGACTAGGAGTCTCGTTGGAACCCTCCCCTTCCTTCAACGGACACGTTCTGTCTTCGTCCGACCCAGGAGAGTGTCAGACGACCACCGGTCATTCGAGTGTGTCAGTGATTTCTGCCAGTAGGGTACCCGGACACCGGGTCCTGGGTCGTTTAGGAGCGTAAGGACGACGTCTCTTTGTGTGTGACTGCTGATGTCCCTCTACCGGTTCCCATAGTTTTTTTTAACCGTGACTTTTAACCTTTGTATTTTGTATGTACAGTAATAACACATATGGTATATAAACTGAATTCGGAAGGGATCCCGAGTCGTTATTTCTTAGACGGACGTTACGTCCTCTGAGTCCAAGTTAGGGACCCAACCCTTCTAGGGGACCTCCTTCCGTACCGTTGGCTGACGTCATAAGAACAGGCCTCTTAGGGTACCCGTCTCCTCGGACCACCCGATGTCAGGCATCCCAACGTCTCTCAGTCTGTGCTGAGAAACTTCACTGACTCGTACGTGTGTGTGTCTATAAACTGAACCCATGAATATCTTTAGATATTAATGTACCTCTTTCCGGACCTTCCTGGAATATAGTGTGACTGTTTTTATTAATAGGGACCCTCCCCCTGACCCAAACCCCACTAACTTTACCCTAGAGACATTATAAAATGAAAGAAAAAACTCTGAACACCCTAGAGTCGAGGGGTTGGTCCCTACCTTAGTCCTGGGAGTCGGTATTGTCACGGTCCATGATTGGTCACCTGACGGTCCCTTAGAGGAATGTAAAAAAAAATGTCACTCCTGAAAAAACACATAACGAATAAACTGAATTTGATTGAATTTTTTAATTTTCTGTATCTCATTTAACTAGGTCTCCATCCTCCCTAAACCTGTTCTTATCCTCTTTTAGGTCATGTCTGACCTCAACCTCTCTTTTCTTCTCTCCAAACCGTCACTTTCACCTCGGTACTCTACTATCCCTCTTTCCACCCGTTTCTCTTATGACACCTGAGGAATCACATACCGTACATCATATTGACTAGGAGACTGTGGAGAAGGTCCGACAAGTCGTTTCTGAATTTATCTAAAAGTTAAACAAAACCTACAACCCAGAAAGAGACTTTCCACTTTGACTCTAACTGGTGTTCTGTCTGACTAAAGTAAACCCAATGTTAAATGAACCGTCTATAAATACCCTTGGAAGCGACCACCTGTCGCCCGACCCGGGATCTGTTTCCCCGCAATCTTCTCGAGGTGCCACTGGAGATGACACACCTCCGTTCAGTACGTTACTCCGTCTTTGTACTCCGACGTCCCCGTCTTTCATCCCTTGTAACCAAGACGGGGACCGTCGGAGTACCTCCCTACTTCGGAGCTGTGTTTACATCCTTGTAAGGTCTCTCTGCTTAATCTCTTCCCGTAGAGTCCAACACTACCAACACGACCCACCCGAAGAAGGGTTTCAAGTTCCGACGCCAGGCACCCGGACCTTCTCAGGATCTCTCGCTCGAAGAGGTCACCGGTCACGGCTGTCGCGGGGGACCACCTTAGTAAATGAGCCGTAAGAGAGGTGCGATCCTTAAGGGGTTCTCCGATTCTTGTTTCGAAACCGGAACCTCGACCTTTAGGACGTAGGGAACTGTTCTTGTCGACCGTAGCACCCGGAGGTCTACACTCCGGGATGAATTGACATTGGGTCGACCTGTGATGCCCCGGTGGGGCTGGAGACGGACGGGCAACAGACACCTTTCTGAAAGCGGAGGTCCGGAAGGGGGTCAAAGTTTCTTATATAAATTAGTTCTTCACTCCCTTTACACCTTCGTTTCTTTTTGTCAGTTCTGTTTTGTCATTATCAAATCGGGAACTTGTTTCAGCTCCCGGAAAAATCAAGGAGAAGTTCCCGATCTCCAGTAGGAGACTCGTTACAGGAAACACGACAAAACGTGTCTGGCTTTCGGGGTGGTCCACCTTCTTCCATTGATAGACGACGGGTGTTCGTACATCTGGGGTCTGACTAACTTTGGACTGTCGACCACTACAAGTGAGGTCCAATGGAGTGGTGGTTCGTAAGTCTTTCTGCAGGTGCTCGACTGGTATGCGGGGTGTTGGGAGAGGAGTCGTGCATCGGGGAAGAAGAAGAGGGACCCATTAAAGGCTCGTTTTGGGATCCTCAACCACGAGACCCTGTTCTCAGATGGAAGAGGGGTCCCAACGGTCAGATGAGTTATTTCGGCAGAAAGGAAAAACAGACTGTACATAAAGAGTCATAACCTAAGAACTCGTTGCTCACCGACTTGGACTCAAGTTCTTGTTCTCTTGTGAGATTTATCAGTCCTCCTTTGTATTTAGGTGTACCCCCAATTAGACTCTCTGTTGACTGGAACGAGGAAGCCTTTACAGTCACAGTCCTCCCCGAAGGGACCACCAGGTCATCGATTCTGAGGTACGAGGTTTACGTCCCGCGGGTTCAAGTTAGGGACCAGTCCCTTGATCTAGGATATACGGCGTTGACTCAAACGTGCGGTTTGACAACAAAGGGTCGATTCTGAACTGAGTTGGTTTAATTATAAATTTTTTCTTTATCGTCACAGTCCTTTTTGGTTTTCCGACCATGACAAGATCTTCTCCTCTCTCCTTTCTCTGTCCTATTGGTTCCCTCACCCACTTAGAACGGACCTAGGACCTACCCCTTTGTGCCCATTCCCCCCTTGTAACAACCATGTTAACCCCTGTAAAATATTACCTGATATATAATCTACCGAGTCTTCCATTTCTTAGACGGACGTTACGTCCTCTGGTCCCAAGTTAGGGACCCAGTCCTGTTATGGGACCTCTTCCTTTACCGTTGGGTGAGGTCATAAGAACGGACCTCTTCAGGTACCTGTCTCCTCGGACTGGCCGATGTCAGGTACCCCAGAGCTCCTCAGCCTGTACTGACTCTCTGGTTGTGAAATACTAAAATATATAATCTATTGTCACGACATAGAAAAAAGAAATTTACTACCTTTACTTTTCTTGTAAATATTATAAGGGGACCCAATCCTTTTACCCCCATCCACCCTTCTTAGGTAATAAAATGTTCCTCTTGTTTTCGAATCTAAGGTCATGACCGGAACGGTGAAGGATGGACACTATTCACCCTGGACAAAACGGTGGTGAACCTGGGATAAGGTAGTAGACCCTTTCGCCCCAATGGCGTCACGAGTGGTGCCCACCGACCACTCCCGACTGCCTTGTGTGTGTCTTCGACCCCGGCCACCCCTTGAGTGAAGTTGGTCGTTTCTTTCGAATTACTTTTCCTCCGAAGACGACTTAGTCCGAGATACCCCGAGGGAAGGGAGACACACCCTCTCCCGGACGTGGGGAAACGAAGGGGAGATGGGCGGGGTGGGGAAAAGGGTCGCCTAGGGTCTTTTACACAAGGGTTGTTCTACATAGTTGGTGTCGTACGTCGGACCTTTACATCGAATCTAGGGGAAACAACAAAGGGTCGTTTAATTTTAAATAGAGAGTCCCTCCTTTACTCCCCCAACCTAAAAAAAAAAGAAGGAGGAATTACCAGGGACTACTTCCTTTACTTACGCCCCCTTCCCTAGTCTTTATGCTAGGTGGAGAGTGACCGAGTCTTTCCAGACCCCCGAGGGACGTGGGAGTCTCCCCCGTCGACCCGTGTCACACAAAATAATATATTAATTGGAACTGGGAAGACCCAAGTTTCTCTCTCCAATCAACCTTTATTTAGTTATCAGACCAGACCAGTGAAGTTTCCGAAGTCCTGGGCGACCTTTTAAGGTACAACAAAGTCACACATTTAACCTCATCCCACACGTTAAGAAAAACTTTCCAACACCCCACCAATCCAGATTTTAACTTTACTTAACACATAGGCGAAGGAAATTAGTTCGTTAGTCCTCAGAAATAACACAAAGAACCACCTCCGCCCCCACCCACGCTTCCGGACCTTCTTTTTTATATCACACTGGAGATACACTGGTGACCCGGGTCGAGATCCTGTTATCCGTTGAGAGGCTCTAATCCCTCGGGTAGAGGAGTGGTCGTCCCGAGCCGGGACCGAAGGTTGTCCAGACCCTAAGAACCTTAGTGACTTGGTAGTGGTAGTATTATGTGTCGTTAAAAACTTACGAATGATACCCGGTCCACGGTCTCTAAAAGGTCAACAAAAGAGTAAACTCAGAGTATTGTTGGGTTAATCTATTCATGGTAATAATAGAGATAATGTTTACTTCTGTAACTCGAAGGCTCCCCGATTTCTCGTCCAGGTTTCGGTGACACTCCAAAAGTTTTAGACAAGGTTACTATACTGAGTTCCCTACTTTTCCTTTCGGTTCCTTCACAACGTTTGCTGGGTTTTCAGACGTCAGGGCCGTAAGAATAAAAAGGGACTTCAACAACCTTCCATTTACCTCGACTAAAGAGAAGATCAGAGAGAACCGAAGTAGAGATTAAACGGAAAGTATAGAGAAAGGAGGAAAGAGAAACAGAAAAGAAAGAAGGAGGCAGGGAGAAACAAAGGGTCCGCCGTGTCAACATTTCTTAGACGGACGGGTTCGTCCTCTGTGTCCTCTACGCCCAAACTGGGGACCCAACCATTCTAGGGGACCTCTTCCTTTACCGTTAGGTGAGGTCATAAGAAGAACGGACCCTTTAGGGTACCTGTCCCCTCCGACTGCCCGATGTCAGGTACCCAAGTCTGACTCGTTGACTTGTGTGTGTGGGAGGGAGAAACGAAAGGACGAAAGAGAGGTGTTCACAAATAATTCATAAATCACGACGAGGTGTCGTCGTGGTCACCCAGTATCTCTCTATTCTTTGGTACGGACAAGAATCCTGCGAGTGTAGGATTTAAGAGGTCCGTCCGTACTCGCCGTGTGTAGTACACGTAAAATACGATGTCTTCCTTTATCAAGACACACTCTCCTACACCTCCTTCCCGTTTTCGTCCTTTCCTTTCCTAGTCCCTCCTGACCCTCCTCTAGTACAAACCTTCCTAGACTTTTCTTCTCTACCAACTTGTCAGAATGACGTCCGACTCCCTTGTCGCACGTCTTTCCCGGACCTCCGTGGTACCGTGCCGCACAAGGTTTCTTCGGTCCTCGGAAACCGGGTAAAAAACTGACCCAGTAAATAAAAAGACCTTAACTCGACGTCCTCAACGAACATATAAAAACTCTAATTAAGAAACAGGCAACGAAGTAAACCATAATAAAAGAGGGTAAGACTTCCGGCAGAAAAGTGGAACGAATATCAAAGGAAACAACACATCTTCGAAAACGAAAATTAATCCAGGGTAAACAAATAAAAACGAAAATAAAGGTTATAAGACCTTCCACCCAGTATCTCCTAGGACCACACTACATACAGCCTCTCACAAAACGGATACAAGAGGAGATCCTCAAAATATCAAAGACCAGAATGCAAATCTAGAAATTAGGTAAAACTCAAATAAAAACACATACCACAATGTTTCACAAGATCAAAGTAAGAAAATGTTCACCAACTGGTCAATTTCTCTAACAGAAAAGAGGTAACATATAAGAACGGAGGAAACAGTTTCTATTCCACAAGTATCCACACACCTAAATAGAGACCCGAAAGATAAAACAAGGTAACTAGATATAAAGACAGAAACACGGTCATGGTATGACAGAACTACTGACACCGAAACATCATCTCGGACTTCAGTCCGTCCAACTAAGGAGGTCAAAGTAAGAAGAAAGAGTTCTAACGAAACCGATAAGCTCCAAAAAAACATAAGGTTATGTTTAACACTTTAATAAACAAAATCGAGACATTTTTTAACCATCGAACTATCCCTAACGTAACTTAGATATCTAACGAAACCCATCACATGAGTAAAAGTGATATAACTAAGAAGACTGGGTGCTTTTGTCATATAAAGAGGTAGGTAATCACGGGAGAAACTAAAGAAAGTGGTCGCAAAATAGTCAAGTCAAGTCAGCGAGTCAGCACAGGCTGAGAAACGCTGGGGTACTTAACGTCGTGCGGTCCGGAGGGACAGGTAGTGGTTGAGGGTCTCAAGTGAGTCTGAGTGCAGGTAGCTCAATCACTACGGTAGGTCGGTAGAGTAGGAGACAGCAGGGGAAGAGGAGGACGGGGGTTAGGGAGGGTCGTAGTCAGAAAAGGTTTATCAAAAGATATACATCCAGAAAACAAAGAAATCCATCTATATAAGGATTCATAAAATAAGAAAAGTAACGTTACCACTTACCTTAACAAAGGAATTAAAGAAAGACAAAAGAGTAATAATGTCTGTAAAGAGGTTTCTTCTGTATGTCTACCGATTGTTTGTGTACTTTTCTACGAGTTGTAGTGAGTAATGGTCTCTTTACGTTCAGTTTTGGTGTTACTCCATGGTAAAGTGCGGTCAGTCTTACCGACGCTAGGTTTTCAGATGTTCGTTATTTACGACCTCTCCCACACCTCTTTTCCCTTGGGAGAATGTGACAACCACCCTTACGTTTGATCATGTCGGTGATACCTCTTGTCACACCTCTAAGGAATTTTTTGACCTTTATCTTGACGGTATACTGGGTGGTTAGGGTGACGACCCGTATGTGTGGTTCCTTTGGTCTTAACTTTCTCTGTACACATGGGGTTACAAGTAGTTTCGTGACAAATATTATCGCTCCTGTACCTTCGTTGGATCTACAGGTAGTCGTCTACTTACCTATTCTTTCGACACCATGTCTATGTGTTACTTCATAATGAGTCGGTAATTTTTCTTACGTACAAGATTACTCCACCTACTTTGACCTCGGATATTATGTCTCACTTCATTCAGTCTTTCTTTTTGTGGTTATGTCATATGATTACGTATATATACCTTAAATCTTTCTACCATTGCTATTGGGACATACGCTCTGTCGTTTTCTCTGTGTCTACATATCTTGTCAGAAAACCTGAGACACCCTCTCCCTCTCCCACCCTACTAAACCCTCTTACCGTAACTTTGTACATATAATAGTATACACTTTGTCTAGCGGTCAGGTTCAAGTTACGTACTCTGTCCCACGAGCCCCGACCACGTGACCCTACTGGGTCTCCCTACCCTACCCCTCCCTCCACCCTCCCCCGAGTCCTACCCCTTGTGTACATGTGGACACCGCCTAAGTACAGTTACATACCGTTTTGGTTATGTTATAACATTTCATTTTATTTATTTATTTAAAGAAGTCACTAACTTTTTTTTTCTTCGGTCCTCGGATCGAACCTCCTGACTTCACCTACTGTCAGTCCATCTTTTGATCCGAGACAAGACTTATTATTATCATTATCATTCGTGTCAGGACTGACGAAAGGCAGTGACTGAAGAAATGACGAGTGTTGTTGGACACTTCAGACACGAGACGAAGAGGTATCAAATATCTTCTCCTTGGCTACCGTGGTCTCGAATTCCCTACAGGTGACCCGGTGTCGGTCTGTCACCGACTGACCCCTAATATGTGCTCGGGTACGAGAATTGGGGACCCATTGTGACGGAGAACACTCCCTCCGAACTTACGGTCCGATTTCCGGGACCTGACTAGACCCCAGTCACCCCTCGAGCCCTCCAAGGAGTGAGTTGGACGTAATCGGTTGTACGGGTGGAGTTGGGAGGAGAAGTCCCGGAAGGTAGGGACGTAGAGAGGAGTTGTAAGTTTTTCTTTTAGAATTAAAGTAAGGTAAGGTAAACCTGGTGCAGACGGAAGTTCGGACGGGGGTGGTCAGATGTCTATTGTCAGTCGTTGGTCGTACCCGAAGCGTGTTCCTCCGGGTCCAAGTCCGGGGTCAAGGTGGTGGAGTAAAGAGACCCGGAGCCAAAGGAACAGACCATTTACCCTCCTACTGTCATTCAGGTCGAGACGAACGACGTTCCGACACTCTTCTGAGGTTCCTCCACAAGATCTTTACGGTGGTCTTCATTATTGTCTCCTTGAGCAGGAATAGTCACCCCGTGGTTCCTGAGGTATCGTGGGGAAAGGTAAAGGGCTCCTTCGAGGTCCGAGAGACCGAAAGAGTGATCAAGGGAAGGGTGGACCTTTCGGTACATTTCAAAAGGAGTTTGTGTAGTTGGCACATTTTTGTATACGAGACCTCTAAATCATCAGTAAGTAAGCATGCAAATAACTAGGAGATAATACACGATCCAGAGGGCGTCGTTTACTGTTGGAGGACCGACGAGGTACCAGAATGGCACAAGCAACGAATGGGAAACGGAAGTCGGGAAGGGAGAAGAGGTGAACAGAAACTTCAGAAGGAATTAAGACCGGACGTTACTTAGCACAAAAGAAGACGAAAGGGTCGAACGGTCACGGGTAGGTTCGGTCATGGACCTATTCAACTTCAATAAAATTAACTTCGGGTATGACAGACGAGTGACTCTCGATCCAGACAGAGAGGTCACACCCCGACTCGAATCGACGATCGAAGGTAGTTCGCTCCCAACTGTCCGAAAGAAAGGACATCGACATTAGGAGCGATAAAGGTGTCCCCCTGTCGTTTGGAGCGGTCAGTGTCGGAAAGAGGGACCGCGACTCTCTGTGACGTCCGGCCCTACGAAGCAGGTCTCCGAGGGAGGCAAAGTGCCTCCGTTACGGCCTACGTCTCCAGGACAGAAGAAATAGAGTGAGTGGGAGTGAGTGAAACAAGACGGGTGAAAGAGACGGACATTGTTACCCAAGTAGACTTGTGAATTTGGCTTGAGAACGGATTATACTTAAGTAACCCACGTTAGTCTTATATGTTTGGCTAGGGGTATTATGAAGAAACACCCTCCCGTGCCCAGATCTGACGGGTGAGGGACTGAGATCGGACTTGACTCAAGCCCTGTCCAGGGAGTAGCGACCAACGAGGGGGAGGGGGTAAGGACGACGGTCGGGTCGAAGAGGGCTGGGGACGACGGGGTGTGGACAGGACTCGTCCTCCTGATGAGAGGAGTGACGGACGGGGGTTCAAGTACAAGCGTGTAGGGGTTGGGGGCAAGAGGGGTCCTGTGTCCGAGGGGTAGTTGACATCGGACTGATCCAAATCGCGTTTCCCGACGACCGGAGGTCGGGACCGGGACGGAGATTGAAGAGACACTTGAACTCGCTACGGACGAGGAGGACCGAGAGCCAACAGAAGAGACAGAGTACTTCCCCAGTCACCAGGGAGGGACGAGACGGTAAGACCCCAGTAAGACCCCTGGTGGTAGGGACCACCCACCCCTAGAGTCCGGCCGTGGTCGAGAGGGACCGGGGAGTCGGGAGCGACGTGACTCCCTCGACCGGCACCTCTTCCGGGAACGATCCACAAGTATCTCCGGACCCTGAGGGAAGGACACTGGAGTCCTGACCGGGAAGTTCTGGCTGGAAGTGACTAGTATCCCTACTCTGGATGTTTGTACCGAACCGATCCTCAGCCCTCGTCACGAACAGAAGGAGGTCGGGGAGGGTAGTATGGGGTCTCGGAGTCCCTCGTCGGAAGGACGACGGGTCGGAGGGTCGAGTGTGAACAAGAGGTGGGTGGGGCGGCCACACCCGGACACCAGTTTCTTCGGGCGTTGTAGAGACTGAGGTCAGGGTAGGTTTCCACCTCCTCAGATTGAGGGGAGGGACCTTATGTCGCCGGAATCACTGGACGAAGAGTCCTTGTCTTGTACCGTCACTACGACGTCCTACAGGTCCCGATCCAAGATTCAAAGGATCGTCAAAGACGGACCGGGACCGAGAGTCCTGCGACTAGGGACCCGGGGTCGGTGGTCCGACACGCCGTCGGGTCGGTGTACCTCTCCGGTGTACATCCGCGACTCCGACTGTCGGTCGTAGTCGGTGGTCTGAGCTCGTTCGGAAGTTTACTAAGGTCGGGAGCCCGAAGTCCGACGGTGTCGACTACGCGTCACCTCGTCTCTGTCGAGAGGTGCGACCCCGGGCCGGGTTTGACGTCTACACACGCGTTTTCTTTACAATCCCATTTGGAGATTGTACAACCCCACCAATGTCTCGTAAACCATTGACCTCGTTTAAATTAGGGACCGACGACGACGAAAGACGAGTGTGTGTGTGCACACACACACACACAGAGACACACACATCCAAAAGTCGGTCTCCGGTGACCTAGTAAACTCTAGAGTCCTGGATCTCAGGTCGACCCGGTGAGTCGACTCTCGTTAAAGACGATTTGAAGGATTAACCTTGGGACGAAGAGGAAAATGGAGTCAAGTTCCAGAACAATCTTGTCTGGGAAGGAAATAAACGTACACTAAACACACGTTAAACGTGTGTAGATGTACTCAGGATAATCCACCAAAAATTTCCAAAGGCCCGGGGAGGGACCCCCTCCATGATCGGAGAACCTCGGAACCTCCCTGCCCTCGTGACCTCCGACACACCAGACGGGAGGATCGGAATGCAGACGAGGAGGTACACTGGGGGGGTAGTGGAGGGGTCCACCAGGAACCTACCGACTTCAACTTCTTAAAGACACAAACACCTCACGACACATTTCTTTCCGTTCCATAATAAAGATATAAACCCGAATCAAGGAAGGAGACCCTTTTAGTTCTGTTCAGTTGGTGAAGAGTGGTTCTGGGTACTGCCATGGTACACCGGAGTCCGAAGAGAGGGTCGAGTCATAGGTGACGTGGTAGTGACAGACACCGGACTGGAACCGGGGTCGGCGGGGACGTCCGGAGAAGGTCTTCACGGTCCGGTTCCCGAAAGTCTACAAAGAAAATCTTCGTCATGGGACAAAAGATTACTTTTAGAGTACGTCTCAAGTTGAATCTTCTGTTTTCTTCAGTTCGACGAGATCCACACTACCCGTTCCTCCGAGGGGGTCTGGGAGATCGGTGTCGACCTCTTGAGTCGAACGGTTGGTGACAGGAACAGACAAGAAGAGTTTTCTACGGAGACCCATATCTTGGGTCGGGAGGTCTGAACGTCTCAGAGGGTCCCCACTCGGAACCGAAAGGTAAAGTCGTTGTCTCTCCTGTAACTGTCAGATTCGTCAACACAGTGTGGTAACGAAGAATGATTCGAACTCCGGGTGACTCTGGAGGCCCAGAATTAAAAAACCGGAACGACACGCCGTGCACCCTAGGTCCCTGGTCCCTAGTTTGGACACGGGGGACGTAACCTTCCCGCCGCAGAATTGGTCACCTGGAGGTTCCTTCGGGACTCTGGAGGTCTAGAAACAGTCGTACTGTGAAAATTCGGGTCAGAGAGAACCGGATAAGAGTCTGAGTCGTCGAAGTCCTCAGACCTGACTTCTTTGGTGTCCCCCTTGTCTCTCCGGACCGGTTCCCAGACCGGCACACAGGACATCTCGGAGTCGGTCAGTCCCGGGGTCAGAGGAGTTGAAATCAGGAAGGAGTATCTGTTCCGTCTTTTTTCGTGTATCGACCCCGAAGAGACCACCAGGTCCCCGATGTAGAGTACTCGAGGGTCACGTCCCCCGAGCCAAGCTCGGGACCAGTCCCTTGATCTAGGGTGTAACGGTGTAGATTTCTAGAGCGTACGACGTTGGTTCTGGACCCCGTCGGTTTCATTGACTGACTAATAAAAATTTTCGTGTATCGGGACGGGTCGGTGGCCGAGGCATGCCACCGGACAGTCGTAGACCACCTTCCTGATCAGAGCCTAGGGAAGGACGGTCGATCCCTCCGTGCTCGGCGCCAGTCTTCCGTTTAAGACCTTGGTCCGATGGACCGGTCCTACGCTTGACTAGAGCCGGCTGGGACGGCCCTACCCGGCACACCCTATATTTTCCAAAGGAAGTAAAGAGTAGGAAAGAGCCAAGGTAGTAAACACTCTCCTCTACCACTATTGCTCTTGTAGTTTGAGGTGTGGGGGGGTGGGGGCGGGTCCCTCCGACGTTCTTGGATGGACCGGAGGGGTGGGCTCCTCTTCTGGGTCGTCCGAGGACATCCTGGTGGGTCCCGAGGCGACAATGGTGGGGCCCGAGGCTGGGACAGTCCCAGGCGGACCTAGCGGGGCAATGGGTCGTGAAGGTGGGGAGGGGATCCTGGACGGTGTCCGTGGGTTTGTGTGTTCGAAGTGAAACCGTTGTCCTGAAAATAAGTCAGTTTTACTCACACCGTTTGGGTTCTACCCGGTCCACCGGGGTAGGCGGGAGGGCATACGGGTGGGAAGGGATCCCTCTCCCGTAAGGTCCTCCTTCCCCCACACCTCTGTTGAGACGTCCCTGGTGCCCCGTGACGGACCCTCCAGACTCCGTGGGACTCGAGTCCGGGTCGTGGCCCCTCTTCCCTGTCGCGGGAAGGGGTTAGGTGTACCTACTTTGAAGTCAGAAAGTCCTTTTGGGGCAGTCCACATGGAGGAAGTCGATTAGGTGATTTCAGACCCCACCCCTCAGGGATCTCCCAACCCTTAGTCCCTGAAATACCAGATTAGAGTGTGAATTCTTATGTCAAAAAAAAAAAAGAAGAAATTTTGTTTTCAAAAGAAAAACGATAAATTTTTTTACAAACGCATGTTGGTTTTTATGCATAAACAAAAGAAACGGAAAAAAGAAGTAGAAATTGATTCAGAAAGCTTCTTGTGTTGTCTTTTCTCTTTGTTCTTTAGTGTTCTTGTATTTAGGAATTTGTGTGGAGCATATTTTTATCAAAGGCCGGCATCGACGACTGTCACCAACCAGGTGACGGGCCCCCTCACCCAGTTCGACCGTCACAGGGTCCCCTGTCTCCCGACCCTTGGGGGGGGGGGCTGGAGACGGTTGTACGTGTGTTGGTCGTGTGTGTCATGTAAGGACCCCGGTCAGACGAGGTCGCCGAGACACCCGTCCGTCCGACGTCCCACTGCCAGGTGGGAGAGTTCCGGGTCCATGTCTCTCCCAGGAACCCCAGGGTCAGTTCCTACTCAACCGACTCTCCCAGTTTTACCCTCACCTGTCCGGCTGCTCTACCTCGTGGCCATCCCACGACTCTTCGCCGATCAGACCTCGTTGCTAAATGTGAGGGTCCTTGTTTAAAAGGAGAATAAAAACCGAAAAGAAAAAAAAGTGTAAAAGAAACTGGTTAAGGTAGAAATAAAGACGTCCTGGGTCCTCTGGGTGGGAACCACTCCTCGGTCCTCCCCGCCAGGTCACTGTGTTGTGTCCGGACTCTCGGGCACTTGAAGCTCCATCTGTAAAAGAAAGTGTGGACCTTTACCCCTTCAAAAAAAAAAAGGAAAAAAAAAAAAATTTTTGAGACCCGTTATTACACCCCTCCCTCTTCCCCACGGGGGTTTCCCCGAACTCCATCCTCACGTAAGCCCCAAGACACCCCGTTCCCCGACTCCGGTGCCGGGGTGAGGGGGCTCCTGTAAGTAAGGCCGACTCCATCCACGACTCTCGGTTTTGTCGTTTTGAGGTAGGACTCTTTTGTTCCAGTGCCTCCGACTGTCACAGCACAGTCCGCGGGTCGGAGTCGACCGCGTATCAAAACCTCAGATTAAGTGGAAGAGAGAAGAGAAAGAGAGAGCGAGAAAAAAAAAAAAAAAAGAATTCAAACAAGAAAAAATTTCCTTTTGTAATCAAGTCAAAGTTCAGTACACCCATGTTCGTCTCCACTTCCCCCCGGAACCGGGTTCCGCCCCCGAGGACATCCTTGGCAAGACCCAGGAACCTCCCCAAGAACGACTCCGATGACATCCAGAACTCTTAGTCTCCTAGTCAGTCCTGTCTTCGCGGATCTTTCGGGGATGCACTTAGGGTGTACTGTCCTCTTTAGAACGGAAACTGGACTCTTACCCCCAACGAGGGACGTCTCGGACGGTCTGTGGCCGATGCCAAGGCTCCCTCGTCCGACCCGTCGGTCAGGAAGTGAGCCCTCCGGTCCCGGGTGCAGGACCCCACCGTCCCGGAGGCTGCCGTAGAGGAGGTCCTCCGACTTGGGGACTTCGCCGTCGTACCTCTCGACCCAGAGGAGTGTGTCCCGTCCCCGGAGCCCCAGGACGACCCCTGTCCCGCTCAGTGTGTCCGGAGTCGTTCCCCCCGGTCTCCGGGTGTTCGGGGCTCAGTCTCCCAGTTCACGACCTCGGGTAAGGTGAGTCCCCAATCCAGCGGTCCGGAGGGACGGACTGAACCCCCGTGTCTCTCTCTACGAGACACAGAACATCGAACCGTCTCCGACCACTGGCTCCGGATACCGGTTCCATTCCTCCCGTGTCGGATTTCGTCCCCCGACCGAGTCCGTCCCTGTGAGTGGCACCCAGATCCCACTCCGACGTATCGGGGACGAGCCCCCTTATCGACGAGGTCAAGGAAGTGCAGGTGCTCAAAGGACAGAGCCGGGTCGACCCGGGCGAGACGGGCAGGGCGGGGTAAGTCACGGTCCTACGGTCCCAGGGCGACCGAGGCCCCCGGGACTCCTCCCCTCTCGACCAAAAGGTGTAGGAACGTGTTCTCCTGGGATCCCCTACTCGGTTCTCAATCCTCCTCCCTACACCCTCGCCGTTCTTGTGTCCCTACCTCTGTCACCCGGGGTTTGACGGGGAGGGCACACCGAGGGGAAGGGACACGGCCGGGTCCTGGGTGGACGGGGAAACCGGTTTATTCTCCTTCTCCTGTGTCTTCTACTACGTCCACTGGGGCTACACCTACGGCTACTGCTACGGACACCACCTGCAGACCAACCACCGGAGGAGGAAGGCTGTCAGTGTACCACCCGAGTCCCGACCCCACATCTTCGTCCCCGTCCAACGCCCGACACCGAGGGTCTGTGGGTCGGAAACACCCGATGAAGAGGGTGTAGACGAGGATGGGGGGAGCAGGTGTACCGCAAACGGGAACAGATGTCCCAGGGTCGGGTAGTAAAAACCAAGAAAAATGGTTACTGACTTGTGATTGAACCACGGTTTATGATCCTTATTGTGAAATCTACCTGGTAAAGTAGGAGGTATGTGAAGATATTTCCATAAGGTAGAGACAAAATACTTCCTCTTTTACTCCCGAGTCTCTCTAATTCATTGAATGGGTTCCAGTGCGTCGGTTCGTAGTTCGAGTCCAGATTCGGATACAAGAGGTCGAGAAGCACACGACAAACGCGGAGGAAAGGGACCTACGGACGAGGGGGGCGGGGGGTGAGTCGAAGACCGGAGGGAAGGATTCCCGGTCAGAAACCGGTCTGGGGTGTGGGTGGGGAGTGGACAGGAAAGTCGACGAGGGGAGTCTCTGTGCTTCGCCTGACATCGTAACGGCAGGGGTACGACCAACATCCGTTCGTCGAAGTGGAGCATGTGACGTCACCCCAGACCCCCGTTCCCGTCCAACGACTCCCTGGCGGGGTCCGGGGTGGTCCGTTACCACAGAGGTCCCACTTGACCTCTTCTGGGGACCTTTGGCGGACGACCGGGGTCCGTGGCGTGGGGACGGGTCGCGGGGTTCGGGGCCCGGTGCAGACGGAGTGGCTCGACCGACTCCAACATCCTCCTCTGTCGAGGCCCTTCGTCCTACCCCGGTCACTTCCTCCCGAACGAGCGCCCCGCCATCTTGTCGAACTTCGGCGGGAGCACGACCCGGTCGGCCCCGGTTCCGAGGGTGTCGTCGACGTCCCACCTCGACGGGTCCTGGGCGTGACTGTCGCCGCCACCCCGCCCCCGACACCCACCTCTTCCCCCGACTCTACACTCCTGGACCACCGGTGACTTCACGAAGGGAGGGTGGTCGGTGGATGCGGGGTCTGGGGTGACGGGGGCTCTCGGGCCGACGAGAGACTGAGATGGGTTCCGGAGACGAACGAGTTTGTCACGGAAACGTACTTAATAGTTGTCTTTTCCCGTGGGGAAGAAGGTTCGACTGGGTCGGGGCAGAGTCGGGGTCCCGCTTCGGGATACACGGGACGTGTCAGACTTGTTGCCACGTGTACCCAAGACGGATTTTGGGACCCCGAAACACGAGGTGTGGGTCTGGAGTGGAAGCGGATCTCACGATCGGTCCCACCCCCGCCTCCGACTCGACCGAGGGGCCCCGCACATCCGAAACTACATCTTCGACATCCGTCACCTTCCGAGGTCCAGCGAGTGGTCTACGACCTTCCACGAGAACGATTGACGAAGGACCATGAGGTCAAGGCCCCCCAGACCCCTCCGGTCCCGCCCCATCCGTCACTTCCCCGTCCTTTCTTAGGACGGGTGTGACCCCTTTGCCCCCGCCGGCGGTCCCCCGTCAGGTCTCCTCGTTCCCTTCCACAGCCCAGTCCTCCCAGTCCTGCGCACCCTCATTCTCCTTTCGCGACGTCTCCGTCGGAACGGGAGGCCCCGGGGTGGGTGGCCGTCGGAAGGACTACACGTCCTGTATCGGCTACTAGAGGGACCACAAGTGGTCCCCGAGCCAGGTCCTGTGCGCCTGGAGCCACCTGCTATGCCTCTGGCGGACGTGCAACTCCCCCCCGGGCCCGTCGGGGAGCCGGGTGTCGTGCCAGTCGGACCGCGACCGAACTCTCCTCGGCCGCGACAAGAGCCGGTGCGTGACCATTTACCGGAGTAGAAGTCCCGGCTAAGGTCTTTACCAGTCCCACGACGTCCCTCTCCCCCTCGGAGTCTGGGGGAGGAGGAGGGTCTCAGAGGAGCCTCCACCCGGTGTAGAGGGGTGTTGTTGTCCGAACAGACTCCAGAGAGTCGATCAATCCCCGTCTGGACCCTGAGTTTAGGTTCAGAGGTCTGGGGGTCAAATCATAAGAACCGGTCGTCCTCCACGTGCCGGACGGACCTGGTGAGTAGGCTTTGGGGGAAGGGGCTATGGAGGGGTCCGGAATGGGGGCATGTGTGCGGTACGTGCACGGACAACAATAAGAACTCGGACTGCACCGGAGGCCCGGGGTCCTGGACAGGTAAGAAGTTGGTACAGTGCACTCCTCCACCGAGCGGGACCCGAACCGTCCACTTGTACCGACACCAGGGTTGGCCGGACCTCTACCTGACCCCCACGACCTGTTTGAGACGACCCCGATTCCAGTCCCACCCCCGTGTCTCTTTGCACTCCCCAGTCCCCCTCTGCGTCCCCTGTGGAGACTCACTTCCCTACTCCTCCCCTCTCCCCCCCGGTCTCTGGACGTCCTCTCGGCCACCTACCCCTCTCAGGGGGCCCACCCCGGGTGGGAGGTCGGACCAGGTCGGAGGTCCTATACCGTCGGGAGTGGAGGGAGGCGGAGCCTCTCCGTCTGGGTTCTCTCCTGAGGTAAAGTTACTGATAAATTTTCTGACTGTAAACATAGGCTTTCGTTAGTTCGACTCGAGGGACAAGTCCTTTAACAATTTATTTATTTACACGATTATCCAAACCGACGTGGAACTTCCACCATTACTGCCCCTCTACCTACTCGGGAGTCATGGCCGAGGGGAGTGGGGATGTAAGACAAGGTGAGAGGAGGTTAGGGTTCGGAGCTCGAAGGTAATTGTGGGCTCTTTACTTTACGAGGTAGTGAAAGTAAACCTGTCTAATTGCCGTGTACCTTACGATTTGTTTGTCCGTAAATTTAAGGATTAAGGCGAGAGAGGGTAGAGAAGGGGTCGAGAGGTCCTCCCTTGTTGGTGTCTTGGCCGGGGGGTGGGGACGGGTCTCTTACCTAGCGGTTCGGGTCAAGTGTTCTCTGTCGACTCCAGGTCCTGTCCTCCTACCTGCCTTACTGGACCAGTTGACGTCTCCCGGGCGTGCGAAGGCCTCCCCTCTTACACACACACACACACACACACACCTCCCTCGACCCCACACTCTCACACTTTACTGTTTGTACGACTCTCACACGCACGTCCACACTCGCACCTTCACGGCGTCCACACTTACTCTTGTCGTACACTGTCCTCCCTGGGTCCCTCCCCCTACCGTGTTCAGTCCCTCTGGGCGACTCTAATGTTCCACCTTTACTTACCCGCCACTACCGTGGACCTTCCTGGTTACTGGTTTCTACGGGAAGGGAAGGGTTGTGTATGTGAGGATCCGCCCCCCCCCCCCCCCCCCNCACGGACCTCTCCCGTCCCCGTTCCAATCCCACTCCTGTCCGTGCACCCGTTCGTAGTCCGGGACCCGAACCCGTCCTACCCCGTCCACTTCCCCGTCACGCCCCGCCGCAACCCACCCCTTCGGGCATGGAACGTGGTGGTCGGCTGGGACCCGACAAGAGGAGTGGGCCCACGGCCCGGACAACCGACGTGTCTGCATCTGCGGACTCACGACATGTCAATGTAGACTCTACTACTCCAAGGGGCACGGGTCGTGGACCTACGGGAGGTGGGGTTACCCCGCCGGTAGATTTCTCCTTCCCTCCCAGTCCCTCCCTCCACAGGTCCTTGCAAGGTCGAACTCGAGGTAGTCAGGAGGTCCCTCGGGGACAGAAACGGAGAAGAGAGGTTCGTAGTGCCGTACGACCTCCCCGTCCCCGTCGTGTCCTTTGAGAACGGGGCCGTCCTCCCTTGACCCAGGATTAGGATCGTAACGGTGACGGAGAGACCACTGGAAGTTCAGGGGAGGTGGAACAAAGAGTTTGTCCTTTCATTCCAGAATGCACCTGTAAGGGGTCGGACTAAACAGAGAGGACTCGTTTCAAGGAACTAGTTTATAGGTAAGACGAGGAACTGATAGGGTTACGGGTAATTATAGTTCCGAGACTGTTCAGGGCGTCGGTTCCGTAGACCAATTGAGCCAAAGGGTTTGAACGATCTGGTGGTTCGGTAAGGAAGGGGAACGTCTAGTGCGAAACCCTTTACGAGAGGGTCTACCAGAAATGGTCCGGATACCCGAGGAGGATTACCACTCCGGTGAGAAAAGTCGGAGAGGGTCCGGGGCCCGGGAGGGGGTTGGGTCCTAGTCTAATCGTGTCAGTCTTACGCTCCTCTGTCGAGGGGTAAGTTGGAGACTTCACCACTTTAGATGAGGTAATAGGACGGACGACGGGGGAGGAAGGGGTAGTGAGTCGACGATGTTACATGACGTCAGAGGAACACTTACGCTGGGGTGGGGCAGGGGAGGTCTGAAAGGAAGGGGGTCACTGGAGAGGTGAATCTGTTACACCCGGGTAGACGTGGGAAAGGAAAGAGAGGAAGTCGACGGACCCCTAAATCCGACCCCTAAATTCCCTGGTCCGATCTCTGAGCCCGCGAGGCTCTCTCCCACACTGTTGGCCGACTCTAAAACTCCCCAAACCCTAACGTAGCGACCCATTCTACCGGTCTCACATCTCCTGTCTCTACTCGGTCTCCCCCTTCACTGATCCCCACGAATCGACGTCTCTCCAAGACCTCCGGGGTCACCACTCCGGTTCCCACTCGCCTCGTACCTCCTCCACTCGACCGTGTCCTGACCTCCTCCTGACCTTCTCCATTGGGCCCCTCGATTCGGTAGATGTGCCNCCCCGCCCCCGCCCCTCTTACGTCACCCGTCCGCCTGGAGGGACCAGGACGGTTCCTCTCCCTTTGGTGGGGGAGGGATCCTGAGCTCTTTTGCCTGGGGGTGCCTCTTATTTGTCCTAAGGTTCAAGGGGGTCGCGACCCTCTTCTCTGACCGGGAGGGTCCCAACCCCCTCCTCCCCCGACGTCCTACCCCGAGTGGGTCCGCCGAGGTCCTGTGTTACCCCGCGCCCAACGGGCACCGCTGTGTGAGCTCGTGCCGCCAGACCACGTGTCAGTCCCACTCCAAGAGTCCGGGGTGCTCCTAGCATCCAAGGAACATCCGGGGTCTCGGTCTCGGACCCTCCTTATACGGTGTAACGAAGTGACTTCGACCCTGGGAAGGGTGGAGGAGTGGTGTGAGGGGCGGGGGCATGGGTATATGTGTCGAGTCCGGTACCCCCACCCTCTGTTCAACGTCGGGGTTTGGTCCAGGCCACCCACCTCTCTCCTCTGCGACCGCCAGGGACCTGCAATAGTGTGAGTAGAGAGGTCAGTCGCGGAGAGTGCCACCCTGTCGGTGGGGGTGGATTGGTGGATCTTCGTCTCCCACCCGAAGGAGGTTCTCTAGACTCGATCGCTCCCTGGAGCTCCAGGGACGTGGGAGGAGCCCCAGGGACGCGGGAGGAACCCCAGGGACGCGGGAGGAGTCCTCCTCCTCGTGTCTCGATCCGCGAGTATTCCACGAGTCATGTGTGAGCTGTCAGGTCCGGGACCTTGAGGTGACTTCCCTCCCACTGCACCACCACCCCTCCCTACGTTACCCGTCTCCGGGTGTGGACAGTGCCACTCGGACCGGGGCGCCGACTGGGCCTGCGACCGCTACAAGCTCCGGTGTGTCACCTTCTGCGGTGACAGGAGTCGGGCTTCCGGACACTAGACGTCCTGAGGGAACCCGTCGTCGCACATGGACACTACCCCCCGTGCCAGTTGGTGGTCGTGTCGTGGGGACCGGGTTCCTGTGAGTCGTAGTGCCTGTGTCGGGTGGTGGGTCGGTGCCAGGGTCAGAGTGAAAGCAGTAGCGTCTGTGTGAGACCCTGAGAGTGACCACCTGTGTGGACGTTAAGGTCGGAGTCGTTGCTTGTCGGTGTGTGGGTAGAAGAGTGACTGAGTTCATAATGTAGACCCAGGTGTTCGGTGTGTCTATGAGTCAGAGTTGTTTCAACGTCCTTATGGTGGGGTCTCCGACTTCCGTCCGGAAGAAGTTCCGGGTCTGTGACCTGACCCGGACGGAGGGCCAGTGCGGGTGGGTCCCGAGTGGAGAGTAACAGGCACAGTTACCCCTGGGACAAGAAGAGGGTCCACTACTCCCCAAACCCCTCGGGCACCTAAACCGTGACCTTCGCCCGGTGTGGCGGGAGGAGCGGGTGCCACCGGACCCCTACGTGCACCTTCAGACTGTACCGACCTCTTTCTTTTCCTCCACACGTGCCCCCTCCGTGCGACGGCTCCTCGTCTCCCCTACCCTCTCCCACACCCCCGGAGTCTAGCGTGCCGTCGCGAATGGGACGGAGGATGGACACCCTTGTAGAGGGGGTTTCCGTGTCATATCCGGACCGACCTGTGACTCTTTCCATACCTGCTTAAGAACTTACTATTTGGAGATTGTGACTTTGTCACCCGACACCCGTGTGTCTCCGGTCAGTACCTTTCGGAACGAGGGTCCCGGACGAGGGGTGAAAATGTCGACGAAAACCTAAATAAAAAATATTTGAGGGGGAATCCACCACCACCAACAAGTCAGCGTTCAGTACAGGTCGAAAAACACTGGGTGTACCTGTCTCCTCGGACCTCCCGATGTCTAAAGGGTCCGTTCTTATAACCTTACCCAACGGTAAAGGAAGAGGTCCTCTATAAGGGCTGGGTCCCTAACTTGGGTTCAGAGGACGTAACCGTCTACCCAAGAAATGGCGACTCGGGAGTCCCTTCGGGGGGAGGGGGCCGATTTCATACGTCCACGATTTATCATACGACGTGTAAAATGTCTTATCCTTTGTCCGGGTCTCTCCCCTTCACTGATCCGGTCGCAGTGGGTCGTCAGGAATCTGGGACCTCTGGTCTCGGGTCACCGAAAGAAACGGGAAGTAGTAGTAGGGAAATAGGGGCCAAGAAGACGTCGAAGAGTTTATGGGGTTCTCCCACCATATAGGTAGCTTCCACTGTTCGGAGAGTCTTCTGACAGTCTGGGTGGTTAGATGTAAAGTTACACAGTATTTATAAGTCCCTGACGGAGGGGTGGAAAGCCCCTAGACTTGATTGACGAGGTCGCGACTAGTACTCTCCCCAACGGGTACTCTCCCCGGCATCCGGTGGGGGGAGGGGAGTGAGGTAAAAGTCGACCAATTCACAGGGACGGGTGGGAGTAAGGGTCGGTAGGGGTGAGGGGTTGGACATTTCGGGGCCCCTTCCCCGGGGAGGGTGTGCCGAAGGGTCAAAGTCGTGGTCCCGACACTAAAGTAATTTTAGGTGAAACGAAGTTCACGCCCTTCCGCCGAGTGGTAGACAGGTCCGTCCGTCGGGGAGGGGAGGTTGTGAGGTAGTTACCCCTGTCAACAGGGGAGGGTCTTCCTCGGGAGGGGGTGTCGTCGTCCCTGGCACCTCGAACAGGGTCGAGACCGAGGGTCGAGGGACCAACGTCCGCCCGTGTGGGGTACAGTCTGGGGGAGTTAGGAGGTCGGACACGTCCTGAGGTCCCGTCGAGTCTTTCCGGTTCGGAAACACGGGAAGAACGGTCTCAGAGACCCCCGACTGAGAAAACACCGTGCAAGAGGCAGAGTAAACGTACACCAAGTAATTTATATTTGTACGTATTTTTAGGGGTCGGAAGGGAGGAGGAGAAAGTCCCGGAGGACCCTCACACCGACTACCCACACTCGTGGAGGAACGTGTACACACGTCCCGACACACACACATACACACCACACCACACACCCAGACTCCGACCTACACTTACCCCCAAACATAGGGAGTCGAGGACACCGACCACATACCAAGGCGAAGACACCGAAGACACATCCATTAGGTAGTGTGTACAGGGGTCCATCTATATCAAGAATGTTTCCCGTGGAACCCGGGATCCCCTCCCCCCACCCCCGTTCACGGGTCGACCACAGGGGTAGTCCGAACCACTTTACTAGGGGTCCCTCGTAGCACTCCAGTCGGATGGGGCAGAGTCCGGTTTCCGACACAAACCGGTTCTCGGACGTCCAGTCGGGTCTCCAAGTCCCCTCCCCCGTCTGTGTGGTCACCCTGGGGAGATGACGAAGGTCCGGAGTCGGAGGTCCTCCCGTCCCGACCTCCGTCCGGATCCCTCACCTCTCCCGTGGGTCTGAGGACCCAGTCGACAGACACGGGGGTGTTGGGCCGGGCTGGGTGAGTCCTCGACCCCTCGACGGACGGTGGGGAGGAGGGGGTGGGTGGGGGGATGAGGTCGACCTCTCCTCGGACGTCAGGGGGTCCCCTAACCCCGCCCCTGATTACCGAGACGACTCATGTCTACGGAGGAGTAATTCCTTGGCTTAGGAAAACACAAAGGTCGGGGGTAAGACCCGAGGGACCTCCATGTCTCTCGATCCTCGACCGGACCCCTCTCTATGGTCCCTTCCCTGACGAATAGGAGTCCCGTGACTCCTACCTGTTTCAAACCGAAGATTCGAAGAAGGAGGGGGATTTTGATTTGTTACTGTTTCTTACGGGACGACTTCTCCTTACGACCTCGTCCTTTTCCGCCATCAATTCCTCAGCAATTCCTCAGCCAGACGAGTAGAAAAGTGACATGTTCTCAGACTTTCCAGGGGTCCCGGAGACCCTCCGTCGGTCCCGGGGAGGGGTGGGTCCTCCCGACGAGACGAGGGAGTCTCGTCGTGAAACTACTTGGAGAGATAGTCGAAGTGGATTGACGGTAAGACGGTTTGTAGAGGAAACTTCCCATCGAAACAAAACTTTTCACGAACTTTTGGTGATTAGTGCTCGGTTGGGTAAATGAAATCCTTCCCCTTTGACTCCGGGTCCGGGTCAACCACAGAGATGGTCGTGGTTTAGTCTTCAAGGTGCGGGATTCGGGACACGACTCCACAGGGAATCAAGAGGTCGTTTAACAAGTGAGAGGTTCCGGTCCACTGGGGTCTCACCTGACGTCCACCCTGATCGGAAAAGAGTGACCAACCCTCAATGGTGGCACGACGTTCAACACCACTCGGGGTCTCTGCCAAGGATTTAGGGTGGGGAGCTCGGGTCAACCGACGTGCCACACGAGGTCCACCACGTTATCCTCCCGACCGGGGGAAATAGACTCCGAGGAAGAAGGGGAGGAAAGGAGGGTGAGGACAAGTTGGGAACCCAGTCGGGGCACTTAGGGACGTCACAGGACCCCCTGATGTCACTCCGGGACCCGTCCGTCACAGTCTCCCATTATTCCTTCTCGTTTAGACTGAGGTACGACCTAGGGAAAGAAAATGAAATTGGAAAATAAGATGACGAAACCGATGTTCAAGTAGAGATTTCACTACAACGACTTTCATATGTATTACCGGGTAGAGACCCTTGGGACAAAGGCGACGAAGTCACATTGTTTTCGCGGGCGGGAGGGGAGGTGTCTACTTCCCCACTTGTCCTCGAGGAGTCCCGGATGGTAGAGACTAAGGACGGTGGAAGTATTTGTTCGGAAACGAAGGATCACCGAATCTGTCATTTCTTAGACGGACGTTACGTCCTCTGGACCCAAACTAGGGACCCAACCCTTATAGGGGACCTCTTCCCTTACCGTTGGGTGAAGTCATAAGAACGGACCCTTTAGGGTGCCTGTCTCCTCGGACCGTCCGATGTCAGGTACCCCAACGTTCTCAGTCTGGGTTGACTCGTTGATTGTGCAAGTGAAAGAAAACAGGTAAGAGTCGACTCGACCCCAGAGACCCTTAACAGGTGAGTGAGGTTCAAGTGAGGACTTCAGTCCCCTCTTTCAAAGATTCCCGGCGAGTCTAGAGGCTAGAGAGTCTCATCCTGCACAACCCAACTGTTCAGACAAGACGGGACCGAATATGTTCGACCGGAGCCTCGATCCCCTTCGTCAGGAACTAACACAGAGTGAGACCCTTTCCCAGGGACCCGTCGGTACCCCGACTGCCCGACTCCTGACCTGGAGGTTTTTGGGACTAGGGACTCGTTCGGTAGGACCTCCGGTGACACCATCTATTGCCGTCTGTGCCCAGTGACACCCCCGACCTTTGTGACGGGTCTCCGGTCACACCCACCGTCGCACAGGCACCGACCACCTACGCTTCCACTCGACACCGAACACCGACGGCTACGAAATAAGAGGACGACTATGGACAACCAGTCCATCCCCGGTAACACCCAAGGAAAAGTTCAACCCAATACCCTCCCCCAGCACAACCCTGGGGGGAGACCCCACTCCTGGTCTCTCTCACTGTCCCACCTGTCTCCAGACGAACGTCACCCCACCCCCCCCGCGCCAGTGACACCTCTTCGTTTCTTCTTTCATGGAATCAGGGGTCTGTCAGACGTCTCCTCAGAGGGTCGGTGAGGGACAAAGGCGATACCCATATGTGTACGGTACTCCTTTCTCCCAAGTCTCTCTCTCGGGTCGTTGGGTGGTCGGACCTTCCCTCGTCTTTGTCCGTCCTATACCGAGGACCTACGGGGATATTTAGTGGGTTCCCTTCCCCTCAAGAGGACTCTCGGTCTAGATCTCACCGAGTCCCTCCCCTCCCCCGAAAGGAGGACCAGGTCCTGGAGACCGCTCCAGTCCGGACCTAGACTAATCTGTCCGAGGTCCCCCTGCGACGCCCCGTCCTTCCCAGCCCCGTCTCAAGACCCTTCCTTCGGCCGGTGTAGGGGGACCGGGTCGGAGATCGGGAACCGATGTCGGTCTGAGGACAGACCACATACTACTGTTTTTCTAGTCACCCGAATGATCCTACCTCGCAAGTTTTGTGTCGGAAACACCTTCGACCTCCGTGACCCCCAGACTCCGTGGTTGACGGGGGTAGGTATGACGGGAAGTTCTTCTTGTTGGTGCTAGACGTTTGAGAAGGCTTCCGGTAGTTCCGGTCAGGGAGAGAAACCTAGGGAGGGACGGTTCCTGGTCCCTACAGGACTTACGGGACGACGGGGAGTTCGTCGAGTCTACACTTGTGAAAAGGAACACGATCTCTGTACGGACTTGGGGTATACGAAGGTGGGTTACTTACGGGGTTGAAAGGGGGACTCTTAAAGTAAAAGGTTATCTCCTCGGTCGATAATTCGTGAACTTTACACTGGTCAGGTTTAAATCAACCCGACATGGAAATTTTGTGTGTGACCTCAAGTTTCTAAATCATGTTTGGTTTTCTGTGATTCGTAATCTCTTTGCGTTTAGGTCTGGTATTACTCTACGGTGGAGTGTGGGTAACCCTACCGATGCTAGTTTCGTTGTCGTTCTTTATTGTCTTTTATTGTTCACAACCGTTCGGACCCTTTTTTTACCTTAGCGACACAGGACAACCATCCTCGCAATTGACCATGTCGACGATCGTTTTTGTCACTCCCGCAAGGAGTTTGTGAATTTTTCTCTCCTGAAGGGACCACCAGGTTACCAATTCTTAGACAGACGGTTACGTCCCTGGTGCCCAAACTAGGGACCAGACCCTTCTAGGGTGTACGGTGCCCTGTTGATTCGGACACCCGGTGTTGAGGACCCGGACAGACGTCCTTTATGACTTGGGGGGGACTGGTCTCGGGTACGAGGTGTTCTCTTCGGTGGTGCTACTCTTCGGGCGGGTGGTGTTGATCTCTTTCGGGTTCACGCGTTGTTTCTGAGTCGTGACGGTTTTTATTTGTTTATTTATCTTTGAATTTTCGTCTTGGTGGTATACTGGGTCGTTAAGGTGGAGACCCATAGATGGGGGTTCTTAATGTCCAGAGTTCCTTCATCGACATATAGGTGCAAGTTTCGTCGGAATAAATGTTATCGATTTTACACTCTCTTCAGGTCCACTAGTAGTTGTCTACTTACCTATTTGCTTTATA
The DNA here is from genome assembly GCA_006410555.1 of Capra ibex. Classification (NCBI taxonomy): domain Eukaryota; kingdom Metazoa; phylum Chordata; class Mammalia; order Artiodactyla; family Bovidae; genus Capra; species Capra ibex. The sequence goes on along the minus strand of SJYO01034137.1, from coordinate 69,732,212 downwards.
CAAATGTGTTACCCTATAGCGACGACAACAATAAATCGGTGCTTCAGCACGGACTGAGAACACGTTGGGGCACCTGACATCGGGCGGTCTTAGGAGACAGGTACCCTAAAGGGTCCGTTCTTGTGACGTCATCCAACGGTAAAGGAGGAGGTGCCTTAGCAGGGTTGCGTCCCTATCTTGGACGCAGAGGACGCGACCGTCCGTCCGTCTAAGAAATGGTGACTCGGTGGTCCCTTCGGGTGTCACCTTATAATGAGTCGGAAGACTGTGTACGGTGTTGCATCTACTTGAGACTCCTGTAAGTCAAGTCAAGTCAAGTCAAGTCAAGTCAGCGAGTCAGCACAGGCTGAGAAACGCTGGGGTACTTAGCGTCGTGCGGTCCGGAGGGACAGGCAGTGGTTGAGGGCCTCAAGTGAGTCTGAGTTGCAGGTAACTCAGTCACTATAGTAGGTCGGTAGAGTAGAAGACACCATACGATTCACTTTATTCCGTCAGTGTTTTTCTGTTCATGATGTACTAAGGTGAATATACTCCATGGATCTGATCAGTTAAGTATCTCTGTCTCTCATCTTACCTTCAACGGTGTCCGACTACCCCTCTCTCCAACTTCCTTAATGACAAATTACCCTTGTCTCTAAGTGTAACCCCTCTCGTTTTCTTAAGATCTCTACCTACCACCACCACCAAACGTATTTTTTACTTCCATGAACCTCTTAGGGTCCCTGTCTCCTCGGACCACCCGACGTCAGATACCCCAGCGTGTCTCAGCTGTGTTGACTTCGCTGAATCGTCGTCGTCGTCGTTACGGTGACTTGACGTGTGAATTTTTACCAATTCTATCCCTGAAGGGACCGCCAAGTCACCGAGTCTGAGGACCGAGGGTTACGTCCCCCGGACCCAAGTTAGAGACCAGTCCCTTGATCTAGGGTGTACTGATTCTGGGTCGTGTCGATTTATTTATTTAAAAAAAAAATTTTTACCAGTTCTGTCATTTAAAATGCAATACACATAAAATGGTGTTAATTTTTCAACCTTTTTATTAAAATTAACTATTATTATCGATTCTTAAAATTTATGACTACTTCAACTTTGCTATTATCAAACCTAAAAATTTCTGTCAGCTTTTTATAATTTTTCAATATTTTTTAAATTTTCATTACTAAAACACAACCTTATTATGGAACATATATAATTCATTTTATTTCAAATAATAATTTTAATTGAAGAGACCAAAAAAAAAAATGAAAAATTTTTTTATATACAATGATAATCTTTTGAATTTTAATAGATACACCAAAGATAATATAAAGGTGACCTGTAACGATGAGATCTTCTGTTAAGATAAGAAGTACATTGTCTGGAAGTTTATGAACTCCAGGTCCCACAAAGGACTCTTTGTAGAAGATTCTCCTCACTTTCAACAAGTCAATACAAGCTGAGAAACACTGGGGTACCTGACATCGGGAGGTCCGAGGAAACAGGTACCTAAGAGGTCCGTTCTTATGACCTCACCCAAAACCAAGTAAAGAGGTCCCCTAGAAGGGTTGCATCCCTAACTTGGGCCCAGAGGGTGTAACGTCCGTCTAAGAAATGGAAGACTCGGTGACCGCTTCGGGTGACTCTCCTTTATGGGAATTGAGGAAGTCAGTGAACACTACTACTCACTACGAGTCCACAGAACTCGGACTTCTGGTACCCGTTGCGAGACTTGGGTGTCTCGGAATGTGGTGACCCCTGAACCTCGTCTAAAGTCGATAGTCGACATCACTGGTAGGGACACGATAGGTTATACCATCGGTGATCAGTGTACACCAGTGAATTTTAATTTAATGTTTAAGTCAAGGAGACTGAGTGATTGACGGAAAGTTCACAAGTCGTCGGTGTTCACCGATGCCCGATGGAATACCCTGTTGTGGTTATTTTATGAAGGTAGCAGTGTCTTTTAGGATAACCTGTCGTGACCGGGTGTGGGTTCCGTTTCGGAGTCTGGGTGTCGACGGAAGACGTAGCAAAGGAGAGAAGACGATGGAGTGGCCTCTCGGGGGCGGAAGAAGACTTAGCAGTAGTAATCGGGTCGAAAAGGGGACGGTCTAGGGGGGAGAGGGCCGGTGTACCTAAGTCTCTGACGACTGTTCCGGGTGCAAACTAACGTAGAGACGTACCGTCCTTCCGGAATGTGTCGTTCTAAAGACGAGGACCACCCCCTTATGAACGATTCTCGTAAAACTCCCATGCCAGGTCACTTCTCCAATTACCATGTCCAAGACCTTACTCTGTCTTGACCCTTGTTTTGAGTTGTGGTGGTGAGAGTCGAGACACTGTGACTCACTCAATGAATCAGAGAGTCTTGGAAATAAAAGAGTGAATATAATTATTTTTATTCCAACTATTATCAAGTACAGCAATCTCGGCGACGTGACCCCCTTAGTTACTCTGGACAAACATTTTATGAACCGTGTCAGGAGTCTTTTATCGTTTTCGAACGATGGATAACAACTCCCTTTTATCTTCTTAACTCAATTTTCTACGACTCTCCAATACGCTGAAGGAACCACTTGGTCACCAATTCTGAGACACGAATGTTACGTTCCCCGAACCCAAGTTAGGGGCCGATCCCTTGATCCTAAGGTATACGGCGTGTCGTGCCGGCTCTTTCAATTCCTTTTTTTTTTGTTTGTCCACGACTCCAATAACATCTATCTCGTGCCACCCTAACCCCCAACCTCGGTAGAGGAGGTTCTCTCATCGGTATAAGAGTGCCTGTCCGTTTCCGAGTCTCTCAATCGTCATCTCGGAGACTTTTTCACTCATTTCTATCTTAAACGTTCCGAACTTACCACTCTCCCAGTCACGTCCCCCTTCCCCCGTCACCCCATATTTGGTTTGAACCGAAGATAAAGTGAAGACGGACCCCCGAAGTGTTTCCGAGATTATCCGCTCGACAGTCAACCTTCTTCGGTAACCCATTAACTCCGGAACTGAAGAGATCATTTTACAAATACTTCGGGTATTTGAGTACGGAAATAACCGGTCCGAGTAAGGCCCCCTACCTACACCGAGAGACTCCACGTCAATTTCGTGGACGACTTGAGACCGTGGGATGTCGATGAAGCCCGAGGTGGATCTGGGTGGTCCGTCTCGTTGGGACCTCCCCACTCCTCCGGTCGGTTCAGGGTGGAGTGCACGGGAAATTTGAGGTGTTTCGTGAACATTTACAGGATAGAGATGTACACTTACCCTTCCTCCCTCCACTACCGTCTCTCAGGGCTCAGGACCCCTCCGACCGTCGAACGGTGTCAGGGGTACCCTATAACCAAAATAGTAGTCCGAAGAGACCGGGTCCGAGTGGGAAGGATTGGGAGACAGGGTCAGAGGGGTTATAGACCCAGGGGCGGAGCGTGTACTGAAACCGAGACAATCCCTTCTCGTGGGTGTAACTAACCGACAACTGTAAACCCTACCTCGTTTCATACTTGAGTCTTCTGGACTTAAATGAAGGGACCCGGAGGTTTCCCTTCAGTCTCAACTTAATTCCAAAACTTAGGTCCCTCATACCACAAAACCCCCCTTCTCCGAGACACACCCCAAACCCACCTACCCACACCCACCTACCACAGACCCCGAATGTTTGTCGGGGTCTTCTGACGTCACCGAGTCTCCGGGACGAGTCGAAACGACCCCCACTAACTAAGTAGACCCGGAAACGGACCACTGGGACGAGACTCTTCGGAGACCTAGGAAAACAGGGGGAGGAGTTCGGGGAATGGGGGACGGAATCCGGGGACTTGGGGTCTGGGAGGGAGGGTGGGAGGGTGTGGTGGTGGTCGAGTGGTGAGGGGGCCGGGGGTAAGATTGTGTTTTCCGTTGAAACAGAAAGTTCAGTCGTCGGTATTTAGGTGCAGAGAGGGGACGGAGGACCGTCGGTGGAGACTGTTTACCCTCCTCACCCCCTGTCACCCCCCGGTCTGAGTCGAACCCTTTCAGGTACGTAGGTCAACAACCGGGTGACATCCGACCACTCGTAGCTTGGAAATACCGGACTAGAAACTAAGGTCGCCTGTCCTTCTGGGTTCCGTGTCGACGTCCCCACCGTCAGCCCGAGAGACGTCAGAGACCCGACCCGAAAATGACGGGTTTCTCGTATTTTGGAGAGTTTCGGGAGAAAAGTTAATAAGTCGGGCATTAAGCCTCCGAGGCCAAGAAGGAGGTGTAGTTCGTCACCCGAGGGGTAGGGAGGGGATGGAGGTCGGGTGGTACCTCCCACAATTCCACAGACCACCTCACACGACACCCTGTGCCCACTCCGGGACGGGCTGCACCGTAGGACCGACTCGGTGATCCACCCACACAAGGGGACGACAGTCACACCGGGGATGTGTGCCCTTCCCTTTCCGCTTCGCTTAGTGAGTGGGGTACTCTGGTGGGATGGGTGAGGTGACGATCCAAAAGTTTTCGTCAGGGTTGAAGTTTATAAATCGAGGGTGGATAGTCCGTTACTCAGTCTCCTACGCAGGACCAGACCCTTTATGTCAGTAGACAGGATACAAATGTATCGTGTGGGTGATTTAGTTGAGATTCGTAAGTAAGTTGTCTATGAATGACTAACGATTGCACAGTTCTCCTACAGGACCGTGGGACCCCGTTTGAGGGAGGAGGGTGTCTGGGACGGAAATCTGAAAGACGGGTTCGAGGATCTTTATAGTCTTTCCACCTTTGTGACCTCGGTCTCAGAATCCCTAACAGTGTCAGGACACTGGGACTCTTTGTCTTCGGACGTCTGTGGTGACTACTCGTTTCGATTCCATAATACAGTCATATTGGGACTCTCCGTCCCCCATAATCGGGAAGACTTCGTGTCTCTCCAATTCATTGAACGGGTTCCAGTGTGTCAGTAAATTATTACTACGAGTGCGTAATTGTAAATTACTACGGTGTCGTCCGTAAACTTGAATTTTACAAGATTGGGTACGAGAAAGGAACGTAGTGTCGACACTCTTTGTGTGTAAGTTTACGAAGAGTTTGTGCTGACTGGTATGGAAACTTGTTACCGTGTCTTTTAGTGTCTTCGTGTCTGTAGGATCTGGGAATTTTCATAGTACGGGGGTTTTTTTCATAGTACGGATACATGTAAGTCTCTGTGGGTACTGTATCGTCCGAAGTGAAATTGACTTAAGGGGGTCCCAAACTCCATCCAAAGTGTCTCGCATTGATTACGTCTATTCGTGGTACTATACTGTCACAATAATCGGAGGATTACCAGTGACTCGGGTGTGTACAAAGGATTTAAGATAATTGTGTCCATTTATTTGTTGGGTCTGCGGTCAGGGGTCCATCGGGAAGGTGCTTGTGAACGCACGAGCACCTTTAGTCGTTTGGTTCTTTGGTTCGACGTTCCTACCTCGGACGTCTCAATAAGGACAGTGAAAGTCCGGAATGTTTTGTCTCCTCATTGAGTACGCTTCTCAACCGAGTGACCTTTTCTGAGACTACGACCCTCCCTAACCCCCGTCCTCCTCTTCCCCTGCTGGCTCCTACTCTACCGACCTACCATAGTGCCTGAGCTACCTGCACTCAGACTCACTTGAGGCCCTCAACCACTACCTGTCCCTCCGGACCGCACGACGCTAAGTACCCCAGCGTTTCTCAGCCTGTGCTGACTCGCTGACTTGACTTGACTTGGCTAAAAGGTCCAAAACGTCCTTCTCCTGTTTCGTAACTCTACGGTCGCCGAAGGTACCGCACTCAACCCCACCACCCCGTCCTCTCCCTTCCACTTACGCAGTTTCTCTTCCCAGCGGCACTGACCGAGTCAGGAAAATTATTGACCCAGAACTATTTCGGTTTCGGGGAGAGACCCTGAGAATAGAGGAGGAGACATTTTACCTGCTCAACTTGACCCGGCTAATGTTTCAGATAGGCCGATGTCGGACTCTGTGTGTACGAACGTCCGTCGTCGACTCCCACGTCCCAACCCCCGATCCTCTGTCGAACCCTTAGGGAGAGAAGGAATCTGAACTTTGACAGGTCCGGGCCGCCCCGGGGAGAGGTGTCTGACGTGCAGAGGTGGACACAGTCCCAGTGGTTAGAGGGAATACATTTGCACGGACCCGGGTGCTGTAGGAATTGAAGACAGTAAGACCAGCCCTATGGCCTAGAGGGAGTGGAGGGCCTTCCTGCAGACCGAGCTCCCGCGTCCGACCTCGATAATTCATTTAACGAAAGTGCACTGGTACTCCTGTTGAGTTGTTTTTGTCTGTGACGGGGGTTTAAAGGTCTTGGTGCATAATCCTAAACATCCCCTGATTAGATCGTCCGTAATCCATTACCTCCCCACTGGACTAGTACAGACTGACAGTGTCTAAGGAATACACTGGAAAGGTAAAATTGGAACCAAAAGAGTAAAAATTTTACCCTCACCTCCTCCTATCTGCTCTATTAGACATTCCAAGTATGTAAATTATAAAACCCTATTGTGACCCACTTTACCAGAGAGAGGAGGGTACTTTCCTGAAGAGAAGAGTTTGGAACTAGACTACGACATAAATAGAGAGTACTAAGATGTCTTAGAGACCGCCGAGTTGAGACTTGGTACTAGCAAATTCCGGACGTCTGGGAGGTGGGGCCGTTGTGACGTCCTCTTCGGAATAGACAACCCCCTCCTTTCTCCGGACGTAAGGTACTCCCCTAGTACTTAAAAGAACCGACCCCCTGGTCGAGAACCTTCATCTGAATAAACCACTTGCGGTGACGACAGGAGATCAACAGTCTCCAGAGGGTCTCGGGATCCTTAGAAGGTATCCAAAGTTTTCGGAAGGGAATTTAAGTTTCCAAAGTGGTGTAGGTGGGGATTGGAGAAGGAAAAGAACGCTAAGAATCAATCTCGGAGTGGTACCCGGTTGATGGGTTCGACCTTGTTTTGTTCCCCAGTGACGGTGTGGACAGCGGGAGAGGGGGTGTCAGTCGACCAGTGATTAGTGCCCGATTGGAGGGAATAACGAGGGTGGCGGAACCAAGTCCGAGCGTTGTGAGAGTTGACGAAGACATTATCGAAGGGGACGGGTCAGAAGGGTAAAGATCCCGAGGGAAGGAGACGAAGAACCCGAAGGGAACACCGAGTCGACCATTTCTTAGGCGGACGTTACACCCTCTGGACCCAAGCTAGGGACCCAACCCTTCTGGGGGACCTCTTACCGTACCGTTGGGTGAGGTCATAAAAACGGACCTCTTAGGGGTACCTGTCTCCTAGAACCGCCCGATGTCGGGTACCCCAGCGTTTCGTAGTCTGTGTGGAGGAGAAGAATCAGGTAGGACTTCGGTATTAGTAGAAGGACTTATAGGTTAAATTGTGGAAACCACCAAGAGGTAACGGAACTTAGTTCCATCAGAGGAACCCTACCGTAAGTTCCAGAAGTAATAATCTAGGGCTAAGTAGAAAGGTCGAAGTTTCCGTCGATCAAGAGAGAAGTACATTAAACGTGAGGCTGGCACACTCTGTCCGAACAGAAAAGGTCTGTATAGTATCTACAAGTATGAAGAGAAACGGAGACGACAGGGGTAAACGGACTTGAGAAAACGGTAAAAGAGACGATCGTAGAGTAGAAGATGTCGGGGGTTTCCTCCGTCTTAATTAAGGACGGAACTTACACAACGGAAACACGGAGAGAGGATCGGAAATTGTTTTGTATAGTCTTAGACAACGAATGTGTAGTTAGTGGATGGTCGGATACTCAGGGAATACCCGGGTCTTACCAGATTAAACGGAAAGATGGAGGTCGTGGATCTTGTTTATGATCCATTTATTATTCAGAAGTAATTGACACAGGACTTACGGTCGCAATTCCCAGTATACTAGAACCCCCAGTAAGTAATGTGTAATAGAAGAGAAGGTGGGTTCAGGGGTGGGACGGTGTTGAGTAACAAATAAACCCCGTTCAATGAAAGAGAGGAACTCAGAGTCGAAGAAGTCACTTTACTTCCTGAACCCTGATTCGTGGGGGTGAGGAGAAGAGTTTGGACTGACACATAGTCTTATTGGATCCCACGACTCATTGTCACGTCTAAAGGCCTGAGGTGAAGGAACCAGACCGCGCCACGAGTCCTTAGAGATAATAGTGATACTTTCGAGTTCTCCGACAGTGTACACGTGCCGGTCGTAACCCTGGGGGACCTGACCGTCCAAGAGCTCTCAGGAATAGCAGGGGGCTCGAGGTCGTAGGCTGTTCCCGTCTAAGAGTCGGGTCGTGGGGATTGGGGTAGGTGGGTAGGTTGGGGAGGTCGTTGCTCCGGTCGATCAATCAGGTCCGTCAGACGGAGGTCACGGTCCTCGGCCGTCGCCCCGCCCACCTCGTACACCCTCGGGCCGGGGGCGCCCCGGGGGTCACGACCGTAAGCCGACGGCCCGCCCCAGTCCCGGGGGCTCGGACCCCGGGACTCTCGGCGAGCGAGCCGCCGTCCTCATTCACCCTGGTAGACGAGGCGAGCCGTCTCCAGTCGCGAAACACAGTTCGAGGGTAGGGGGGAGCGAGGAGGGAGGTGGAAGGGGAGAAACGGGAAACTGAGGGTCCTGAGTTTTCTTTTTTATTTTTTCGTCGGGAACTCCAGGACTACTTTCACCCTCACACTACCCCTCGCTGTGGCCTCGAGCCCCGGGCCCGTTACGACTCGGACGCGGCCGCCTCTCGCGCGCCGCCCGCCGACGCCCGGCCCCTCCTCGTCGGCGCAGGCCAGGCGGCCCGGGCCCGGCTCGGCCGCCCCGCCGAGGGCTCCCTCCGCCGCGGCCAAGGGTGTCGGCCGGCCCGGCAGCCCGGGGAAACTTCACCGGCGTCGACGTGTGGGGCTCGGCGCCGATTAGGGGCGGTTGCGCCCGCAGGAGCGGGGGGGCGTATCGTTATCACAGGCGCGACTTACCGCGACCGATTAATGGAGCGAGCGTGGCGGCGCCCACTTACTCTCTTAGGCCGTAACACGCGCCGCTTACCTCTTTTATTCTGTTGGTAACAGGAGCGTGCGGTTTGCTCCCAAACTACAGCGACCCCGCTCGCTCCGTGGTAAAGGGCGGTGGGGGAGGGGGGTCGCCCCGTTTACGGGGTCGACGCGGGCCCACCTGGGCCGGCCGCGTCCCTTTGACTCCTTCGTCCAGGGCGGAGGGGTGCCTTCTTCGGGAGGCGCGTAGGGAGATGGGTACCTTCGGGCCGCCCCCGATGCTCTGACGGGGCCCCGAGGGGAGATGTGGTCACCCAAAAACCCCCGTGGATGACACTATCGAGCCAAGCCTCTTTTTGATTCGCGCCGGGACGGAAGTGTCGGATTAATCTAAAGCGACCCTTGTGTACTTTGTTACCCTTCTCAGCCTAAATATAAGAAGTCACGGGTTGACACACGGTGGTCGACTTTCCCGACCTCTGCAAGTCTCTTACCGACCCTCTCTACACTCCTCTCCTTGTCCCGAGACTTTTCTCCTCCGTCCTTCTACCCCTCGACACCCCCGACTCCTTACATGACCGTACAAGGCCCTCCTTCTCTCGTACCAACCTTTCCCCTCCGGGGTTGTCAGTCATGGTCAGTCCTCGTGCCAAGTCCTAACCCTGCACTATGGCCTTCGTGGGTCCGGTGACGAAACTAGGTTCATTTCCAGGGGCACTACTTTTACCACGTACCCTTCCTCCCTGACGTCAAAGTTGGAGAACGGACACTTTTGGCTGAGAAGTAGTCCTTGACCTGATCGGACTCCGTAAAGGGAAAAGAAGAACATACTCCTACACTCTCCGACTCGAATCTTTAGTCGTGATTTCCTTTTAGGGCTACGTCTACCTGTCCGACTGTTAGTGTGACAATTAGTCAAGTTGTCTAAGACACGAAATAGTCCGACGGAAGAGAGAAGTGGTAGTGGTGGTCGATACCAACGAAAAACCGTTCCACCCTTCTCCTCGAGTGTAAGAAGTTCTAGTCCTCCACAGGATAGAAAGACAGGGAGTCTCAGGAGTCGAATCTCCGTCCATCCACATCCTCTCTACGAGAATCTCTAACCAACTAAACTATTGACTGGACGAAATTATAGGAAGTCAAGGTCATAGGAAAAGGACCTTTGTGTATGAAGGATTAGGGAAGACTACCCGAGAATCTAATACAGACGGATTTCCTTCTTGTATGTTCAAGGTCACAGGAAAGTCCGAAGAGTTGACAATTTTTCCAGGTAACGAGTCTAGTTGTCATCCGACAACCCGACTGGGTCATCGGGAACCAATCGTAGTGAATACTACGTATAATGACCCGAGAAAGATTCCGTCGTTAGAAAAGATTACAAGATACCGTCGGGTGAGGTCATGAGGACGGACCTTTTAGGGTACCTGCCCCCTCTGACCATCCGACGTGAGGGTACCCCAGCGATCCACAGCCTGCCTGTGCTGACTCGCTGAAGAGAAAGTGAAAAGTGAAAGTACGTAACCTCTTCCTTTACCGTTGAGTGAGGTCACAAGAACGGACCTCTTAGGGTCCCTGCCCCCTCGGGCCACCCGACGACAGATATCCCAGTGTGTCTCAGCCTGTGCTGACTTCACTGAATCGTCATCGTCGTTACAGGTACAATGGTGTTGCTCTAATACTTGGGAAACACATGTCGGCTAATGATCTAAGACTTTGTCCTGGTGGGTATTTCACTTCGGTGAGTCAACACAGGATAAGAAACGTTGGGGTACCTGAAATCGGATGATCCGAGGCGGTAGGTGCCCTAAAAGGTCCGTTCTCATGACCTCACCCAACGGTAAAGTAGGTAGGTTTGCCTATTTGTAAGCTCTTATTTTAATTTCTGACCTGTTGTGAACAACTCTCTGATTTGTCGGCGGTTTTACCAAGGAACAAAACTGACTAGTTGGTGTAGATTGTAATGACTCACGATCAACATTGTCACTATGTACTTTTTTCATACGAAAAATTTCCTGTCTTTTTAGATTCATATCCAATAATAAAAAGATTGGGTTAAGAGTTAGTTCCAAATTAAATTGGACCAGTATTCACGGTTATACTAGCATTACAAAAAGAATTATTAAGAGGATTTAGAAGTAGAGTCTCAGTACAAAGAAGACGGATTCCGAGATCTTAGAATTCGCATAAACCATAGGGTCGCGGACGACTTGATGAGGGGACGAATCCGGTCCGATGGATCAATCGACTATACGGATCAATCAACCAGATTTCTTGAAGTTTTGTTTTGTTTTTCCATTGAGTCTTGACGACACCTATACCATTTATATTCTTCGGACTTCGAGGTGGTTAGACTGAAGAGAAAGGGAGGAGGGACTCGGGGGAACTGTCTGGGTTCCTGGCATTTCTTACTAGGAATTGCAGGGAAGTAGATCTCTTTTTTTCCTGGATGGGTTCCTTCGTTGTCAATCAAACATCATCTAGTCTCTAGTAAGATTATGGTATGTCTGGTGATCGAAGTAAAATGTTCTGATTTTACTGGTAAGTTTGTCTTTGATATTAACAATAATACATCATGATATGTGCACAGAAATATCAAACAGGTCTAAAGTCGTTCGCACGGACTTACAGATTAGGGGTCTTTTAATGTGAACCCTTTACTAGGTGATAAGTTTTTTGTACTCCGCGGAGGTCCGGGTTTGACCTCTAAGTTGTGAAACTTGATTTTTTCACGAAAAATTTCCTTCGGATAAAGAGGAGTGTAGAGAAGAAAGGGGAGTGTAGAGAAGAAAGGGGTTTGGGTTCTGGTAATTCATTGAAATTTTTATTACGAGGTACCCACTTATAAAACTATTCTTCTATTACTCATATTATTGCTCACACAAAAAAGAGGAGAATAGGTAAGGGTGTCGTTGTACGTAAGTGTCCTCCGAAACAATAGTATCAATACTAAAAAGTTCTATTGTCCCTTCAATCCGTACATGTATACGTTCCTATCACGAAGGGTTCTCCTACGTGTACTTCATGAAGGGTCGTACCTTGATCGGACAATCGGTAAACCCCCTACTCCGGTTTCCAGACCGTAGGAGCCTGAAAGATATCGAACAGACCTTCCCACAGGGTGGGACTCCACTGACGCATAGCCATCGGTGGAGAGGACCATTTGACTCCAGACTTAGGTGGTCCGGTTGGGGAAGGGGGAGTCGTAAGTTAGCGGAGTGGACGTCGAAGCAGGTCAGAGCTAGGAGGGGGTTCACCGGTCGTCACCCTGGAACCTTCTTCCGACAAAGTTCCTTCCCTTGTCTTCTCCCTCTGTCCCCACGGAGAACTCTGACGTTCTTCGACCAAATCCTCTGCCACTATGTCAATCTACGTCTGTACCGACGAGAGCCGAGGACTGTCATCCCCTGAGTCTTCGGACGCCTCTTGCCGAAGTCACTTTCATGTGACATCCGAGAGCTCACTATAGGCTGAGTCGGAAGGAACGGAGGGGGTTCAGGTCCGACAACTCGAGGTCTCCTTCTCACACGACTGGTGTCACCCGTCCTGTACAAAGGTGGGAGGGAAAGTATACGGACCTCGAGAGGTAAGAGTGGGAAGGGTCCGTGGTGTGACACGGATCGTGACTCCTACGAGTCTCCTCGATCGGGGTGGGGAGTTCCTCAGACGTTTGGCCACCCTCCTTGTTCGAAATATGAGTGTCAGGGTCTCATCTGACCCCACAGAAGACTAAGAGGAGTGGGGATTTTTCGGTTCGACCCGTATGTCAAGTTACTGAGGAAGGGCTTAACTACGTTATTTTCGATATACCGAAATAAAGTCCCTTCGGAACTAGGGTAGTTGGAATATGAATCGTCGGAACGAACATTACTAGAACTAAAACAGTGCCAAGTGACCCTTTTACTGACTAAACTCTTCGTTTTAGTCTTTGTGTTCTCTCGTCCTTACAGTTTGTCCGAGTCAGGACTCTGAGTAAGATACTATATAATGCCCAGAAGACTATATTACCTTAGTTCCTATAAGATTGGGTAAGAAGTTCACCCTGGTTGAATTTTGTCCCAAAGAGGTTCCATAATCTCTAAACCGTATGTTAAAAGCACCACCACTACCACAAGTCGACGATTCAACATAGGTTGAAAAACACTGGGGTACCTGATATCGGGTCCCAGGAGACAGGTACCATAAGAGGTTCCTTCTTATGACCTCACCCAACGGTAAAGGAAGAGGTCCCCTCGAAGGGCTGGGCCCCTAACTTGGGTACAGAGGACGTGACCGTTCGTCTAAGAAATGGTGAGTAGGTGATCCCTTGGGGTCGTATGTTAAAATTCTCCGGAGATTTTTAAATCCCACTTTCCTTGATGACGTCTTTCTCTCACTATAAGGTATATTCGCCCCTACATTCTCCGTTTTGTTTTTATTGGGTGCTTCTCGTCCCATCCACTCCTTTTTTGTCGGTCTACACTTCTACCGTCCTTTTCTAGGTCCTTAACAAATAGTATTCGTTTATGACCCAAAGTCGCAAGATTCTAGAGCCGACACTTCAATCTTAGGGTTTAGGGTAAACCGGTTAGAGGAGTAATCTTTCTTACGGACTTACGAAAGACAGGGTCAAGACATGTGGGTCCTGAACCCCGTTCCGGACGAGAGACCCAGAGTCGAAGGTGTCGTCACTACACTCTTTGTACCCGTTCTCTGACCTCTTGTCCCGTCTCGTCCCCCTCCCATATAGTCCTTTTGGGCCTTTTCGGGGAAGAGGGATAAGGACGGACGGGGACCTCCCTCGCGTGAGGGTTCGTGACAGTCCCGCTGTTCGTGTGTAGAGGAAAGGTCGACGGGAAGACACTTCCAAGACCCTGGGTGAGACGAAGGACAAGTTTCCTACCGGATGTTTGAAAACAGATCGAGGGAGGGCGGGGAACAGTCGTCAGGGACCGGACGTGAGGTTCGGTTAGCCCTCCTTCCTCCGACCCTCGGGATCTGGAGGTGAGAGGACAAGGTAAAACGAGGGGTTCTGGTCAGAATTGACCACCGGAGGTCAGCCACCCTCGGTCAAGGGCTCAATGGTCCACTTCCGGTCCCTTCACCACCTCGTATGTGTCCTCGAGGTTCCTCCTGTGTCCGCGTGAGCGTCTGGCGTCTAGTGAGTGTGTGCGTGTGCAAGAGTGTAGGTCTCTGTGTCCCGCGCCACTGAGCTGTCGGGGCGCTGACGCGCCGCGCCCAATTAACTTCCGTGTAACTAAGACGGCGAAACACGACTGCCAACCCCCGTAGGGAGAAGGGGCTACGTTTCCTTAACTCAGCAAAAGCCTCGCGCCGAGGAGGGCCATGCGAGTAAAGTGTGGCGCGAACGGCGCCCCGCCTCTCGGTCAGGGACTCGTCCCTCAACTCGCGGGGGCGGTGTGGGGTTAGGGTCCCTGAGTCATCGGGGCGAACCCTGTGCACACGACCGTCGCTGTCTGCCACTCCTACTGTTCTCTCGAAACGACATCTTGACACTAGAACTGTCAAGTTTTTCCTTCTTCGGTTCGGGTCGGGCCCTCTCTGTCTGCTCGCCCTCTCCCTCTACCTCCTCTCGCGATCCCGGTCGGACCCCTCCCCATCTCCCCTCTCAACCCCTCCCCCCTTGATGGAAGTTCCGTCTTGCTCAGTCTTCACTCTTCCCTGAAACTCTTGGAACATTAGACCAGGAAAGGTGTGATGGAAGGTGGGTACCCCTTTGACTCCAGGTCCTTTCACCTGAAACCCAAAACACCCACGTTTTGGTGTACCCCTACTCAACTTATAAATATATAATGTTCGTCGAGGACCAACTTCACCCTCGGTTCCTCCTGTGTCTTCATTAATACTGAGGGTACAGTCCGGGTCCGAGGAGGGTCAGGCGTCAGAACCGTCTGGGAAAGGGTCCACCCTTCGCCCATCTGACCCTCCTTCTGTACGTCCGTCGAGGCGCCGTCCGTTCCGGGGTCCAGTCCCGTATGCGGGGTCCTTAGTAGTCGGGGGTTTGGTTCCGAAAGTCCATCCCTACCCCCGTCCTAGGTCCTAGGAGGGGTCTTCAGTCCGACGACTCTCACTCCCACTTCTTTACGTGTCGCGGGTCCCGACGGCGCCGCAGGGTTCTTCCAGACCAAACCGCGAGGGAGGGGTGGGAGTAATGGCCAAGAGTGAGTCTCTAGGCTTCAAGCGGGACAAGATCCCTAGGGGCGGCTTTGACCGGGGGAGGGGAACCGGTCATTTCGGGGGCGGGACACGGGCGGGTCGTCCGTGTCGGGCGGGGAGGGACGTCACGACGACCCATCTGGCACCTCGGACGGCAGGTTGTGTGACGAGTGACCCCGGCTTTCCCGTCCCCTCCCCGGCTCTCCCGTCCCCTCCCCGGCTCTCCCGTCCCCTCCCCGGCTCTCCCGTCCCCGGAGTGCAGCTGGTCAGTGGGTCCTACCCCATCATCGGCTTAGAAGGTCGATGGTGTCGCCCGTCCCTGACACCAGTCCCCACCCCGGGTGCATTGAGGTGCTCCGGAATCCGGTGGAACGAGTCCGTTCCCCTGTCGTTTTCCTGTTAGTCGTCGGACCGAGGAGGTAGAAGGTTCCGACTAATACAGAGAAGGGATGATGGGTCGGGGGTGGGGGCCTTGGGGATCCCTCTTCCTAGGATGAGTTCGGTGTGGTCAAGGAAAGGACACTAAACAAGACTTAAAAGTTTGTTTCTCATTAATACTGTCTACACCTCGTTAGTCGTAGTAATACGCCCCCCTTTGTTCTTTCCCTTTCCCTCTACTCCCCGAGGCCCCCTCCCCTTGAACAGAAAGGAGGAACTTTGTTCGTTAAGGGTGTGGATGTCGGGTTGTGGGAGGCCTGAAGACGACCCTTGGACATAGGTCGGTGAGGCGGGTCGGAGTCCATCCTGTTGAAAAGAGACGTCTCGTAGGGTCGTCTCGTGGGTCGTATTGACGGGAGGTCTAAGAGGGGTCTGGAGGTCGTCGTCGACCCCCACCCCTGGTACATCGGGGTAGACCGTGTGGGTCTTCACCGAGGGTGAAACCGGTTCCAAGATTCAACAAGCGAGGGTTATGAGGGCGTGTCTTCGTATCGAGATAATTATAAAAAATCCGTTTTTATGACTAATACAAGAGTTCCCTGAAGATCGGGGGAAGTTCCTGTGAGTCCGGTAACTTAAAACTCAGTCCGTCTGGTCCAAATTTAGGGTCGAAGAGATGAATGACACATGGGAACCCGTTCAATTAATTGGTCAGACCCGAAGACAAACGACGATGACGACGACGATTCAGTGAAGTCAGCACAGGCAGAGACACGCTGGGGTATCTGCCGTCGGGTGGTCCGAGGGGGCAGGGACCCTAAGAGGTCCGTTCTTGTGACCTCACCCAACGGTAAAGGAAGAGGTTACGTGCTTTCACTTTTCAAGACAAATGAGTAGACATTTTATCCGGATCATTGTGGATGATTACCTTTAGACACCCTTAATTCATTTAATTGTATGTTTCCCAAATCCTGTCACGTCGGGGGAACCTGATCCTTCTGAGGACGATGATGATGTCCAAGGGGTGGTCTCGGTCGTGCATCCATCGGGAGTGTGGTGAGTCAAGTCGTAGGCTCCACGAGACCTTTGAGTCTCTGAGAGACTCTACACGGTATCTACAGTCCTCGGATATGGGGGACCGACTGTGTGTAAGTCTTGGTGGGGGTGTCTGTCCCCACCCCCATCTAGTCCTCTTTTTACTTTTATATACACGGTCAGACGGGACCTCCCCTATATTTTTCTAGAGGGGGTAGGGGTTGGTCTTTCGCCACTCCGTGACCCGTCCCGTTCGCCGTGCTCCCTGAGTTCCCCGAGAGGTTGGACGGGTCCGACCTCCTGGTTAGTGTAGGAACCCGTCCTATGGAGGAGTCCCGGAGTCAAAAGTGGAGACATTTTGCTCCTCCACCCTGGTCCGTTCCAGGTTTACCTACGCCAGACCTACGGACACCAGGGTGACGCCCCGACCCGTCTGGAGGTTCCAGGATCTACCTGGTCCTTAAAATCCGAAGAAACTGACATCGTACGTTGAGTCACTTTCCCGATCTTGAACCAGGAGAGAGAACCACCAGACGGGGGAGGAGAGGTAAATCCACCAGACCAGAGGTAGACGGGTGAGGTTCAGGGACCCCGGAGAACGATCAGGGGGGAGTGTAAGGTTACCGGAACCCCCGTCGTCGGTCTGGTCTTTCAGGTCAAGGACGGGAAATAGTGACGAACGTAGACGTGACGTTGGGTTGTGGTCGTAAGGTCTCTCATCGGACCCCGACGGGGGTGGTGGGTGGCACCAGTCACAGGCCCGAGTCTCTGTCCCGGGTTCGTCCCCGGTCGCAAGAGTCTAAGAAGAGGGCCCCTTCACACGGGGTCGCTCTGACTGAACGACCCCTCCGGTGCTTGGGGAAGGAAACCCCAGGAGAAACGTGGAGTAGGAGAGACTGAGGGGAGAAGGGTAGAGAAACGAGACACGGCTCCGGACTCGAGTGGATGAAAACGTCGCCACAGAGGGAGGTTCGTGTCGTCACCTCCCACCTGTGTCCTTAACGATGTCAACCTCGGTCTCCGTTCTCCTTTGTGTCCTGTTATTCCTCTCGACCTCTATCCTTCTTCCCTCCCGTCCTCTTTGGTCCTCCGTCCTCCTTACGATTTCTGTTTCTCCTTGCACCGGAGTGTCCTCCAGTCTCGCACCGGAGTGTCCTCCCGTCTCACCCCCCGTCTCACACCCCCCCACGACAGTCTCTGACTCCTCGGATTCTAGGTCCCTTCTCTACCTCTCCCACCCGACCCTCGGGAGACGTAGCTTAACAGGAGGGAGACGGACTTGGTCCACCACTCGACCGGACCTAATTCGGGTGTGAAGGTAGGGGAGGCAGACGGACCCCAGGTCCCAGACCGGACCATGAGGAGGAACGAACGGGGAGAAGTCCGGGAACGACCCGGGGACAGAAACGGGAAGGTATCCAGTGTAGTAGTGGACAGGTCCTTCGCGGGGACCCCGATGAGCCTAAGTGTCTCTTGTGAGAGAAGAGACGAGGAGGGAATGGAAACTCCCGTCAGTCTTTCCCAGTCGGAAAGAACTTTGTCCCACTTGTTTCAACCCCCGTCCCCTTCGTTCGAGTCTGTAGTTTCTTACCAGGAAATCACCACCCCCCCACCCTCCCCCACCCGTGTGTTCGTCGGGTCCGGTCGTCCGAGCCTAACGTCGGTCTAACGACCGTGAGCGGATTATTTATTCTTTTGGTGCCGGATCTAAGGGTCTCAATGATTCCGGTCCGGGGGTACGGATAGTACATTCGGGGTGGGAGGCGGTCACTGGATTCTGATCGAAAGGGAGGAAGGAGTGAAGTCGATATCCTGGGTTATTTTACTAGGTAGTGGGAGAGAACGGGACAGACATGGTCAAGACAGGTAAGATCTAGAGGTCGGACCAGTGTGACGAGTCCCTCCTCCCTAAGGGTGTCCTCTCAGGAGACTTTCGACCTGGGAGTAGGACTCGGGGTACGTGGGAAGAAGCCGTGCGTCGACATACGAGTCCACGGGTGTCTCCGGGTGCACCGTTATATGTGTGTGTAATGACCAGAGGTACCCGAGGGATCCACCGCGATCACCATTTCTTGGACGGACGGTTGCATCTTCTACGTCCAAACTAGGGACCCAACCCTTGTAGGGGACCTCTTCCTTTACCGTTGGGTGAGAGCATAAGAACGGGACATTTGGGGTACCTGCTCCTCGGACCGCCCGATGCCAGGTACCCCAGTGTTTCTTAGCCTGTGTTGACTTCGTTGAATTGTGATCGTGATTGGAGACGTAAAGAACAACGTTGTTCCGATCCCGGTCTCTAGAATCCCTCGGTATCCAATCAATGTGTCCGTCTGTAAAAACCTTGGTGAGCCAGGTCAAATTTGTTTCTGTCGTCACTCGACAAACCAAAAGGTAGGACCCACGGGAAGACAAGGTAAGATGAACAAAAAAACTTCCGACACAACTTGTCGGAAGTTCGACGACACTTCAGAGAATGTGTGTGTGTGTGTGTGTGTGTGTGTGTGTGCGGACGTTCCTGAAACCTCTCCACTTCCCTTCCGTTATGTTCTTCCGGTCTTCACTTTTTCAGGAAAGAGGACCCCCACCCCTCCCTTACCCCCCGATTCCCCCCGACCCCCGGACAAAGTAAACGTCCGACGTTTACGGAGGCGATAAGTGGCCGGGCGTAAGGGTCGGTTCCGCGGGTCGGTACCTGTTACGGCCCTTGCCCTTGTCTCTTCTAGACGTGTAACACAAGTTCCCCGGTCGACCGACGGACGCCGTCGCCTCGGTTCCACACCCTTGGTCTTCGAACATTGAAGGTGTGAGTTCAGGACGACGACCCCGCTCCCCGCCAGGAGGGTGATGTCAACTCCGGTCGTCCGGAGCCCTGTGTCGGAAATAGGTCGGTCCCTTATGTCAGGTTCCGCCCTCTGGGGTTCTGGGTCCGTACTCCCGATGGTTCGTTACACCAAAGACTAAGTGTGCGGTAGACGACTCCTTCTCTCAGAGTCGAGGAGATCTCTTTTTGTGCGTCGGTGTCGGTGGGGTTCTAAGACGGGGATCACACAATTTAAGGGGTGAGTGGTCGAAGACAGGGAAACTCGATACGATAGTTAATGCTCCACCCCTCTTTATCCCTTTCAGTTTCTCTTCGTCTCTCGCTACCTCAAAACGTGGATGTTCCGGTGTATGAGTAAATCAAAAATAGCCCGAGGTGTCCGTCTCCTGCACTCTCTATGTTTTCTCTCTCTTCGGGAAATCCTCGAATTTTAGCTCAATTCCTTTGTCTACCTTATAGGTCGGTGTTTTGTCAATGAATTGTTACGTCCGTCGGGGGTGACTCTCCTTCCGACTCGGACTTACGGTGTCTGGTGTTCATGAGGGGCAGAATCCTCCCGCTCTTTCTTTAATGTCACTTAATTCACCAGAAACCCCTCCCTAGCCCATTCCCTGCTCGTCCCCGTTCTTATCTGACCCTTTTCCGAGTCTTTCCGTCCGTCAGGTTCCTGATTGACCTACCTTTCCTTCGGAATTATGGCGTCGTGTCTCTACTTGCAACCAGGTTACTGAGTTACAATGTTAGTCTTTTTGTTTCAGGTCTCTCCCACTGACTGAACGGGTCTCAATGTGTCCTGAGGTCACAGGTCCGTTCCCGGAAAGGTGGTGCGGAGTGTCGAAGAGTTCTCGTAGTCTTCTCCAGTCCGACACCTCATGACTAAAGGTGGATGGAGGCGTGGGACCGCATGAATGCCCACTGGATGGACCACACTCTCATCCGGGACCGTACGGGTAGTGAGCAGTGTGACCACTGTGGAGTCGCCGTCGTGGACGAAAGACGAGATTGTCCATCCACCTTCGTACACTCCCCGTCTTCCCTCTAAAGGAGTCCCAATGAAACCTCTCTCAGGGGCCTGTCTTTCGTCTAGTTTGGTCAGTTAGGATTTCCTTTAGTCAGGACTTATAAGAAACCTTCCTGACTACGATTTCGACTATGAGGTTATACAACCGGTGACTACATTTCTCGGTTGAGTAACCTTTTCTGGCACTACGACCCTTTCTGACTTCCGTCCTCCTCTTCCCCTGCTGTCTCCTTCTCTACCAACCTACCGTAGTGACTGAGCTACCTATACTCAAATTCGTTCGAGACCCTCTACCACTTCCTGTTTCTTCGGACCACACGACGTCAGGTCCCCCAGTGTTTCTCAACCTGTACTGACTCACTGACTTGTTGTAGGTGAAACCGACTCGACGGGGAGTTTCTCCTCTCTTTACGAACTCAAAGTGTGTGGTCCGGAGGTCCACTGTTTCCGGAGGTCCCAGTGGTCAGTGACACGGTCCTTGGTGAAGGGACGTGTTGAGCGACGGGATGTGACTCCGTGACGGCCTCAGGGGATTTATATGACTCGGGTGGTGTGTTCGACCCGGTGAGTCGTCGAGGTCGGGTATCAAAAGGGTTGGACGGGTGGGTCTGGACCGAGGTGTCTAGACACGACTCTGGGACAGGGGTGTAGGTGTG
Organism: Capra ibex; assembly: GCA_006410555.1. Taxonomy (NCBI): domain Eukaryota; kingdom Metazoa; phylum Chordata; class Mammalia; order Artiodactyla; family Bovidae; genus Capra; species Capra ibex. Next base: position 69,711,226 of record SJYO01034137.1, on the reverse strand, counting down.
TCCGTACCTGGAACGACGACCTTCTCTAAAGTCTCATCGACCACTTTGACAGGAGCGAGTCTGTCCGACTCTTACCAAGTCTGAAGTCCTCGTCCACTGACTGCCGGACTCGTCGTCCACTAAATCATTCCACCTCTGTCGTCCCCTAATCTGGACCTGAAGGAAGGGAGAGTGGTGTGGGGTGACGGAGAATTGATCCTCAGGTCCGATGGTCCCTGGGCGGACCTTGGTGGTATAGATTTCTTTGAATCTTGAAGTGCAGAGTGGAAACAATAGTGGGGTCTTATTATTGTCATAGATTCCTTGTAAAAGATACACGGGACGTGACACGATTCAAGAAATGTGCATAACAGTACCCCCTAGGAGGATCGTAAGGAGGAACGATTCATAATAAAGGAGGTTAAATTTCTACTCCTTTGACTCTGAGTCCCTAAGGTCACTGAATGGGTTCAGGTAAGTCGATCCCTAGACAAAGGGAGGTGTCGGATGGGAGTATTGGTAGCAACCCTTGCGGGTCAGTCCTACCGAGGCCCGATGCCCCCTCCGTTAGGACCGTGAAGCTCTTAGGATGGACAACCTTGTCCGAACAGAAGTAGGATTTAATCGCGAGTTATGGATAGTGATCCCCGAAGGGTCCACTGAGTCCCATTTCTTAGACGGACGGTTACGTCCTCTACTCCGTTACTAGGAACCTAGTCCTTCTAGGGGATCTCTCTCTTTGCCGTGGGGTGAGGTCAGAAGAACGGACCTCTTAGGGTACCTGTCTCCTCGGACCTCCCGATGTCAGGTACCCCGACGTTTGTCAGTCTGTGTTGAATCGCTGATTTGTTGTCGTTGTCGTTTGGATTATGATTGTTATTATGGATTACTCGTAAAGATCTCCGGTTCGGGACCCGGTCTATGAAAGGTAGGTAGTGGAGTAAACTAAGGGGTTGTCGGGACTATCCTACTGCCCTAATACGAAAAAAAAAAGAAAAGTTTACTTCCGTCTCTGAGTAAACTGAGTTCTCAACTTTCATTGACACGATTCCTGTACCGTGGACACTCACCGTCTCGACCCCAAGTTTGGACGGGTCTATACTGGGACTTCGGGTACAAGAGGTCTGAGTGACATGACGGGTGTCTGCAGGGATGTGATCATCGATACTACACCCTCTCCGGGAGGAGAGTGTGGGCACCTGGTCGTGACACCCGCAGTGGTCCCTAGGGAATCTGGACGTCCTGGGGGTCCTGAACCGGATCTGGGTGATTGAGTTTTAGACTTAAAATAGTTCTAGTACCCGTGTCGTCTCAGGCTGTTTGACACAAGGTCTAGTAGATGGAGAAATGAGGTCAAAGGGTTTCCCGAGCTCTGGTCCTTGACTCCGGTCTTTCACCCACCGTCCTTGATTCTCATAGACGGACTCCACCCGACCCCTACCTCCCCTCGATCCCCACCTCCCCTCAACCCCTACCTCTCCTGGACCCCCACCTCCCCCCACCTCCCCC